>OX424438.1:600000-1149500 GCA_949152465.1 Cantharis flavilabris | reverse complement strand
GTGCTGCATACAGCCCTCAGAACTCGCGGAGTATTCAAACTGTGTAAAATCGCGAAACAAATTGAGGGCAAAGTGACCCCTTATGTGTTATGTTTAAAGTCAAATAAATAAAAAATATCATACTTACGATAAATCTGACTGCGCATTCGACTTTCCAGATCAAAATACGTAAGAAACAGCGAAAAAAAGTCAGAATTCCACTTTTCATTTTTGGGTCAAAAAACCACCAAAGGGGTTAACCTTCCGTTTTTTTCAAAAATCTTAAAAAATTTAGGTGGGCTTTTTATTACTTAAATCGACGTACTTATATGCCTAGTGCTGCATACAGCCCTCAGAACCTCGCGGAAGTATTCAAAACTGTGTAAAATCGCGAAACAAATTGAGGGCAAAGTGACCCTTATGTGTTATGTTTAAAGTCAAATAAATAAAAAAATATCATACTTACGATAAATCTGACTGCGGCATTCGACTTTCCAGATCAAAATACGTAAGAAACAGCGAAAAAAACTTCAGAATTCCACTTTTCATTTTTGGGGTCAAAAAACACCAAAGGGGTTAACCTTCCGTTTTTTTCAAAAATCTTAAAAAATTTAGGTGGGCTTTTATTACTTAAATCGACGTACTTAGATGCCTAGTGCTGCATACAGCCCTCAGAACCTCGCGGAAGTATTCAAAACTGTGTAAAATCGCGAAACAAATTGAGGGCAAAGTGACCCCTTATGTGTTATGTTAAAGTCAAATAAAATAAAAAATATCATACTTACGATAAATCTGACTGCGGCATTCGACTTTCCAGATCAAAATACGTAAGAAACAGCGAAAAAAACTTCAGAATTCCACTTTTCATTTTTTGGGGTCAAAAAACACCAAAGGGGTTAACCTTCGTTTTTTTCAAAAATCTTAAAAAATTTAGGTGGGCTTTTTATTACTTAAATCGACGTACTTAGATGCCTAGTGCTGCATACAGCCCTCAGAACCTCGCGGAAGTATTCAAAACTGTGTAAAATCGCGAAACAAATTGAGGGCAAAGTGACCCTTATGTGTTATGTTTAAAGTCAAATAAAATAAAAATATCATACTTACGATAAATCTGACTGCGGCATTCGACTTTCCAGATCAAAATACGTAAGAAACAGCGAAAAAAACTTCAGAATTCCACTTTTCATTTTTGGGGTCAAAAAACACCAAAGGGGTTAACCTTCCGTTTTTTTCAAAAATCTTAAAAAATTTAGGTGGGCTTTTTATTACTTAAATCGACGTACTTAGATGCCTAGTGCTGCATACAGCCCTCAGAACCTCGCGGAAGTATTCAAAACTGTGTAAAATCGCGAAACAAATTGAGGGCAAAGTGACCCCTTATGTGTTATGTTTAAAGTCAAATAAAATAAAAAATATCATACTTACGATAAATCTGACTGCGGCATTCGACTTTCCAGATCAAAATACGTAAGAAACAGCGAAAAAAACTTCAGAATTCCACTTTTCATTTTTTGGGGTCAAAAACACCAAAGGGGTTAACCTTCCGTTTTTTTCAAAAATCTTAAAAAATTTAGGTGGGCTTTTTATTACTTAAATCGACGTACTTAGATGCCTAGTGCTGCATACAGCCTCAGAACCTCGCGGAAGTATTCAAAACTGTGTAAAATCGCGAAACAAATTGAGGGCAAAGTGACCCCTTATGTGTTATGTTTAAAGTCAAATAAAATAAAAAATATCATACTTACGATAAATCTGACTGCGGCATTCGACTTTCCAGATCAAAATACGTAAGAAACAGCGAAAAAAACTTCAGAATTCCACTTTTCATTTTTTGGGGTCAAAAAACACCAAAGGGTTAACCTTCCGTTTTTTTCAAAAATCTTAAAAAATTTAGGTGGGCTTTTTATTACTTAAATCGACGTACTTAGATGCCTAGTGCTGCATACAGCCCTCAGAACCTCGCGGAAGTATTCAAAACTGTGTAAAATCGCGAAACAAATTGAGGGCAAAGTGACCCCTTATGTGTTATGTTTAAAGTCAAATAAAATAAAAAATATCATACTTACGATAAATCTGACTGCGGCATTCGACTTTCCAGATCAAAATACGTAAGAAACAGCGAAAAAAACTTCAGAATTCCACTTTTCATTTTTTGGGGTCAAAAAACACAAAGGGGTTAACCTTCCGTTTTTTTCAAAATCTTAAAAAATTTAGGTGGGCTTTTTATTACTTAAATCGACGTACTTAGATGCCTAGTGCTGCATACAGCCCTCAGAACCTCGCGGAAGTATTCAAAACTGTGTAAAATCGCGAAACAAATTGAGGGCAAAGTGACCCCTTATGTGTTATGTTTAAAGTCAAATAAAATAAAAAATATCATACTTACGATAAATCTGACTGCGGCATTCGACTTTCCAGATCAAAATACGTAAGAAACAGCGAAAAAAACTTCAGAATTCCACTTTTCATTTTTTGGGGTCAAAAACACCAAAGGGGTTAACCTTCCGTTTTTTTCAAAAATCTTAAAAATTTAGGTGGGCTTTTTATTACTTAAATCGACGTACTTAGATGCCTAGTGCTGCATACAGCCCTCAGAACCTCGCGGAAGTATTCAAAACTGTGTAAAATCGCGAAACAAATTGAGGCAAAGTGACCCCTTATGTGTTATGTTTAAAGTCAAATAAAATAAAAAATATCATACTTACGATAAATCTGACTGCGGCATTCGACTTTCCAGATCAAAATACGTAAGAAACAGCGAAAAAAACTTCAGAATTCCACTTTTCATTTTTGGGGTCAAAAAACACCAAGGGGTTAACCTTCCGTTTTTTTCAAAAATCTTAAAAAATTTAGGTGGGCTTTTTATTACTTAAATCGACGTACTTAGATGCCTAGTGCTGCATACAGCCCTCAGAACCTCGCGGAAGTATTCAAAACTGTGTAAAATCGCGAAACAAATTGAGGGCAAAGTGACCCCTTATGTGTTATGTTTAAAGTCAAATAAAATAAAAAATATCATACTTACGATAAATCTGACTGCGGCATTCGACTTTCCAGATCAAAATACGTAAGAAACAGCGAAAAAAACTTCAGAATTCCACTTTTCATTTTTTGGGGTCAAAAACACCAAAGGGGTTAACCTTCCGTTTTTTTCAAAAATCTTAAAAAATTTAGGTGGGCTTTTTATTACTTAAATCGACGTACTTAGATGCCTAGTGCTGCATACAGCCCTCAGAACCTCGCGGAAGTATTCAAAACTGTGTAAAATCGCGAAACAAATTGAGGGCAAAGTGACCCCTTATGTGTTATGTTTAAAGTCAAATAAAATAAAAAATATCATACTTACGATAAATCTGACTGCGGCATTCGACTTTCCAGATCAAAATACGTAAGAAACAGCGAAAAAAACTTCAGAATTCCACTTTTCATTTTTTGGGGTCAAAAAACACCAAAGGGGTTAACCTTCCGTTTTTTTCAAAAATCTTAAAAAATTTAGGTGGGCTTTTTATTACTTAAATCGACGTACTTAGATGCCTAGTGCTGCATACAGCCCTCAGAACCTCGCGGAAGTATTCAAAACTGTGTAAAATCGCGAAACAAATTGAGGGCAAAGTGACCCCTTATGTGTTATGTTTAAAGTCAAATAAAATAAAAAATATCATACTTACGATAAATCTGACTGCGGCATTCGACTTTCCAGATCAAAATACGTAAGAAACAGCGAAAAAAACTTCAGAATTCCACTTTTCATTTTTTGGGGTCAAAAAACACCAAAGGGGTTAACCTTCCGTTTTTTTCAAAAATCTTAAAAAATTTAGGTGGGCTTTTTATTACTTAAATCGACGTACTTAGATGCCTAGTGCTGCATACAGCCCTCAGAACCTCGCGGAAGTATTCAAAACTGTGTAAAATCGCGAAACAAATTGAGGGCAAAGTGACCCCTTATGTGTTATGTTTAAAGTCAAATAAAATAAAAAATATCATACTTACGATAAATCTGACTGCGGCATTCGACTTTCCAGATCAAAATACGTAAGAAACAGCGAAAAAAACTTCAGAATTCCACTTTTCATTTTTTGGGGTCAAAAAACACCAAAGGGGTTAACCTTCCGTTTTTTTCAAAAATCTTAAAAAATTTAGGTGGGCTTTTTATTACTTAAATCGACGTACTTAGATGCCTAGTGCTGCATACAGCCCTCAGAACCTCGCGGAAGTATTCAAAACTGTGTAAAATCGCGAAACAAATTGAGGGCAAAGTGACCCCTTATGTGTTATGTTTAAAGTCAAATAAAATAAAAAATATCATACTTACGATAAATCTGACTGCGGCATTCGACTTTCCAGATCAAAATACGTAAGAAACAGCGAAAAAAACTTCAGAATTCCACTTTTCATTTTTTGGGGTCAAAAAACACCAAAGGGGTTAACCTTCCGTTTTTTTCAAAAATCTTAAAAAATTTAGGTGGGCTTTTTATTACTTAAATCGACGTACTTAGATGCCTAGTGCTGCATACAGCCCTCAGAACCTCGCGGAAGTATTCAAAACTGTGTAAAATCGCGAAACAAATTGAGGGCAAAGTGACCCCTTATGTGTTATGTTTAAAGTCAAATAAAATAAAAAATATCATACTTACGATAAATCTGACTGCGGCATTCGACTTTCCAGATCAAAATACGTAAGAAACAGCGAAAAAAACTTCAGAATTCCACTTTTCATTTTTTGGGGTCAAAAAACACCTTCCGTTTTTTTCAAAAATCTTAAAAAATTTAGGTGGGCTTTTTATTACTTAAATCGACGTACTTAGATGCCTAGTGCTGCATACAGCCCTCAGAACCTCGCGGAAGTATTCAAAACTGTGTAAAATCGCGAAACAAATTGAGGGCAAAGTGACCCCTTATGTGTTATGTTTAAAGTCAAATAAAATAAAATATATCATACTTACGATAAATCTGACTGCGGCATTCGACTTTCCAGATCAAAATACGTAAGAAACAGCGAAAAAAACTTCAGAATTCCACTTTTCATTTTTTGGGGTCAAAAAACACCAAAGGGGTTAACCTTCCGTTTTTTTCAAAAATCTTAAAAAATTTAGGTGGGCTTTTTATTACTTAAATCGACGTACTTAGATGCCTAGTGCTGCATACAGCCCTCAGAACCTCGCGGAAGTATTCAACACTGTGTAAAATCGCGAAACAAATTGAGGGCAAAGTGACCCCTTATGTGTTATGTGTTAAAGTCAAATAAAATAAAAAATATCATACTTACGATAAATCTGACTGCGGCATTCGACTTTCCAGATCAAAATACGTAAGAAACAGCGAAAAAAACTTCAGAATTCCACTTTTCATTTTTTGGGGTCAAAAAACACCAAAGGGGTTAACCTTCCGTTTTTTTCAAAAATCTTAAAAAATTTAGGTGGGCTTTTTATTACTTAAATCGACGTACTTAGATGCCTAGTGCTGCATACAGCCCTCAGAACCTCGCGGAAGTATTCAAAACTGTGTAAAATCGCGAAACAAATTGAGGGCAAAGTGACCCCTTATGTGTTATGTTTAAAGTCAAATAAAATAAAAAATATCATACTTACGATAAATCTGACTGCGGCATTCGACTTTCCAGATCAAAATACGTAAGAAACAGCGAAAAAAACTTCAGAATTCCACTTTTCATTTTTTGCGGTCAAAAAACACCAAAGGGGTTAACCTTCCGTTTTTTTCAAAAATCTTAAAAAATTTAGGTGGGCTTTTTATTACTTAAATCGACGTACTTAGATGCCTAGTGCTGCATACAGCCCTCAGAACCTCGCGGAAGTATTCAAAACTGTGTAAAATCGCGAAACAAATTGAGGGCAAAGTGACCCCTTATGTGTTATGTTTAAAGTCAAATAAAATAAAAAATATCATACTTACGATAAATCTGACTGCGGCATTCGACTTTCCAGATCAAAATACGTAAGAAACAGCGAAAAAAACTTCAGAATTCCACTTTTCATTTTTTGCGGTCAAAAAACACCAAAGGGGTTAACCTTCCGTTTTTTTCAAAAATCTTAAAAAATTTAGGTGGGCTTTTTATTACTTAAATCGACGTACTTAGATGCCTAGTGCTGCATACAGCCCTCAGAACCTCGCGGAAGTATTCAAAACTGTGTAAAATCGCGAAACAAATTGAGGGCAAAGTGACCCCTTATGTGTTATGTTTAAAGTCAAATAAAATAAAAAATATCATACTTACGATAAATCTGACTGCGGCATTCGACTTTCCAGATCAAAATACGTAAGAAACAGCGAAAAAAACTTCAGAATTCCACTTTTCATTTTTTGCGGTCAAAAAACACCAAAGGGGTTAACCTTCCGTTTTTTTCAAAAATCTTAAAAAATTTAGGTGGGCTTTTTATTACTTAAATCGACGTACTTAGATGCCTAGTGCTGCATACAGCCCTCAGAACCTCGCGGAAGTATTCAAAACTGTGTAAAATCGCGAAACAAATTGAGGGCAAAGTGACCCCTTATGTGTTATGTTTAAAGTCAAATAAAATAAAAAATATCATACTTACGATAAATCTGACTGCGGCATTCGACTTTCCAGATCAAAATACGTAAGAAACAGCGAAAAAAACTTCAGAATTCCACTTTTCATTTTTTGGGGTCAAAAAACACCAAAGGGGTTAACCTTCCGTTTTTTTCAAAAATCTTAAAAAATTTAGGTGGGCTTTTTATTACTTAAATCGACGTACTTAGATGCCTAGTGCTGCATACAGCCCTCAGAACCTCGCGGAAGTATTCAAAACTGTGTAAAATCGCGAAACAAATTGAGGGCAAAGTGACCCCTTATGTGTTATGTTTAAAGTCAAATAAAATAAAAAATATCATACTTACGATAAATCTGACTGCGGCATTCGACTTTCCAGATCAAAATACGTAAGAAACAGCGAAAAAAACTTCAGAATTCCACTTTTCATTTTTTGGGGTCAAAAAACACCAAAGGGGTTAACCTTTCGTTTTTTTCAAAAATCTTAAAAAATTTAGGTGGGCTTTTTATTACTTAAATCGACGTACTTAGATGCCTAGTGCTGCATACAGCCCTCAGAACCTCGCGGAAGTATTCAAAACTGTGTAAAATCGCGAAACAAATTGAGGGCAAAGTGACCCCTTATGTGTTATGTTTAAAGTCAAATAAAATAAAAAATATCATACTTACGATAAATCTGACTGCGGCATTCGACTTTCCAGATCAAAATACGTAAGAAACAGCGAAAAAAACTTCAGAATTCCACTTTTCATTTTTTGGGGTCAAAAAACACCAAAGGGGTTAACCTTCCGTTTTTTTCAAAAATCTTAAAAAATTTAGGTGGGCTTTTTATTACTTAAATCGACGTACTTAGATGCCTAGTGCTGCATACAGCCCTCAGAACCTCGCGGAAGTATTCAAAACTGTGTAAAATCGCGAAACAAATTGAGGGCAAAGTGACCCCTTATGTGTTATGTTTAAAGTCAAATAAAATAAAAAATATCATACTTACGATAAATCTGACTGCGCCATTCGACTTTCCAGATCAAAATACGTAAGAAACAGCGAAAAAAACTTCATAATTCCACTTTTCATTTTTTGGGGTCAAAAAACACCAAAGGGGTTAACCTTCCGTTTTCTTCAAAAATCTTAAAAAATTTAGGTGGGCTTTTTATTACTTAAATCGACGTATTTAGATGCCTAGTGCTGCATACAGCCCTCAGAACCTCGCGGAAGTATTCAACACTGTGTAAAATCGCGAAACAAATTGAGGGCAAAGTGACCCCTTATGTGTTATGTGTTAAAGTCAAATAAAATAAAAAATATCATACTTACGATAAATCTGACTGCGGCATTCGACTTTCCAGATCAAAATACGTAAGAAACAGCGAAAAAATCTTCAGAATTCCACTTTTCATTTTTTGGGGTCAAAAAACACCAAAGGGGTTAACCTTCCGTTTTTTTCAAAAATCTTAAAAAATTTAGGTGGGCTTTTTATTACTTAAATCGACGTACTTAGATGCCTAGTGCTGCATACAGCCCTCAGAACCTCGCGGAAGTATTCAACACTGTGTAAAATCGCGAAACAAATTGAGGGCAAAGTGACCCCTTATGTGTTATGTTTAAAGTCAAATAAAATAAAAAATATCATACTTACGATAAATCTGACTGCGGCATTCGACTTTCCAGATCAAAATACGTAAGAAACAGCGAAAAAAACTTCAGAATTCCACTTTTCATTTTTTGGGGTCAAAAAACACCAAAGAAGTTAACCTTTCGTTTTTTTCAAAAATCTTAAAAAATTTAGGTGGGCTTTTTATTACTTAAATCGACGTACTTAGATGCCTAGTGCTGCATACAGCCCTCAGAACCTCGCGGAAGTATTCAGCACTGTGTAAAATCGCGAAACAAATTGAGGGCAAAGTGACCCCTTATGTGTTATGTGTTAAAGTCAAATAAAATAAAAAATATCATACTTACGATAAATCTGACTGCGGCATTCGACTTTCCAGATCAAAATACGTAAGAAACAGCGAAAAAAACTTCAGAATTCCACTTTTCATTTTTTGGGGTCAAAAAACACCAAAGGGGTTAACCTTCCGTTTTTTTCAAAAATCTTAAAAAATTTAGGTGGGCTTTTTATTACTTAAATCGACGTACTTAGATGCCTAGTGCTGCATACAGCCCTCAGAACCTCGCGGAAGTATTCAACACTGTGTAAAATCGCGAAACAAATTGAGGGCAAAGTGACCCCTTATGTGTTATGTGTTAAAGTCAAATAAAATAAAAAATATCATACTTACGATAAATCTGACTGCGGCATTCGACTTTCCAGATCAAAATACGTAAGAAACAGCGAAAAAAACTTCAGAATTCCACTTTTCATTTTTTGGGGTCAAAAAACACCAAAGGGGTTAACCTTCCGTTTTTTTCAAAAATCTTAAAAAATTTAGGTGGGCTTTCTATTACTTAAATCGACGTACTTAGATGCCTAGTGCTGCATACAGCCCTCAGAACCTCGCGGAAGTATTCAAAACTGTGTAAAATCGCGAAACAATTTGAGGGCAAAGTGACCCCTTATGTGTTATGTTTAAAGTCAAATAAAATAAAAACATATCATACTTACGATAAATCTGACTGCGGCATTCGACTTTCCAGATCAAAATACGTAAGAAACAGCGAAAAAAACTTCAGAATTCCACTTTTCATTTTTTGGGGTCAAAAAACACCAAAGGGGTTAACCTTCCGTTTTTTTCAAAAATCTTAAAAAATTTAGGTGGGCTTTTTATTACTTAAATCGACGTACTTAGATGCCTAGTGCTGCATACAGCCCTCAGAACCTCGCGGAAGTATTCAAAACTGTGTAAAATCGCGAAACAAATTGAGGGCAAAGTGACCCCTTATGTGTTATGTTTAAAGTCAAATAAAATAAAAAATATCATACTTACGATAAATCTGACTGCGGCATTCGACTTTCCAGATCAAAATACGTAAGAAACAGCGAAAAAATCTTCAGAATTCCACTTTTCATTTTTTGGGGTCAAAAAACACCAAAGGGGTTAACCTTCCGTTTTTTTCAAAAATCTTAAAAAATTTAGGTGGGCTTTTTATTACTTAAATCGACGTACTTAGATGCCTAGTGCTGCATACAGCCCTCAGAACCTCGCGGAAGTATTCAAAACTGTGTAAAATCGCGAAACAAATTGAGGGCAAAGTGACCCCTTATGTGTTATGTTTAAAGTCAAATAAAATAAAAAATATCATACTTACGATAAATCTGACTGCGGCATTCGACTTTCCAGATCAAAATACGTAAGAAACAGCGAAAAAAACTTCAGAATTCCACTTTTCATTTTTTGGGGTCAAAAAACACCAAAGGGGTTAACCTTCCGTTTTTTTCAAAAATCTTAAAACATTTAGGTGGGCTTTTTATTACTTAAATCGACGTACTTAGATGCCTAGTGCTGCATACAGCCCTCAGAACCTCGCGGAAGTATTCAAAACTGTGTAAAATCGCGAAACAAATTGAGGGCAAAGTGACCCCTTATGTGTTATGTTTAAAGTCAAATAAAATAAAAAATATCATACTTACGATAAATCTGACTGCGGCATTCGACTTTCCAGATCAAAATACGTAAGAAACAGCGAAAAAATCTTCAGAATTCCACTTTTCATTTTTTGGGGTGAAAAAACACCAAAGGGGTTAACCTTCCGTTTTTTTCAAAAATCTTAAAAAATTTAGGTGGGCTTTTTATTACTTAAATCGACGTACTTAGATGCCTAGTGCTGCATACAGCCCTCAGAACCTCGCGGAAGTATTCAAAACTGTGTAAAATCGCGAAACAAATTGAGGGCAAAGTGACCCCTTATGTGTTATGTTTAAAGTCAAATAAAATAAAAAATATCATACTTACGATAAATCTGACTGCGGCATTCGACTTTCCAGATCAAAATACGTAAGAAACAGCGAAAAAATCTTCAGAATTCCACTTTTCATTTTTTGGGGTCAAAAAACACCAAAGGGGTTAACCTTCCGTTTTTTTCAAAAATCTTAAAAAATTTAGGTGGGCTTTTTATTACTTAAATCGACGTACTTAGATGCCTAGTGCTGCATACAGCCCTCAGAACCTCGCGGAAGTATTCAAAACTGTGTAAAATCGCAAAACAAATTGAGGGCAAAGTGACCCCTTATGTGTTATGTTTAAAGTCAAATAAAATAAAAAATATCATACTTACGATAAATCTGACTGCGGCATTCGACTTTCCAGATCAAAATACGTAAGAAACAGCGAAAAAATCTTCAGAATTCCACTTTTCATTTTTTGGGGTCAAAAAACACCAAAGGGGTTAACCTTCCGTTTTTTTCAAAAATCTTAAAAAATTTAGGTGGGCTTTTTATTACTTAAATCGACGTACTTAGATGCCTAGTGCTGCATACAGCCCTCAGAACCTCGCGGAAGTATTCAAAACTGTGTAAAATCGCGAAACAAATTGAGGGCAAAGTGACCCCTTATGTGTTATGTTTAAAGTCAAATAAAATAAAAATTATCATACTTACGATAAATCTGACTGCGGCATTCGACTTTCCAGATCAAAATACGTAAGAAACAGCGAAAAAAACTTCAGAATTCCACTTTTCATTTTTTGGGGTCAAAAATCACCAAAGGGGTTAACCTTCCGTTTTTTTCAAAAATCTTAAAAAATTTAGGTGGGCTTTTTATTACTTAAATCGACGTACTTAGATGCCTAGTGCTGCATACAGCCCTCAGAACCTCGCGGAAGTATTCAAAACTGTGTAAAATCGCGAAACAAATTGAGGGCAAAGTGACCCCTTATGTGTTATGTTTAAAGTCAAATAAAATAAAAAATATCATACTAACGATAAATCTGACTGCTGCATTCGACTTTCCAGATCAAAATACGTAAGAAACAGCGAAAAAAACTTCAGAATTCCACTTTTCATTTTTTGGGGTCAAAAAACACCAAAGGGGTTAACCTTTCGTTTTTTTCAAAAATCTTAAAAAATTTAGGTGGGCTTTTTATTACTTAAATCGACGTACTTAGTTGCCTAGTGCTGCATACAGCCCTCAGAACCTCGCGGAAGTATTCAAAACTGTGTAAAATCGCGAAACAAATTGAGGGCAAAGTGACCCCTTATGTGTTATGTTTAAAGTCAAATAAAATAAAATATATCATACTTACGATAAATCTGACTGCGGCATTCGACTTTCCAGATCAAAATACGTAAGAAACAGCGAAAAAAACTTCAGAATTCCACTTTTCATTTTTTGGGGTCAAAAAACACCTAAGGGGTTAACCTTTCGTTTTTTTCAAAAATCTTAAAAAATTTAGGTGGGCTTTTTATTACTTAAATCGACGTACTTAGATGCCTAGTGCTGCATACAGCCCTCAGAACCTCGCGGAAGTATTCAAAACTGTGTAAAATCGCGAAACAAATTGAGGGCAAAGTGACCCCTTATGTGTTATGTTTAAAGTCAAATAAAATAAAAAAATATCATACTTACGATAAATCTGACTGCGGCATTCGACTTTCCAGATCAAAATACGTAAGAAACAGCGAAAAAAACTTCAGAATTCCACTTTTCATTTTTTGGGGTCAAAAAACACCAAAGGGGTTAACCTTTCGTTTTTTTCAAAAATCTTAAAAAATTTAGGTGGGCTTTTTATTACTTAAATCGACGTACTTAGATGCCTAGTGCTGCATACAGCCCTCAGAACCTCGCGGAAGTATTCAACACTGTGTAAAATCGCGAAACAAATTGAGGGCAAAGTGACCCCTTATTTGTTATGTGTTAAAGTCAAATAAAATAAAAAATATCATACTTACGATAAATCTGACTGCGGCATTCGACTTTCCAGATCAAAATACGTAAGAAACAGCGAAAAAAACTTCAGAATTCCACTTTTCATTTTTTGGGGTCAAAAAACACCAAAGAGGTTAACCTTTCGTTTTTTTCAAAAATCTTAAAAAATTTGGGTGGGCTTTTTATTACTTAAATCGACGTACTTAGATGCCTAGTGCTGCATACAGCCCTCAGAACCTCGCGGAAGTATTCAAAACTGTGTAAAATCGCGAAACAAATTGAGGGCAAAGTGACCCCATATGTGTTATGTTTAAAGTCAAATAAAATAAAAAATATCATACTTACGATAAATCTGACTGCGGCATTCGGCTTTCCAGATCAAAATACGTAAGAAACAGCGAAAAAAACTTCAGAATTCCACTTTTCATTTTTTGGGGTCAAAAAACACCAAAGGGGTTAACCTTCCGTTTTTTTCAAAAATCTTAAAAAATTTAGGTGGGCTTTTTATTACTTAAATCGACGTACTTAGATGCCTAGTGCTGCATACAGCCCTCAGAACCTCGCGGAAGTATTCAAAACTGTGTAAAATCGCGAAACAAATTGAGGGCAAAGTGACCCCTTATGTGTTATGTTTAAAGTCAAATAAAATAAAAATTATCATACTTACGATAAATCTGACTGCGGCATTCGACTTTCCAGATCAAAATACGTAAGAAACAGCGAAAAAATCTTCAGAATTCCACTTTTCATTTTTTGGGGTCAAAAAACACCAAAGGGGTTAACCTTCCGTTTTTTTCAAAAATCTTAAAAAATTTAGGTGGGCTTTTTATTACTTAAATCGACGTACTTAGATGCCTAGTGCTGCATACAGCCCTCAGAACCTCGCGGAAGTATTCAAAACTGTGTAAAATCGCGAAACAAATTGAGGGCAAAGTGACCCCTTATGTGTTATGTTTAAAGTCAAATAAAATAAAAAATATCATACTTACGATAAATCTGACTGCGGCATTCGACTTTCCAGATCAAAATACGTAAGAAACAGCGAAAAAATCTTCAGAATTCCACTTTTCATTTTTTGGGGTCAAAAAACACCAAAGGGGTTAACCTTCCGTTTTTTTCAAAAATCTTAAAAAATTTAGGTGGGCTTTTTATTACTTAAATCGACGTACTTAGATGCCTAGTGCTGCATACAGCCCTCAGAACCTCGCGGAAGTATTCAAAACTGTGTAAAATCGCGAAACAAATTGAGGGCAAAGTGACCCCTTATGTGTTATGTTTAAAGTCAAATAAAATAAAAAATATCATACTTACGATAAATCTGACTGCGGCATTCGACTTTCCAGATCAAAATACGTAAGAAACAGCGAAAAAAACTTCAGAATTCCACTTTTCATTTTTTGGGGTCAAAAAACACCAAAGGGGTTAACCTTCCGTTTTTTTCAAAAATCTTAAAAAATTTAGGTGGGCTTTTTATTACTTAAATCGACTTACTTAGATGCCTAGTGCTGCATACAGCCCTCAGAACCTCGCGGAAGTATTCAAAACTGTGTAAAATCGCGAAACAAATTGAGGGCAAAGTGACCCCTTATGTGTTATGTTTAAAGTCAAATAAAATAAAAAATATCATACTTACGATAAATCTGACTGCGGCATTCGACTTTCCAGATCAAAATACGTAAGAAACAGCGAAAAAAACTTCAGAATTCCACTTTTAATTTTTTGGGGTCAAAAAACACCAAAGGGGTTAACCTTCCGTTTTTTTCAAAAATCTTAAAAAATTTAGGTGGGCTTTTTATTACTTAAATCGACGTACTTAGATGCCTAGTGCTGCATACAGCCCTCAGAACCTCGCGGAAGTATTCAACACTGTGTAAAATCGCGAAACAAATTGAGGGCAAAGTGACCCCTTATGTGTTATGTGTTAAAGTCAAATAAAATAAAAAATATCATACTTACGATAAATCTGACTGCGGCATTCGACTTTCCAGATCAAAATACGTAAGAAACAGCGAAAAAAACTTCAGAATTCCACTTTTCATTTTTTGGGGTCAAAAAACACCAAAGGGGTTAACCTTCCGTTTTTTTCAAAAATCTTAAAAAATTTATGTGGGCTTTTTATTACTTAAATCGACGTACTTAGATGCCTAGTGCTGCATACAGCCCTCAGAACCTCGCGGAAGTATTCAAAACTGTGTAAAATCGCGAAACAAAGTGAGGGCAAAGTGACCCCTTATGTGTTATGTTTAAAGTCAAATAAAATAAAAAATATCATACTTACGATAAATCTGACTGCGGCATTCGACTTTCCAGATCAAAATACGTAAGAAACAGCGAAAAAAACTTCAGAATTCCACTTTTCATTTTTTGGGGTCAAAAATCACCAAAGGGGTTAACCTTCCGTTTTTTTCAAAAATCTTAAAAAATTTAGGTGGGCTTTTTATTACTTAAATCGACGTACTTAGATGCCTAGTGCTGCATACAGCCCTCAGAACCTCGCGGAAGTATTCAAAACTGTGTAAAATCGCGAAACAAATTGAGGGCAAAGTGACCCCTTATGTGTTATGTTTAAAGTCAAATAAAATAAAAAATATCATACTTACGATAAATCTGACTGCGGCATTCGACTTTCCAGATCAAAATACGTAAGAAACAGCGAAAAAAACTTCAGAATTCCACTTTTCATTTTTTGGGGTCAAAAAACACCAAAGGGGTTAACCTTCCGTTTTTTTCAAAAATCTTAAAAAATTTAGGTGGGCTTTTTATTACTTAAATCGACTTACTTAGATGCCTAGTGCTGCATACAGCCCTCAGAACCTCGCGGAAGTATTCAAAACTGTGTAAAATCGCGAAACAAATTGAGGGCAAAGTGACCCCTTATGTGTTATGTTTAAAGTCAAATAAAATAAAAAATATCATACTTACGATAAATCTGACTGCGGCATTCGACTTTCCAGATCAAAATACGTAAGAAACAGCGAAAAAAACTTCAGAATTCCACTTTTCATTTTTTGGGGTCAAAAAACACCAAAGGGGTTAACCTTCCGTTTTTTTCAAAAATCTTAAAAAATTTAGGTGGGCTTTTTATTACTTAAATCGACTTACTTAGATGCCTAGTGCTGCATACAGCCCTCAGAACCTCGCGGAAGTATTCAAAACTGTGTAAAATCGCGAAACAAATTGAGGGCAAAGTGACCCCTTATGTGTTATGTTTAAAGTCAAATAAAATAAAAAATATCATACTTACGATAAATCTGACTGCGGCATTCGACTTTCCAGATCAAAATACGTAAGAAACAGCGAAAAAAACTTCAGAATTCCACTTTTAATTTTTTGGGGTCAAAAAACACCAAAGGGGTTAACCTTCCGTTTTTTTCAAAAATCTTAAAAAATTTAGGTGGGCTTTTTATTACTTAAATCGACGTACTTAGATGCCTAGTGCTGCATACAGCCCTCAGAACCTCGCGGAAGTATTCAACACTGTGTAAAATCGCGAAACAAATTGAGGGCAAAGTGACCCCTTATGTGTTATGTGTTAAAGTCAAATAAAATAAAAAATATCATACTTACGATAAATCTGACTGCGGCATTCGACTTTCCAGATCAAAATACGTAAGAAACAGCGAAAAAAACTTCAGAATTCCACTTTTCATTTTTTGGGGTCAAAAAACACCAAAGGGGTTAACCTTCCGTTTTTTTCAAAAATCTTAAAAAATTTATGTGGGCTTTTTATTACTTAAATCGACGTACTTAGATGCCTAGTGCTGCATACAGCCCTCAGAACCTCGCGGAAGTATTCAAAACTGTGTAAAATCGCGAAACAAATTGAGGGCAAAGTGACCCCTTATGTGTTATGTTTAAAGTCAAATAAAATAAAAAATATCATACTTACGATAAATCTGACTGCGGCATTCGACTTTCCAGATCAAAATACGTAAGAAACAGCGAAAAAAACTTCAGAATTCCACTTTTCATTTTTTGGGGTCAAAAATCACCAAAGGGGTTAACCTTCCGTTTTTTTCAAAAATCTTAAAAAATTTAGGTGGGCTTTTTATTACTTAAATCGACGTACTTAGATGCCTAGTGCTGCATACAGCCCTCAGAACCTCGCGGAAGTATTCAAAACTGTGTAAAATCGCGAAACAAATTGAGGGCAAAGTGACCCCTTATGTGTTATGTTTAAAGTCAAATAAAATAAAAAATATCATACTTACGATAAATCTGACTGCGGCATTCGACTTTCCAGATCAAAATACGTAAGAAACAGCGAAAAAAACTTCAGAATTCCACTTTTAATTTTTTGGGGTCAAAAAACACCAAAGGGGTTAACCTTCCGTTTTTTTCAAAAATCTTAAAAAATTTAGGTGGGCTTTTTATTACTTAAATCGACGTACTTAGATGCCTAGTGCTGCATACAGCCCTCAGAACCTCGCGGAAGTATTCAACACTGTGTAAAATCGCGAAACAAATTGAGGGCAAAGTGACCCCTTATGTGTTATGTGTTAAAGTCAAATAAAATAAAAAATATCATACTTACGATAAATCTGACTGCGGCATTCGACTTTCCAGATCAAAATACGTAAGAAACAGCGAAAAAAACTTCAGAATTCCACTTTTCATTTTTTGGGGTCAAAAAACACCAAAGGGGTTAACCTTCCGTTTTTTTCAAAAATCTTAAAAAATTTATGTGGGCTTTTTATTACTTAAATCGACGTACTTAGATGCCTAGTGCTGCATACAGCCCTCAGAACCTCGCGGAAGTATTCAAAACTGTGTAAAATCGCGAAACAAATTGAGGGCAAAGTGACCCCTTATGTGTTATGTTTAAAGTCAAATAAAATAAAAAATATCATACTTACGATAAATCTGACTGCGGCATTCGACTTTCCAGATCAAAATACGTAAGAAACAGCGAAAAAAACTTCAGAATTCCACTTTTCATTTTTTGGGGTCAAAAATCACCAAAGGGGTTAACCTTCCGTTTTTTTCAAAAATCTTAAAAAATTTAGGTGGGCTTTTTATTACTTAAATCGACTTACTTAGATGCCTAGTGCTGCATACAGCCCTCAGAACCTCGCGGAAGTATTCAAAACTGTGTAAAATCGCGAAACAAATTGAGGGCAAAGTGACCCCTTATGTGTTATGTTTAAAGTCAAATAAAATAAAAAATATCATACTTACGATAAATCTGACTGCGGCATTCGACTTTCCAGATCAAAATACGTAAGAAACAGCGAAAAAAACTTCAGAATTCCACTTTTCATTTTTTGGGGTCAAAAAACACCAAAGGGGTTAACCTTCCGTTTTTTTCAAAAATCTTAAAAAATTTAGGTGGGCTTTTTATTACTTAAATCGACTTACTTAGATGCCTAGTGCTGCATACAGCCCTCAGAACCTCGCGGAAGTATTCAAAACTGTGTAAAATCGCGAAACAAATTGAGGGCAAAGTGACCCCTTATGTGTTATGTTTAAAGTCAAATAAAATAAAAAATATCATACTTACGATAAATCTGACTGCGGCATTCGACTTTCCAGATCAAAATACGTAAGAAACAGCGAAAAAAACTTCAGAATTCCACTTTTCATTTTTTGGGGTCAAAAAACACCAAAGGGGTTAACCTTCCGTTTTTTTCAAAAATCTTAAAAAATTTAGGTGGGCTTTTTATTACTTAAATCGACTTACTTAGATGCCTAGTGCTGCATACAGCCCTCAGAACCTCGCGGAAGTATTCAAAACTGTGTAAAATCGCGAAACAAATTGAGGGCAAAGTGACCCCTTATGTGTTATGTTTAAAGTCAAATAAAATAAAAAATATCATACTTACGATAAATCTGACTGCGGCATTCGACTTTCCAGATCAAAATACGTAAGAAACAGCGAAAAAAACTTCAGAATTCCACTTTTCATTTTTTGGGGTCAAAAAACACCAAAGGGGTTAACCTTCCGTTTTTTTCAAAAATCTTAAAAAATTTAGGTGGGCTTTTTATTACTTAAATCGACGTACTTAGATGCCTAGTGCTGCATACAGCCCTCAGACCCTCGCGGAAGTATTCAAAACTGTGTAAAATCGCGAAACAAATTGAGGGCAAAGTGACCCCTTATGTGTTATGTGTTAAAGTCAAATAAAATAAAAAATATCATACTTACGATAAATCTGACTGCGGCATTCGACTTTCCAGATCAAAATACGTAAGAAACAGCGAAAAAAACTTCAGAATTCCACTTTTCATTTTTTGGGGTCAAAAAACACCAAAGGGGTTAACCTTCCGTTTTTTTCAAAAATCTTAAAAAATTTAGGTGGGCTTTTTATTACTTAAATCGACTTACTTAGATGCCTAGTGCTGCATACAGCCCTCAGAACCTCGCGGAAGTATTCAAAACTGTGTAAAATCGCGAAACAAATTGAGGGCAAAGTGACCCCTTATGTGTTATGTTTAAAGTCAAATAAAATAAAAAATATCATACTTACGATAAATCTGACTGCGGCATTCGACTTTCCAGATCAAAATACGTAAGAAACAGCGAAAAAAACTTCAGAATTCCACTTTTCATTTTTTGGGGTCAAAAAACACCAAAGGGGTTAACCTTCCGTTTTTTTCAAAAATCTTAAAAAATTTAGGTGGGCTTTTTATTACTTAAATCGACGTACTTAGATGCCTAGTGCTGCATACAGCCCTCAGACCCTCGCGGAAGTATTCAAAACTGTGTAAAATCGCGAAACAAATTGAGGGCAAAGTGACCCCTTATGTGTTATGTGTTAAAGTCAAATAAAATAAAAAATATCATACTTACGATAAATCTGACTGCGGCATTCGACTTTCCAGATCAAAATACGTAAGAAACAGCGAAAAAAACTTCAGAATTCCACTTTTCATTTTTTGGGGTCAAAAAACACCAAAGGGGTTAACCTTCCGTTTTTTTCAAAAATCTTAAAAAATTTAGGTGGGCTTTTTATTACTTAAATCGACGTACTTAGATGCCTAGTGCTGCATACAGCCCTCAGAACCTCGCGGAAGTATTCAAAACTGTGTAAAATCGCGAAACAAATTGAGGGCAAAGTGACCCCTTATGTGTTATGTTTAAAGTCAAATAAAATAAAAAATATCATACTTACGATAAATCTGACTGCGGCATTCGACTTTCCAGATCAAAATACGTAAGAAACAGCGAAAAAAACTTCAGAATTCCACTTTTAATTTTTTGGGGTCAAAAAACACCAAAGGGGTTAACCTTCCGTTTTTTTCAAAAATCTTAAAAAATTTAGGTGGGCTTTTTATTACTTAAATCGACGTACTTAGATGCCTAGTGCTGCATACAGCCCTCAGAACCTCGCGGAAGTATTCAACACTGTGTAAAATCGCGAAACAAATTGAGGGCAAAGTGACCCCTTATGTGTTATGTGTTAAAGTCAAATAAAATAAAAAATATCATACTTACGATAAATCTGACTGCGGCATTCGACTTTCCAGATCAAAATACGTAAGAAACAGCGAAAAAAACTTCAGAATTCCACTTTTCATTTTTTGGGGTCAAAAAACACCAAAGGGGTTAACCTTCCGTTTTTTTCAAAAATCTTAAAAAATTTATGTGGGCTTTTTATTACTTAAATCGACGTACTTAGATGCCTAGTGCTGCATACAGCCCTCAGAACCTCGCGGAAGTATTCAAAACTGTGTAAAATCGCGAAACAAATTGAGGGCAAAGTGACCCCTTATGTGTTATGTTTAAAGTCAAATAAAATAAAAAATATCATACTTACGATAAATCTGACTGCGGCATTCGACTTTCCAGATCAAAATACGTAAGAAACAGCGAAAAAAACTTCAGAATTCCACTTTTCATTTTTTGGGGTCAAAAATCACCAAAGGGGTTAACCTTCCGTTTTTTTCAAAAATCTTAAAAAATTTAGGTGGGCTTTTTATTACTTAAATCGACGTACTTAGATGCCTAGTGCTGCATACAGCCCTCAGAACCTCGCGGAAGTATTCAAAACTGTGTAAAATCGCGAAACAAATTGAGGGCAAAGTGACCCCTTATGTGTTATGTTTAAAGTCAAATAAAATAAAAAATATCATACTTACGATAAATCTGACTGCGGCATTCGACTTTCCAGATCAAAATACGTAAGAAACAGCGAAAAAAACTTCAGAATTCCACTTTTCATTTTTTGGGGTCAAAAAACACCAAAGGGGTTAACCTTCCGTTTTTTTCAAAAATCTTAAAAAATTTAGGTGGGCTTTTTATTACTTAAATCGACGTACTTAGATGCCTAGTGCTGCATACAGCCCTCAGACCCTCGCGGAAGTATTCAAAACTGTGTAAAATCGCGAAACAAATTGAGGGCAAAGTGACCCCTTATGTGTTATGTGTTAAAGTCAAATAAAATAAAAAATATCATACTTACGATAAATCTGACTGCGGCATTCGACTTTCCAGATCAAAATACGTAAGAAACAGCGAAAAAAACTTCAGAATTCCACTTTTCATTTTTTGGGGTCAAAAAACACCAAAGGGGTTAACCTTCCGTTTTTTTCAAAAATCTTAAAAAATTTAGGTGGGCTTTTTATTACTTAAATCGACGTACTTAGATGCCTAGTGCTGCATACAGCCCTCAGAACCTCGCGGAAATATTCAAAACTGTGTAAAATCGCGAAACAAATTGAGGGCAAAGTGACCCCTTATGTGTTATGTTTAAAGTCAAATAAAATAAAAAATATCATACTTACGATAAATCTGACTGCGGCATTCGACTTTCCAGATCAAAATACGTAAGAAACAGCGAAAAAAACTTCAGAATTCCACTTTTCATTTTTTGGGGTCAAAAAACACCAAAGGGGTTAACCTTCCGTTTTTTTCAAAAATCTTAAAAAATTTAGGTGGGCTTTTTATTACTTAAATCGACGTACTTAGATGCCTAGTGCTGCATACAGCCCTCAGAACCTCGCGGAAGTATTCAACAATGTGTAAAATCGCGAAACAAATTGAGGGCAAAGTGACCCCTTATGTGTTATGTGTTAAAGTCAAATAAAATAAAAAATATCATACTTACGATAAATCTGACTGCGGCATTCGACTTTCCAGATCAAAATACGTAAGAAACAGCGAAAAAAACTTCAGAATTCCACTTTTCATTTTTTGGGGTCAAAAAACACCAAAGGGGTTAACCTTCCGTTTTTTTCAAAAATCTTAAAAAATTTATGTGGGCTTTTTATTACTTAAATCGACGTACTTAGATGCCTAGTGCTGCATACAGCCCTCAGAACCTCGCGGAAGTATTCAAAACTGTGTAAAATCGCGAAACAAATTGAGGGCAAAGTGACCCCTTATGTGTTATGTTTAAAGTCAAATAAAATAAAAAATATCATACTTACGATAAATCTGACTGCGGCATTCGACTTTCCAGATCAAAATACGTAAGAAACAGCGAAAAAAACTTCAGAATTCCACTTTTCATTTTTTGGGGTCAAAAATCACCAAAGGGGTTAACCTTCCGTTTTTTTCAAAAATCTTAAAAAATTTAGGTGGGCTTTTTATTACTTAAATCGACGTACTTAGATGCCTAGTGCTGCATACAGCCCTCAGAACCTCGCGGAAGTATTCAAAACTGTGTAAAATCGCGAAACAAATTGAGGGCAAAGTGACCCCTTATGTGTTATGTTTAAAGTCAAATAAAATAAAAAATATCATACTTACGATAAATCTGACTGCGGCATTCGACTTTCCAGATCAAAATACGTAAGAAACAGCGAAAAAAACTTCAGAATTCCCCTTTTCATTTTTTGGGGTCAAAAAACACCAAAGGGGTTAACCTTCCGTTTTTTTCAAAAATCTTAAAAAATTTAGGTGGGCTTTTTATTACTTAAATCGACGTACTTAGATGCCTAGTGCTGCATACAGCCCTCAGACCCTCGCGGAAGTATTCAAAACTGTGTAAAATCGCGAAACAAATTGAGGGCAAAGTGACCCCTTATGTGTTATGTGTTAAAGTCAAATAAAATAAAAAATATCATACTTACGATAAATCTGACTGCGGCATTCGACTTTCCAGATCAAAATACGTAAGAAACAGCGAAAAAAACTTCAGAATTCCACTTTTCATTTTTTGGGGTCAAAAAACACCAAAGGGGTTAACCTTTCGTTTTTTTCAAAAATCTTAAAAAATTTAGGTGGGCTTTTTATTACTTAAATCGACGTACTTAGATGCCTAGTGCTGCATACAGCCCTCAGAACCTCGCGGAAGTATTCAAAACTGTGTAAAATCGCGAAACAAATTGAGGGCAAAGTGACCCCTTATGTGTTATGTTTAAAGTCAAATAAAATAAAAAATATCATACTTACGATAAATCTGACTGCGGCATTCGACTTTCCAGATCAAAATACGTAAGAAACAGCGAAAAAAACTTCAGAATTCCACTTTTCATTTTTTGGGGTCAAAAAACACCAAAGGGGTTAACCTTCCGTTTTTTTCAAAAATCTTAAAAAATTTAGGTGGGCTTTTTATTACTTAAATCGACGTACTTAGATGCCTAGTGCTGCATACAGCCCTCAGACCCTCGCGGAAGTATTCAAAACTGTGTAAAATCGCGAAACAAATTGAGGGCAAAGTGACCCCTTATGTGTTTTGTGTTAAAGTCAAATAAAATAAAAAATATCATACTTACGATAAATCTGACTGCGGCATTCGACTTTCCAGATCAAAATACGTAAGAAACAGCGAAAAAAACTTCAGAATTCCACTTTTCATTTTTTGGGGTCAAAAAACACCAAAGGGGTTAACCTTCCGTTTTTTTCAAAAATCTTAAAAAATTTATGTGGGCTTTTTATTACTTAAATCGACGTACTTAGATGCCTAGTGCTGCATACAGCCCTCAGAACCTCGCGGAAGTATTCAAAACTGTGTAAAATCGCGAAACAAATTGAGGGCAAAGTGACCCCTTATGTGTTATGTTTAAAGTCAAATAAAATAAAAAATATCATACTTACGATAAATCTGACTGCGGCATTCGACTTTCCAGATCAAAATACGTAAGAAACAGCGAAAAAATCTTCAGAATTCCACTTTTCATTTTTTGGGGTCAAAAAACACCAAAGGGGTTAACCTTCCGTTTTTTTCAAAAATCTTAAAAAATTTAGGTGGGCTTTTTATTACTTAAATCGACGTACTTAGATGCCTAGTGCTGCATACAGCCCTCAGACCCTCGCGGAAGTATTCAAAACTGTGTAAAATCGCGAAACAAATTGAGGGCAAAGTGACCCCTTATGTGTTTTGTGTTAAAGTCAAATAAAATAAAAAATATCATACTTACGATAAATCTGACTGCGGCATTCGACTTTCCAGATCAAAATACGTAAGAAACAGCGAAAAAAACTTCAGAATTCCACTTTTCATTTTTTGGGGTCAAAAAACACCAAAGGGGTTAACCTTCCGTTTTTTTCAAAAATCTTAAAAAATTTAGGTGGGCTTTTTATTACTTAAATCGACGTACTTAGATGCCTAGTGCTGCATACAGCCCTCAGAACCTCGCGGAAGTATTCAAAACTGTGTAAAATCGCGAAACAAATTGAGGGCAAAGTGACCCCTTATGTGTTATGTTTAAAGTCAAATAAAATAAAAATTATCATACTTACGATAAATCTGACTGCGGCATTCGACTTTCCAGATCAAAATACGTAAGAAACAGCGAAAAAATCTTCAGAATTCCACTTTTCATTTTTTGGGGTCAAAAAACACCAAAGGGGTTAACCTTCCGTTTTTTTCAAAAATCTTAAAAAATTTAGGTGGGCTTTTTATTACTTAAATCGACGTACTTAGATGCCTAGTGCTGCATACAGCCCTCAGAACCTCGCGGAAGTATTCAAAACTGTGTAAAATCGCGAAACAAATTGAGGGCAAAGTGACCCCTTATGTGTTATGTTTAAAGTCAAATAAAATAAAAAATATCATACTTACGATAAATCTGACTGCGGCATTCGACTTTCCAGATCAAAATACGTAAGAAACAGCGAAAAAATCTTCAGAATTCCACTTTTCATTTTTTGGGGTCAAAAAACACCAAAGGGGTTAACCTTCCGTTTTTTTCAAAAATCTTAAAAAATTTAGGTGGGCTTTTTATTACTTAAATCGACGTACTTAGATGCCTAGTGCTGCATACAGCCCTCAGACCCTCGCGGAAGTATTCAAAACTGTGTAAAATCGCGAAACAAATTGAGGGCAAAGTGACCCCTTATGTGTTTTGTGTTAAAGTCAAATAAAATAAAAAATATCATACTTACGATAAATCTGACTGCGGCATTCGACTTTCCAGATCAAAATACGTAAGAAACAGCGAAAAAAACTTCAGAATTCCACTTTTCATTTTTTGGGGTCAAAAAACACCAAAGGGGTTAACCTTCCGTTTTTTTCAAAAATCTTAAAAAATTTAGGTGGGCTTTTTATTACTTAAATCGACGTACTTAGATGCCTAGTGCTGCATACAGCCCTCAGACCCTCGCGGAAGTATTCAAAACTGTGTAAAATCGCGAAACAAATTGAGGGCAAAGTGACCCCTTATGTGTTTTGTGTTAAAGTCAAATAAAATAAAAAATATCATACTTACGATAAATCTGACTGCGGCATTCGACTTTCCAGATCAAAATACGTAAGAAACAGCGAAAAAAACTTCAGAATTCCACTTTTCATTTTTTGGGGTCAAAAAACACCAAAGGGGTTAACCTTCCGTTTTTTTCAAAAATCTTAAAAAATTTAGGTGGGCTTTTTATTACTTAAATCGACGTACTTAGATGCCTAGTGCTGCATACAGCCCTCAGAACCTCGCGGAAGTATTCAACACTGTGTAAAATCGCGAAACAAATTGAGGGCAAAGTGACCCCTTATGTGTTATGTGTTAAAGTCAAATAAAATAAAAAATATCATACTTACGATAAATCTGACTGCGGCATTCGACTTTCCAGATCAAAATACGTAAGAAACAGCGAAAAAAACTTCAGAATTCCACTTTTCATTTTTTGGGGTCAAAAAACACCAAAGGGGTTAACCTTCCGTTTTTTTCAAAAATCTTAAAAAATTTATGTGGGCTTTTTATTACTTAAATCGACGTACTTAGATGCCTAGTGCTGCATACAGCCCTCAGAACCTCGCGGAAGTATTCAAAACTGTGTAAAATCGCGAAACAAATTGAGGGCAAAGTGACCCCTTATGTGTTTTGTGTTAAAGTCAAATAAAATAAAAAATATCATACTTACGATAAATCTGACTGCGGCATTCGACTTTCCAGATCAAAATACGTAAGAAACAGCGAAAAAAACTTCAGAATTCCACTTTTCATTTTTTGGGGTCAAAAAACACCAAAGGGGTTAACCTTCCGTTTTTTTCAAAAATCTTAAAAAATTTAGGTGGGCTTTTTATTACTTAAATCGACGTACTTAGATGCCTAGTGCTGCATACAGCCCTCAGACCCTCGCGGAAGTATTCAAAACTGTGTAAAATCGCGAAACAAATTGAGGGCAAAGTGACCCCTTATGTGTTTTGTGTTAAAGTCATATAAAATAAAAAATATCATACTTACGATAAATCTGACTGCGGCATTCGACTTTCCAGATCAAAATACGTAAGAAACAGCGAAAAAAACTTCAGAATTCCACTTTTCATTTTTTGGGGTCAAAAAACACCAAAGGGGTTAACCTTCCGTTTTTTTCAAAAATCTTAAAAAATTTAGGTGGGCTTTTTATTACTTAAATCGACGTACTTAGATGCCTAGTGCTGCATACAGCCCTCAGAACCTCGCGGAAGTATTCAAAACTGTGTAAAATCGCGAAACAAATTGAGGGCAAAGTGACCCCTTATGTGTTATGTTTAAAGTCAAATAAAATAAAAAATATCATACTTACGATAAATCTGACTGCGGCATTCGACTTTCCAGATCAAAATACGTAAGAAACAGCGAAAAAAACTTCAGAATTCCACTTTTCATTTTTTGGGGTCAAAAAACACCAAAGGGGTTAACCTTCCGTTTTTTTCAAAAATCTTAAAAAATTTAGGTGGGCATTTTATTACTTAAATCGACGTACTTAGATGCCTAGTGCTGCATACAGCCCTCAGAACCTCGCGGAAGTATTCAACACTGTGTAAAATCGCGAAACAAATTGAGGGCAAAGTGACCCCTTATGTGTTATGTGTTAAAGTCAAATAAAATAAAAAATATCATACTTACGATAAATCTGACTGCGGCATTCGACTTTCCAGATCAAAATACGTAAGAAACAGCGAAAAAAACTTCAGAATTCCACTTTTCATTTTTTGGGGTCAAAAAACACCAAAGGGGTTAACCTTCCGTTTTTTTCAAAAATCTTAAAAAATTTATGTGGGCTTTTTATTACTTAAATCGACGTACTTAGATGCCTAGTGCTGCATACAGCCCTCAGAACCTCGCGGAAGTATTCAAAACTGTGTAAAATCGCGAAACAAATTGAGGGCAAAGTGACCCCTTATGTGTTATGTTTAAAGTCAAATAAAATAAAAAATATCATACTTACGATAAATCTGACTGCGGCATTCGACTTTCCAGATCAAAATACGTAAGAAACAGCGAAAAAAACTTCAGAATTCCACTTTTCATTTTTTGGGGTCAAAAATCACCAAAGGGGTTAACCTTCCGTTTTTTTCAAAAATCTTAAAAAATTTAGGTGGGCTTTTTATTACTTAAATCGACGTACTTAGATGCCTAGTGCTGCATACAGCCCTCAGAACCTCGCGGAAGTATTCAAAACTGTGTAAAATCGCGAAACAAATTGAGGGCAAAGTGACCCCTTATGTGTTATGTTTAAAGTCAAATAAAATAAAAAATATCATACTTACGATAAATCTGACTGCGGCATTCGACTTTCCAGATCAAAATACGTAAGAAACAGCGAAAAAAACTTCAGAATTCCACTTTTCATTTTTTGGGGTCAAAAAACACCAAAGGGGTTAACCTTCCGTTTTTTTCAAAAATCTTAAAAAATTTAGGTGGGCTTTTTATTACTTAAATCGACGTACTTAGATGCCTAGTGCTGCATACAGCCCTCAGACCCTCGCGGAAGTATTCAAAACTGTGTAAAATCGCGAAACAAATTGAGGGCAAAGTGACCCCTTATGTGTTTTGTGTTAAAGTCAAATAAAATAAAAAATATCATACTTACGATAAATCTGACTGCGGCATTCGACTTTCCAGATCAAAATACGTAAGAAACAGCGAAAAAAACTTCAGAATTCCACTTTTCATTTTTTGGGGTCAAAAAACACCAAAGGGGTTAACCTTCCGTTTTTTTCAAAAATCTTAAAAAATTTAGGTGGGCTTTTTATTACTTAAATCGACGTACTTAGATGCCTAGTGCTGCATACAGCCCTCAGAACCTCGCGGAAGTATTCAAAACTGTGTAAAATCGCGAAACAAATTGAGGGCAAAGTGACCCCTTATGTGTTATGTTTAAAGTCAAATAAAATAAAAAATATCATACTTACGATAAATCTGACTGCGGCATTCGACTTTCCAGATCAAAATACGTAAGAAACAGCGAAAAAAACTTCAGAATTCCACTTTTCATTTTTTGGGGTCAAAAAACACCAAAGGGGTTAACCTTCCGTTTTTTTCAAAAATCTTAAAAAATTTAGGTGGGCTTTTTATTACTTAAATCGACGTACTTAGATGCCTAGTGCTGCATACAGCCCTCAGAACCTCGCGGAAGTATTCAAAACTGTGTAAAATCGTGAAACAAATTGAGGGCAAAGTGACCCCTTATGTGTTATGTTTAAAGTCAAATAAAATAAAAAATATCATACTTACGATAAATCTGACTGCGGCATTCGACTTTCCAGATCAAAATACGTAAGAAACAGCGAAAAAAACTTCAGAATTCCACTTTTCATTTTTTGGGGTCAAAAAACACCAAAGGGGTTAACCTTCCGTTTTTTTCAAAAATCTTAAAAAATTTAGGTGGGCTTTTTATTACTTAAATCGACGTACTTAGATGCCTAGTGCTGCATACAGCCCTCAGAACCTCGCGGAAGTATTCAACACTGTGTAAAATCGCGAAACAAATTGAGGGCAAAGTGACCCCTTATGTGTTATGTGTTAAAGTCAAATAAAATAAAAAATATCATACTTACGATAAATCTGACTGCGGCATTCGACTTTCCAGATCAAAATACGTAAGAAACAGCGAAAAAAACTTCAGAATTCCACTTTTCATTTTTTGGGGTCAAAAAACACCAAAGGGGTTAACCTTCCGTTTTTTTCAAAAATCTTAAAAAATTTATGTGGGCTTTTTATTACTTAAATCGACGTACTTAGATGCCTAGTGCTGCATACAGCCCTCAGAACCTCGCGGAAGTATTCAAAACTGTGTAAAATCGCGAAACAAATTGAGGGCAAAGTGACCCCTTATGTGTTATGTTTAAAGTCAAATAAAATAAAAAATATCATACTTACGATAAATCTGACTGCGGCATTCGACTTTCCAGATCAAAATACGTAAGAAACAGCGAAAAAAACTTCAGAATTCCACTTTTCATTTTTTGGGGTCAAAAATCACCAAAGGGGTTAACCTTCCGTTTTTTTCAAAAATCTTAAAAAATTTAGGTGGGCTTTTTATTACTTAAATCGACGTACTTAGATGCCTAGTGCTGCATACAGCCCTCAGAACCTCGCGGAAGTATTCAAAACTGTGTAAAATCGCGAAACAAATTGAGGGCAAAGTGACCCCTTATGTGTTATGTTTAAAGTCAAATAAAATAAAAAATATCATACTTACGATAAATCTGACTGCGGCATTCGACTTTCCAGATCAAAATACGTAAGAAACAGCGAAAAAAACTTCAGAATTCCACTTTTCATTTTTTGGGGTCAAAAAACACCAAAGGGGTTAACCTTCCGTTTTTTTCAAAAATCTTAAAAAATTTAGGTGGGCTTTTTATTACTTAAATCGACGTACTTAGATGCCTAGTGCTGCATACAGCCCTCAGACCCTCGCGGAAGTATTCAAAACTGTGTAAAATCGCGAAACAAATTGAGGGCAAAGTGACCCCTTATGTGTTTTGTGTTAAAGTCAAATAAAATAAAAAATATCATACTTACGATAAATCTGACTGCGGCATTCGACTTTCCAGATCAAAATACGTAAGAAACAGCGAAAAAAACTTCAGAATTCCACTTTTCATTTTTTGGGGTCAAAAAACACCAAAGGGGTTAACCTTCCGTTTTTTTCAAAAATCTTAAAAAATTTAGGTGGGCTTTTTATTACTTAAATCGACGTACTTAGATGCCTAGTGCTGCATACAGCCCTCAGACCCTCGCGGAAGTATTCAAAACTGTGTAAAATCGCGAAACAAATTGAGGGCAAAGTGACCCCTTATGTGTTATGTGTTAAAGTCAAATAAAATAAAAAATATCATACTTACGATAAATCTGACTGCGGCATTCGACTTTCCAGATCAAAATACGTAAGAAACAGCGAAAAAAACTTCAGAATTCCACTTTTCATTTTTTGGGGTCAAAAAACACCAAAGGGGTTAACCTTCCGTTTTTTTCAAAAATCTTAAAAAATTTAGGTGGGCTTTTTATTACTTAAATCGACGTACTTAGATGCCTAGTGCTGCATACAGCCCTCAGAACCTCGCGGAAGTATTCAAAACTGTGTAAAATCGCGAAACAAATTGAGGGCAAAGTGACCCCTTATGTGTTATGTTTAAAGTCAAATAAAATAAAAAATATCATACTTACGATAAATCTGACTGCGGCATTCGACTTTCCAGATCAAAATACGTAAGAAACAGCGAAAAAAACTTCAGAATTCCACTTTTCATTTTTTGGGGTCAAAAAACACCAAAGGGGTTAACCTTCCGTTTTTTTCAAAAATCTTAAAAAATTTAGGTGGGCTTTTTATTACTTAAATCGACGTACTTAGATGCCTAGTGCTGCATACAGCCCTCAGAACCTCGCGGAAGTATTCAACACTGTGTAAAATCGCGAAACAAATTGAGGGCAAAGTGACCCCTTATGTGTTATGTGTTAAAGTCAAATAAAATAAAAAATATCATACTTACGATAAATCTGACTGCGGCATTCGACTTTCCAGATCAAAATACGTAAGAAACAGCGAAAAAAACTTCAGAATTCCACTTTTCATTTTTTGGGGTCAAAAAACACCAAAGGGGTTAACCTTTCGTTTTTTTCAAAAATCTTAAAAAATTTAGGTGGGCTTTTTATTACTTAAATCGACGTACTTAGATGCCTAGTGCTGCATACAGCCCTCAGAACCTCGCGGAAGTATTCAAAACTGTGTAAAATCGCGAAACAAATTGAGGGCAAAGTGACCCCTTATGTGTTATGTTTAAAGTCAAATAAAATAAAAAATATCATACTTACGATAAATCTGACTGCGGCATTCGACTTTCCAGATCAAAATACGTAAGAAACAGCGAAAAAAACTTCAGAATTCCACTTTTCATTTTTTGGGGTCAAAAAACACCAAAGGGGTTAACCTTCCGTTTTTTTCAAAAATCTTAAAAAATTTAGGTGGGCTTTTTATTACTTAAATCGACGTACTTAGATGCCTAGTGCTGCATACAGCCCTCAGACCCTCGCGGAAGTATTCAAAACTGTGTAAAATCGCGAAACAAATTGAGGGCAAAGTGACCCCTTATGTGTTATGTGTTAAAGTCAAATAAAATAAAAAATATCATACTTACGATAAATCTGACTGCGGCATTCGACTTTCCAGATCAAAATACGTAAGAAACAGCGAAAAAAACTTCAGAATTCCACTTTTCATTTTTTGGGGTCAAAAAACACCAAAGGGGTTAACCTTCCGTTTTTTTCAAAAATCTTAAAAAATTTAGGTGGGCTTTTTATTACTTAAATCGACGTACTTAGATGCCTAGTGCTGCATACAGCCCTCAGAACCTCGCGGAAGTATTCAAAACTGTGTAAAATCGCGAAACAAATTGAGGGCAAAGTGACCCCTTATGTGTTATGTTTAAAGTCAAATAAAATAAAAAATATCATACTTACGATAAATCTGACTGCGGCATTCGACTTTCCAGATCAAAATACGTAAGAAACAGCGAAAAAATCTTCAGAATTCCACTTTTCATTTTTTGGGGTCAAAAAACACCAAAGGGGTTAACCTTCCGTTTTTTTCAAAAATCTTAAAAAATTTAGGTGGGCTTTTTATTACTTAAATCGACGTACTTAGATGCCTAGTGCTGCATACAGCCCTCAGAACCTCGCGGAAGTATTCAAAACTGTGTAAAATCGCGAAACAAATTGAGGGCAAAGTGACCCCTTATGTGTTATGTTTAAAGTCAAATAAAATAAAAATTATCATACTTACGATAAATCTGACTGCGGCATTCGACTTTCCAGATCAAAATACGTAAGAAACAGCGAAAAAATCTTCAGAATTCCACTTTTCATTTTTTGGGGTCAAAAAACACCAAAGGGGTTAACCTTCCGTTTTTTTCAAAAATCTTAAAAAATTTAGGTGGGCTTTTTATTACTTAAATCGACGTACTTAGATGCCTAGTGCTGCATACAGCCCTCAGAACCTCGCGGAAGTATTCAAAACTGTGTAAAATCGCGAAACAAATTGAGGGCAAAGTGACCCCTTATGTGTTATGTTTAAAGTCAAATAAAATAAAAATTATCATACTTACGATAAATCTGACTGCGGCATTCGACTTTCCAGATCAAAATACGTAAGAAACAGCGAAAAAATCTTCAGAATTCCACTTTTCATTTTTTGGGGTCAAAAAACACCAAAGGGGTTAACCTTCCGTTTTTTTCAAAAATCTTAAAAAATTTAGGTGGGCTTTTTATTACTTAAATCGACGTACTTAGATGCCTAGTGCTGCATACAGCCCTCAGAACCTCGCGGAAGTATTCAAAACTGTGTAAAATCGCGAAACAAATTGAGGGCAAAGTGACCCCTTATGTGTTATGTTTAAAGTCAAATAAAATAAAAAATATCATACTTACGATAAATCTGACTGCGGCATTCGACTTTCCAGATCAAAATACGTAAGAAACAGCGAAAAAATCTTCAGAATTCCACTTTTCATTTTTTGGGGTCAAAAAACACCAAAGGGGTTAACCTTTCGTTTTTTTCAAAAATCTTAAAAAATTTAGGTGGGCTTTTTATTACTTAAATCGACGTACTTAGATGCCTAGTGCTGCATACAGCCCTCAGAACCTCGCGGAAGTATTCAAAACTGTGTAAAATCGCGAAACAAATTGAGGGCAAAGTGACCCCTTATGTGTTATGTTTAAAGTCAAATAAAATAAAATATATCATACTTACGATAAATCTGACTGCGGCATTCGACTTTCCAGATCAAAATACGTAAGAAACAGCGAAAAAAACTTCAGAATTCCACTTTTCATTTTTTGGGGTCAAAAAACACCAAAGGGGTTAACCTTCCGTTTTTTTCAAAAATCTTAAAAAATTTAGGTGGGCTTTTTATTACTTAAATCGACGTACTTAGATGCCTAGTGCTGCATACAGCCCTCAGAAACTCGCGGAAGTATTCAACACTGTGTAAAATCGCGAAACAAATTGAGGGCAAAGTGACCCCTTATGTGTTATGTGTTAAAGTCAAATAAAAAAAAAAATATCATACTTACGATAAATCTGACTGCGGCATTCGACTTTCCAGATCAAAATACGTAAGAAACAGCGAAAAAAACTTCAGAATTCCACTTTTCATTTTTTGGGGTCAAAAAACACCAAAGGGGTTAACCTTCCGTTTTTTTCAAAAATCTTAAAAAATTTAGGTGGGCTTTTTATTACTTAAATCGACGTACTTAGATGCCTAGTGCTGCATACAGCCCTCAGAACCTCGCGGAAGTATTCAAAACTGTGTAAAATCGCGAAACAAATTGAGGGCAAAGTGACCCCTTATGTGTTATGTTTAAAGTCAAATAAAATAAAAAATATCATACTTACGATAAATCTGACTGCGGCATTCGACTTTCCAGATCAAAATACGTAAGAAACAGCGAAAAAAACTTCAGAATTCCACTTTTCATTTTTTGGGGTCAAAAATCACCAAAGGGGTTAACCTTCCGTTTTTTTCAAAAATCTTAAAAAATTTAGGTGGGCTTTTTATTACTTAAATCGACGTACTTAGATGCCTAGTGCTGCATACAGCCCTCAGAACCTCGCGGAAGTATTCAAAACTGTGTAAAATCGCGAAACAAATTGAGGGCAAAGTGACCCCTTATGTGTTATGTTTAAAGTCAAATAAAATAAAAAATATCATACTTACGATAAATCTGACTGCGGCATTCGACTTTCCAGATCAAAATACGTAAGAAACAGCGAAAAAAACTTCAGAATTCCACTTTTCATTTTTTGGGGTCAAAAATCACCAAAGGGGTTAACCTTCCGTTTTTTTCAAAAATCTTAAAAAATTTAGGTGGGCTTTTTATTACTTAAATCGACGTACTTAGATGCCTAGTGCTGCATACAGCCCTCAGAACCTCGCGGAAGTATTCAAAACTGTGTAAAATCGCGAAACAAATTGAGGGCAAAGTGACCCCTTATGTGTTATGTGTTAAAGTCAAATAAAATAAAAAATATCATACTTACGATAAATCTGACTGCGGCATTCGACTTTCCAGATCAAAATACGTAAGAAACAGCGAAAAAAACTTCAGAATTCCACTTTTCATTTTTTGGGGTCAAAAAACACCAAAGGGGTTAACCTTCCGTTTTTTTCAAAAATCTTAAAAAATTTAGGTGGGCTTTTTATTACTTAAATCGACGTACTTAGATGCCTAGTGCTGCATACAGCCCTCAGACCCTCGCGGAAGTATTCAAAACTGTGTAAAATCGCGAAACAAATTGAGGGCAAAGTGACCCCTTATGTGTTTTGTGTTAAAGTCAAATAAAATAAAAAATATCATACTTACGATAAATCTGACTGCGGCATTCGACTTTCCAGATCAAAATACGTAAGAAACAGCGAAAAAAACTTCAGAATTCCACTTTTCATTTTTTGGGGTCAAAAAACACCAAAGGGGTTAACCTTCCGTTTTTTTCAAAAATTTTAAAAAATTTAGGTGGGCTTTTTATTACTTAAATCGACGTACTTAGATGCCTAGTGCTGCATACAGCCCTCAGAACCTCGCGGAAGTATTCAACACTGTGTAAAATCGCGAAACAAATTGAGGGCAAAGTGACCCCTTATGTGTTATGTGTTAAAGTCAAATAAAATAAAAAATATCATACTTACGATCAATCTGACTGCGGCATTCGACTTTCCAGATCAAAATACGTAAGAAACAGCGAAAAAAACTTCAGAATTCCACTTTTCATTTTTTGGGGTCAAAAAACACCAAAGGGGTTAACCTTCCGTTTTTTTCAAAAATCTTAAAAAATTTAGGTGGGCTTTTTATTACTTAAATCGACGTACTTAGATGCCTAGTGCTGCATACAGCCCTCAGAACCTCGCGGAAGTATTCAAAACTGTGTAAAATCGCGAAACAAATTGAGGGCAAAGTGACCCCTTATGTGTTATGTTTAAAGTCAAATAAAATAAAAAATATCATACTTACGATAAATCTGACTGCGGCATTCGACTTTCCAGATCAAAATACGTAAGAAACAGCGAAAAAAACTTCAGAATTCCACTTTTCATTTTTTGGGGTCAAAAAACACCAAAGGGGTTAACCTTCCGTTTTTTTCAAAAATCTTAAAAAATTTAGGTGGGCTTTTTATTACTTAAATCGACGTACTTAGATGCCTAGTGCTGCATACAGCCCTCAGAACCTCGCGGAAGTATTCAAAACTGTGTAAAATCGCGAAACAAATTGAGGGCAAAGTGACCCCTTATGTGTTATGTTTAAAGTCAAATAAAATAAAAAATATCATACTTACGATAAATCTGACTGCGGCATTCGACTTTCCAGATCAAAATACGTAAGAAACAGCGAAAAAAACTTCAGAATTCCACTTTTCATTTTTTGGGGTCAAAAATCACCAAAGGGGTTAACCTTCCGTTTTTTTCAAAAATCTTAAAAAATTTAGGTGGGCTTTTTATTACTTAAATCGACGTACTTAGATGCCTAGTGCTGCATACAGCCCTCAGACCCTCGCGGAAGTATTCAAAACTGTGTAAAATCGCGAAACAAATTGAGGGCAAAGTGACCCCTTATGTGTTTTGTGTTAAAGTCAAATAAAATAAAAAATATCATACTTACGATAAATCTGACTGCGGCATTCGACTTTCCAGATCAAAATACGTAAGAAACAGCGAAAAAAACTTCAGAATTCCACTTTTCATTTTTTGGGGTCAAAAAACACCAAAGGGGTTAACCTTCCGTTTTTTTCAAAAATTTTAAAAAATTTAGGTGGGCTTTTTATTACTTAAATCGACGTACTTAGATGCCTAGTGCTGCATACAGCCCTCAGAACCTCGCGGAAGTATTCAACACTGTGTAAAATCGCGAAACAAATTGAGGGCAAAGTGACCCCTTATGTGTTATGTGTTAAAGTCAAATAAAATAAAAAATATCATACTTACGATAAATCTGACTGCGGCATTCGACTTTCCAGATCAAAATACGTAAGAAACAGCGAAAAAAACTTCAGAATTCCACTTTTCATTTTTTGGGGTCAAAAAACACCAAAGGGGTTAACCTTCCGTTTTTTTCAAAAATCTTAAAAAATTTAGGTGGGCTTTTTATTACTTAAATCGACGTACTTAGATGCCTAGTGCTGCATACAGCCCTCAGAACCTCGCGGAAGTATTCAAAACTGTGTAAAATCGCGAAACAAATTGAGGGCAAAGTGACCCCTTATGTGTTATGTTTAAAGTCAAATAAAATAAAAAATATCATACTTACGATAAATCTGACTGCGGCATTCGACTTTCCAGATCAAAATACGTAAGAAACAGCGAAAAAAACTTCAGAATTCCACTTTTCATTTTTTGGGGTCAAAAAACACCAAAGGGGTTAACCTTCCGTTTTTTTCAAAAATCTTAAAAAATTTAGGTGGGCTTTTTATTACTTAAATCGACGTACTTAGATGCCTAGTGCTGCATACAGCCCTCAGAACCTCGCGGAAGTATTCAAAACTGTGTAAAATCGCGAAACAAATTGAGGGCAAAGTGACCCCTTATGTGTTATGTTTAAAGTCAAATAAAATAAAAAATATCATACTTACGATAAATCTGACTGCGGCATTCGACTTTCCAGATCAAAATACGTAAGAAACAGCGAAAAAAACTTCAGAATTCCACTTTTCATTTTTTGGGGTCAAAAATCACCAAAGGGGTTAACCTTCCGTTTTTTTCAAAAATCTTAAAAAATTTAGGTGGGCTTTTTATTACTTAAATCGACGTACTTAGATGCCTAGTGCTGCATACAGCCCTCAGAACCTCGCGGAAGTATTCAAAACTGTGTAAAATCGCGAAACAAATTGAGGGCAAAGTGACCCCTTATGTGTTATGTGTTAAAGTCAAATAAAATAAAAAATATCATACTTACGATAAATCTGACTGCGGCATTCGACTTTCCAGATCAAAATACGTAAGAAACAGCGAAAAAAACTTCAGAATTCCACTTTTCATTTTTTGGGGTCAAAAAACACCAAAGGGGTTAACCTTCCGTTTTTTTCAAAAATCTTAAAAAATTTAGGTGGGCTTTTTATTACTTAAATCGACGTACTTAGATGCCTAGTGCTGCATACAGCCCTCAGAACCTCGCGGAAGTATTCAAAACTGTGTAAAATCGCGAAACAAATTGAGGGCAAAGTGACCCCTTATGTGTTATGTTTAAAGTCAAATAAAATAAAAAATATCATACTTACGATAAATCTGACTGCGGCATTCGACTTTCCAGATCAAAATACGTAAGAAACAGCGAAAAAAACTTCAGAATTCCACTTTTCATTTTTTGGGGTCAAAAAACACCAAAGGGGTTAACCTTCCGTTTTTTTCAAAAATCTTATAAAATTTAGGTGGGCTTTTTATTACTTAAATCGACGTACTTAGATGCCTAGTGCTGCATACAGCCCTCAGACCCTCGCGGAAGTATTCAAAACTGTGTAAAATCGCGAAACAAATTGAGGGCAAAGTGACCCCTTATGTGTTTTGTGTTAAAGTCAAATAAAATAAAAAATATCATACTTACGATAAATCTGACTGCGGCATTCGACTTTCCAGATCAAAATACGTAAGAAACAGCGAAAAAAACTTCAGAATTCCACTTTTCATTTTTTGGGGTCAAAAAACACCAAAGGGGTTAACCTTCCGTTTTTTTCAAAAATTTTAAAAAATTTAGGTGGGCTTTTTATTACTTAAATCGACGTACTTAGATGCCTAGTGCTGCATACAGCCCTCAGAACCTCGCGGAAGTATTCAACACTGTGTAAAATCGCGAAACAAATTGAGGGCAAAGTGACCCCTTATGTGTTATGTGTTAAAGTCAAATAAAATAAAAAATATCATACTTACGATAAATCTGACTGCGGCATTCGACTTTCCAGATCAAAATACGTAAGAAACAGCGAAAAAATCTTCAGAATTCCACTTTTCATTTTTTGGGGTCAAAAAACACCAAACCTTCCGTTTTTTTCAAAAATCTTAAAAAATTTAGGTGGGCTTTTTATTACTTAAATCGACGTACTTAGATGCCTAGTGCTGCATACAGCCCTCAGAACCTCGCGGAAGTATTCAAAACTGTGTAAAATCGCGAAACAAATTGAGGGCAAAGTGACCCCTTATGTGTTATGTTTAAAGTCAAATAAAATAAAAAATATCATACTTACGATAAATCTGACTGCGGCATTCGACTTTCCAGATCAAAATACGTAAGAAACAGCGAAAAAAACTTCAGAATTCCACTTTTCATTTTTTGGGGTCAAAAAACACCAAAGGGGTTAACCTTCCGTTTTTTTCAAAAATCTTAAAAAATTTAGGTGGGCTTTTTATTACTTAAATCGACGTACTTAGATGCCTAGTGCTGCATACAGCCCTCAGAACCTCGCGGAAGTATTCAAAACTGTGTAAAATCGCGAAACAAATTGAGGGCAAAGTGACCCCTTATGTGTTATGTTTAAAGTCAAATAAAATAAAAAATATCATACTTACGATAAATCTGACTGCGGCATTCGACTTTCCAGATCAAAATACGTAAGAAACAGCGAAAAAAACTTCAGAATTCCACTTTTCATTTTTTGGGGTCAAAAAACACCAAAGGGGTTAACCTTCCGTTTTTTTCAAAAATCTTAAAAAATTTAGGTGGGCTTTTTATTACTTAAATCGACGTACTTAGATGCCTAGTGCTGCATACAGCCCTCAGAACCTCGCGGAAGTATTCAAAACTGTGTAAAATCGCGAAACAAATTGAGGGCAAAGTGACCCCTTATGTGTTATGTGTTAAAGTCAAATAAAATAAAAAATATCATACTTACGATAAATCTGACTGCGGCATTCGACTTTCCAGATCAAAATACGTAAGAAACAGCGAAAAAATCTTCAGAATTCCACTTTTCATTTTTTGGGGTCAAAAAACACCAAAGGGGTTAACCTTCCGTTTTTTTCAAAAATCTTAAAAAATTTAGGTGGGCTTTTTATTACTTAAATCGACGTACTTAGATGCCTAGTGCTGCATACAGCCCTCAGAACCTCGCGGAAGTATTCAAAACTGTGTAAAATCGCGAAACAAATTGAGGGCAAAGTGACCCCTTATGTGTTATGTTTAAAGTCAAATAAAATAAAAAATATCATACTTACGATAAATCTGACTGCGGCATTCGACTTTCCAGATCAAAATACGTAAGAAACAGCGAAAAAAACTTCAGAATTCCACTTTTCATTTTTTGGGGTCAAAAAACACCAAAGGGGTTAACCTTCCGTTTTTTTCAAAAATCTTAAAAAATTTAGGTGGGCTTTTTATTACTTAAATCGACGTACTTAGATGCCTAGTGCTGCATACAGCCCTCAGAACCTCGCGGAAGTATTCAACACTGTGTAAAATCGCGAAACAAATTGAGGGCAAAGTGACCCCTTATGTGTTATGTGTTAAAGTCAAATAAAATAAAAAATATCATACTTACGATAAATCTGACTGCGGCATTCGACTTTCCAGATCAAAATACGTAAGAAACAGCGAAAAAATCTTCAGAATTCCACTTTTCATTTTTTGGGGTCAAAAAACACCAAAGGGGTTAACCTTCCGTTTTTTTCAAAAATCTTAAAAAATTTAGGTGGGCTTTTTATTACTTAAATCGACGTACTTAGATGCCTAGTGCTGCATACAGCCCTCAGAACCTCGCGGAAGTATTCAAAACTGTGTAAAATCGCGAAACAAATTGAGGGCAAAGTGACCCCTTATGTGTTATGTTTAAAGTCAAATAAAATAAAAATTATCATACTTACGATAAATCTGACTGCGGCATTCGACTTTCCAGATCAAAATACGTAAGAAACAGCGAAAAAAACTTCAGAATTCCACTTTTCATTTTTTGGGGTCAAAAAACACCAAAGGGGTTAACCTTTCGTTTTTTTCAAAAATCTTAAAAAATTTAGGTGGGCTTTTTATTACTTAAATCGACGTACTTAGATGCCTAGTGCTGCATACAGCCCTCAGAACCTCGCGGAAGTATTCAAAACTGTGTAAAATCGCGAAACAAATTGAGGGCAAAGTGACCCCTTATGTGTTATGTTTAAAGTCAAATAAAATAAAAAATATCATACTTACGATAAATCTGACTGCGGCATTCGACTTTCCAGATCAAAATACGTAAGAAACAGCGAAAAAAACTTCAGAATTCCACTTTTCATTTTTTGGGGTCAAAAAACACCAAAGGGGTTAACCTTTCGTTTTTTTCAAAAATCTTAAAAAATTTAGGTGGGCTTTTTATTACTTAAATCGACGTACTTAGATGCCTAGTGCTGCATACAGCCCTCAGAACCTCGCGGAAGTATTCAAAACTGTGTAAAATCGCGAAACAAATTGAGGGCAAAGTGACCCCTTATGTGTTATGTTTAAAGTCAAATAAAATAAAAATTATCATACTTACGATAAATCTGACTGCGGCATTCGACTTTCCAGATCAAAATACGTAAGAAACAGCGAAAAAATCTTCAGAATTCCACTTTTCATTTTTTGGGGTCAAAAAACACCAAAGGGGTTAACCTTCCGTTTTTTTCAAAAATCTTAAAAAATTTAGGTGGGCTTTTTATTACTTAAATCGACGTACTTAGATGCCTAGTGCTGCATACAGCCCTCAGAACCTCGCGGAAGTATTCAAAACTGTGTAAAATCGCGAAACAAATTGAGGGCAAAGTGACCCCTTATGTGTTATGTTTAAAGTCAAATAAAATAAAAATTATCATACTTACGATAAATCTGACTGCGGCATTCGACTTTCCAGATCAAAATACGTAAGAAACAGCGAAAAAAACTTCAGAATTCCACTTTTCATTTTTTGGGGTCAAAAAACACCAAAGGGGTTAACCTTTCGTTTTTTTCAAAAATCTTAAAAAATTTAGGTGGGCTTTTTATTACTTAAATCGACGTACTTAGATGCCTAGTGCTGCATACAGCCCTCAGAACCTCGCGGAAGTATTCAAAACTGTGTAAAATCGCGAAACAAATTGAGGGCAAAGTGACCCCTTATGTGTTATGTTTAAAGTCAAATAAAATAAAAATTATCATACTTACGATAAATCTGACTGCGGCATTCGACTTTCCAGATCAAAATACGTAAGAAACAGCGAAAAAATCTTCAGAATTCCACTTTTCATTTTTTGGGGTCAAAAAACACCAAAGGGGTTAACCTTCCGTTTTTTTCAAAAATCTTAAAAAATTTAGGTGGGCTTTTTATTACTTAAATCGACGTACTTAGATGCCTAGTGCTGCATACAGCCCTCAGAACCTCGCGGAAGTATTCAAAACTGTGTAAAATCGCGAAACAAATTGAGGGCAAAGTGACCCCTTATGTGTTATGTTTAAAGTCAAATAAAATAAAAATTATCATACTTACGATAAATCTGACTGCGGCATTCGACTTTCCAGATCAAAATACGTAAGAAACAGCGAAAAAAACTTCAGAATTCCACTTTTCATTTTTTGGGGTCAAAAAACACCAAAGGGGTTAACCTTTCGTTTTTTTCAAAAATCTTAAAAAATTTAGGTGGGCTTTTTATTACTTAAATCGACGTACTTAGATGCCTAGTGCTGCATACAGCCCTCAGAACCTCGCGGAAGTATTCAAAACTGTGTAAAATCGCGAAACAAATTGAGGGCAAAGTGACCCCTTATGTGTTATGTTTAAAGTCAAATAAAATAAAAAATATCATACTTACGATAAATCTGACTGCGGCATTCGACTTTCCAGATCAAAATACGTAAGAAACAGCGAAAAAAACTTCAGAATTCCACTTTTCATTTTTTGGGGTCAAAAAACACCAAAGGGGTTAACCTTTCGTTTTTTTCAAAAATCTTAAAAAATTTAGGTGGGCTTTTTATTACTTAAATCGACGTACTTAGATGCCTAGTGCTGCATACAGCCCTCAGAACCTCGCGGAAGTATTCAAAACTGTGTAAAATCGCGAAACAAATTGAGGGCAAAGTGACCCCTTATGTGTTATGTTTAAAGTCAAATAAAATAAAAAATATCATACTTACGATAAATCTGACTGCGGCATTCGACTTTCCAGATCAAAATACGTAAGAAACAGCGAAAAAATCTTCAGAATTCCACTTTTCATTTTTTGGGGTCAAAAAACACCAAAGGGGTTAACCTTCCGTTTTTATCAAAAATCTTAAAAAATTTAGGTGGGCTTTTTATTACTTAAATCGACGTACTTAGATGCCTAGTGCTGCATACAGCCCTCAGAACCTCGCGGAAGTATTCAAAACTGTGTAAAATCGTGAAACAAATTGAGGGCAAAGTGACCCCTTATGTGTTATGTTTAAAGTCAAATAAAATAAAAAATATCATACTTACGATAAATCTGACTGCGGCATTCGACTTTCCAGATCAAAATACGTAAGAAACAGCGAAAAAAACTTCAGAATTCCACTTTTCATTTTTTGGGGTCAAAAAACACCAAAGGGGTTAACCTTCCGTTTTTTTCAAAAATCTTAAAAAATTTAGGTGGGCTTTTTATTACTTAAATCGACGTACTTAGATGCCTAGTGCTGCATACAGCCCTCAGAACCTCGCGGAAGTATTCAACACTGTGTAAAATCGCGAAACAAATTGAGGGCAAAGTGACCCCTTATGTGTTATGTGTTAAAGTCAAATAAAAAAAAAAATATCATACTTACGATAAATCTGACTGCGGCATTCGACTTTCCAGATCAAAATACGTAAGAAACAGCGAAAAAAACTTCAGAATTCCACTTTTCATTTTTTGGGGTCAAAAAACACCAAAGGGGTTAACCTTCCGTTTTTTTCAAAAATCTTAAAAAATTTAGGTGGGCTTTTTATTACTTAAATCGACGTACTTAGATGCCTAGTGCTGCATACAGCCCTCAGAACCTCGCGGAAGTATTCAAAACTGTGTAAAATCGCGAAACAAATTGAGGGCAAAGTGACCCCTTATGTGTTATGTTTAAAGTCAAATAAAATAAAAAATATCATACTTACGATAAATCTGACTGCGGCATTCGACTTTCCAGATCAAAATACGTAAGAAACAGCGAAAAAATCTTCAGAATTCCACTTTTCATTTTTTGGGGTCAAAAAACACCAAAGGGGTTAACCTTCCGTTTTTTTCAAAAATCTTAAAAAATTTAGGTGGGCTTTTTATTACTTAAATCGACGTACTTAGATGCCTAGTGCTGCATACAGCCCTCAGAACCTCGCGGAAGTATTCAAAACTGTGTAAAATCGCGAAACAAATTGAGGGCAAAGTGACCCCTTATGTGTTATGTTTAAAGTCAAATAAAATAAAAATTATCATACTTACGATAAATCTGACTGCGGCATTCGACTTTCCAGATCAAAATACGTAAGAAACAGCGAAAAAATCTTCAGAATTCCACTTTTCATTTTTTGGGGTCAAAAAACACCAAAGGGGTTAACCTTTCGTTTTTTTCAAAAATCTTAAAAAATTTAGGTGGGCTTTTTATTACTTAAATCGACGTACTTAGATGCCTAGTGCTGCATACAGCCCTCAGAACCTCGCGGAAGTATTCAAAACTGTGTAAAATCGCGAAACAAATTGAGGGCAAAGTGACCCCTTATGTGTTATGTTTAAAGTCAAATAAAATAAAAAATATCATACTTACGATAAATCTGACTGCGGCATTCGACTTTCCAGATCAAAATACGTAAGAAACAGCGAAAAAATCTTCAGAATTCCACTTTTCATTTTTTGGGGTCAAAAAACACCAAAGGGGTTAACCTTTCGTTTTTTTCAAAAATCTTAAAAAATTTAGGTGGGCTTTTTATTACTTAAATCGACGTACTTAGATGCCTAGTGCTGCATACAGCCCTCAGAACCTCGCGGAAGTATTCAAAACTGTGTAAAATCGCGAAACAAATTGAGGGCAAAGTGACCCCTTATGTGTTATGTTTAAAGTCAAATAAAATAAAATATATCATACTTACGATAAATCTGACTGCGGCATTCGACTTTCCAGATCAAAATACGTAAGAAACAGCGAAAAAAACTTCAGAATTCCACTTTTCATTTTTTGGGGTCAAAAAACACCAAAGGGGTTAACCTTCCGTTTTTTTCAAAAATCTTAAAAAATTTAGGTGGGCTTTTTATTACTTAAATCGACGTACTTAGATGCCTAGTGCTGCATACAGCCCTCAGAACCTCGCGGAAGTATTCAACACTGTGTAAAATCGCGAAACAAATTGAGGGCAAAGTGACCCCTTATGTGTTATGTGTTAAAGTCAAATAAAAAAAAAATATCATACTTACGATAAATCTGACTGCGGCATTCGACTTTCCAGATCAAAATACGTAAGAAACAGCGAAAAAAACTTCAGAATTCCACTTTTCATTTTTTGGGGTCAAAAAACACCAAAGGGGTTAACCTTCCGTTTTTTTCAAAAATCTTAAAAAATTTAGGTGGGCTTTTTATTACTTAAATCGACGTACTTAGATGCCTAGTGCTGCATACAGCCCTCAGAACCTCGCGGAAGTATTCAAAACTGTGTAAAATCGCGAAACAAATTGAGGGCAAAGTGACCCCTTATGTGTTATGTTTAAAGTCAAATAAAATAAAAATTATCATACTTACGATAAATCTGACTGCGGCATTCGACTTTCCAGATCAAAATACGTAAGAAACAGCGAAAAAATCTTCAGAATTCCACTTTTCATTTTTTGGGGTCAAAAAACACCAAAGGGGTTAACCTTCCGTTTTTTTCAAAAATCTTAAAAAATTTAGGTGGGCTTTTTATTACTTAAATCGACGTACTTAGATGCCTAGTGCTGCATACAGCCCTCAGAACCTCGCGGAAGTATTCAAAACTGTGTAAAATCGCGAAACAAATTGAGGGCAAAGTGACCCCTTATGTGTTATGTTTAAAGTCAAATAAAATAAAATATATCATACTTACGATAAATCTGACTGCGGCATTCGACTTTCCAGATCAAAATACGTAAGAAACAGCGAAAAAAAATTCAGAATTCCACTTTTCATTTTTTGGGGTCAAAAAACACCAAAGGGGTTAACCTTTCGTTTTTTTCAAAAATCTTAAAAAATTTAGGTGGGCTTTTTATTACTTAAATCGACGTACTTAGATGCCTAGTGCTGCATACAGCCCTCAGAACCTCGCGGAAGTATTCAAAACTGTGTAAAATCGCGAAACAAATTGAGGGCAAAGTGACCCCTTATGTGTTATGTTTAAAGTCAAATAAAATAAAAATTATCATACTTACGATAAATCTGACTGCGGCATTCGACTTTCCAGATCAAAATACGTAAGAAACAGCGAAAAAAACTTCAGAATTCCACTTTTCATTTTTTGGGGTCAAAAATCACCAAAGGGGTTAACCTTCCGTTTTTTTCAAAAATCTTAAAAAATTTAGGTGGGCTTTTTATTACTTAAATCGACGTACTTAGATGCCTAGTGCTGCATACAGCCCTCAGAACCTCGCGGAAGTATTCAAAACTGTGTAAAATCGCGAAACAAATTGAGGGCAAAGTGACCCCTTATGTGTTATGTTTAAAGTCAAATAAAATAAAAATTATCATACTTACGATAAATCTGACTGCGGCATTCGACTTTCCAGATCAAAATACGTAAGAAACAGCGAAAAAAACTTCAGAATTCCACTTTTCATTTTTTGGGGTCAAAAATCACCAAAGGGGTTAACCTTCCGTTTTTTTCAAAAATCTTAAAAAATTTAGGTGGGCTTTTTATTACTTAAATCGACGTACTTAGATGCCTAGTGCTGCATACAGCCCTCAGAACCTCGCGGAAGTATTCAAAACTGTGTGAAATCGCGAAACAAATTGAGGGCAAAGTGACCCCTTATGTGTTATGTTTAAAGTCAAATAAAATAAAAATTATCATACTTACGATAAATCTGACTGCGGCATTCGACTTTCCAGATCAAAATACGTAAGAAACAGCGAAAAAAACTTCAGAATTCCACTTTTCATTTTTTGGGGTCAAAAATCACCAAAGGGGTTAACCTTCCGTTTTTTTCAAAAATCTTAAAAAATTTAGGTGGGCTTTTTATTACTTAAATCGACGTACTTAGATGCCTAGTGCTGCATACAGCCCTCAGAACCTCGCGGAAGTATTCAAAACTGTGTAAAATCGCGAAACAAATTGAGGGCAAAGTGACCCCTTATGTGTTATGTTTAAAGTCAAATAAAATAAAAAATATCATACTTACGATAAATCTGACTGCGGCATTCGACTTTCCAGATCAAAATACGTAAGAAACAGCGAAAAAATCTTCAGAATTCCACTTTTCATTTTTTGGGGTCAAAAAACACCAAAGGGGTTAACCTTCCGTTTTTTTCAAAAATCTTAAAAAATTTAGGTGGGCTTTTTATTACTTAAATCGACGTACTTAGATGCCTAGTGCTGCATACAGCCCTCAGAACCTCGCGGAAGTATTCAAAACTGTGTAAAATCGCGAAACAAATTGAGGGCAAAGTGACCCCTTATGTGTTATGTTTAAAGTCAAATAAAATAAAATATATCATACTTACGATAAATCTGACTGCGGCATTCGACTTTCCAGATCAAAATACGTAAGAAACAGCGAAAAAAACTTCAGAATTCCACTTTTCATTTTTTGGGGTCAAAAAACACCAAAGGGGTTAACCTTCCGTTTTTTTCAAAAATCTTAAAAAATTTAGGTGGGCTTTTTATTACTTAAATCGACGTACTTAGATGCCTAGTGCTGCATACAGCCCTCAGAACCTCGCGGAAGTATTCAAAACTGTGTAAAATCGCGAAACAAATTGAGGGCAAAGTGACCCCTTATGTGTTATGTTTAAAGTCAAATAAAATAAAAAATATCATACTTACGATAAATCTGACTGCGGCATTCGACTTTCCAGATCAAAATACGTAAGAAACAGCGAAAAAAACTTCAGAATTCCACTTTTCATTTTTTGGGGTCAAAAATCACCAAAGGGGTTAACCTTCCGTTTTTTTCAAAAATCTTAAAAAATTTAGGTGGGCTTTTTATTACTTAAATCGACGTACTTAGATGCCTAGTGCTGCATACAGCCCTCAGAACCTCGCGGAAGTATTCAAAACTGTGTAAAATCGCGAAACAAATTGAGGGCAAAGTGACCCCTTATGTGTTATGTTTAAAGTCAAATAAAATAAAAAATATCATACTTACGATAAATCTGACTGCGGCATTCGACTTTCCAGATCAAAATACGTAAGAAACAGCGAAAAAAACTTCAGAATTCCACTTTTCATTTTTTGGGGTCAAAAAACACCAAAGGGGTTAACCTTCCGTTTTTTTCAAAAATCTTAAAAAATTCAGGTGGGCTTTTTATTACTTAAATCGACGTACTTAGATGCCTAGTGCTGCATACAGCCCTCAGAACCTCGCGGAAGTATTCAAAACTGTGTAAAATCGCGAAACAAATTGAGGGCAAAGTGACCCCTTATGTGTTATGTTTAAAGTCAAATAAAATAAAAAATATCATACTTACGATAAATCTGACTGCGGCATTCGACTTTCCAGATCAAAATACGTAAGAAACAGCGAAAAAAACTTCAGAATTCCATTTTTCATTTTTTGGGGTCAAAAAACACCAAAGGGGTTAACCTTCCGTTTTTTTCAAAAATCTTAAAAAATTTAGGTGGGCTTTTTATTACTTAAATCGACGTACTTGGATGCCTAGCGCTGCATACAGCCCTCAGAACCTCGCGGAAGTATTCAAAACTGTGTAAAATCGCGAAACAAATTGAGGGCAAAGTGACCCCTTATGTGTTATGTTTAAAGTCAAATAAAATAAAAAATATCATACTTACGATAAATCTGACTGCGGCATTCGACTTTCCAGATCAAAATACGTAAGAAACAGCGAAAAAAACTTCAGAATTCCACTTTTCATTTTTTGGGGTCAAAAAACACCAAAGGGGTTAACCTTCCGTTTTTTTCAAAAATCTTAAAAAATTTAGGTGGGCTTTTTATTACTTAAATCGACGTACTTAGATGCCTAGTGCTGCATACAGCCCTCAGAACCTCGCGGAAGTATTCAAAACTGTGTAAAATCGCGAAACAAATTGAGGGCAAAGTGACCCCTTATGTGTTATGTTTAAAGTCAAATAAAATAAAAAATATCATACTTACGATAAATCTGACTGCGGCATTCGACTTTCCAGATCAAAATACGTAAGAAACAGCGAAAAAAACTTCAGAATTCCACTTTTCATTTTTTGGGGTCAAAAAACACCAAAGGGGTTAACCTTCCGTTTTTTTCAAAAATCTTAAAAAATTTAGGTGGGCTTTTTATTACTTAAATCGACGTACTTAGATGCCTAGTGCTGCATACAGCCCTCAGAACCTCGCGGAAGTATTCAAAACTGTGTAAAATCGCGAAACAAATTGAGGGCAAAGTGACCCCTTATGTGTTATGTTTAAAGTCAAATAAAATAAAAAATATCATACTTACGATAAATCTGACTGCGGCATTCGACTTTCCAGATCAAAATACGTAAGAAACAGCGAAAAAATCTTCAGAATTCCACTTTTCATTTTTTGGGGTCAAAAAACACCAAAGGGGTTAACCTTCCGTTTTTTTCAAAAATCTTAAAAAATTTAGGTGGGCTTTTTATTACTTAAATCGACGTACTTAGATGCCTAGTGCTGCATACAGCCCTCAGAACCTCGCGGAAGTATTCAAAACTGTGTAAAATCGCGAAACAAATTGAGGGCAAAGTGACCCCTTATGTGTTATGTTTAAAGTCAAATAAAATAAAAAATATCATACTTACGATAAATCTGACTGCGGCATTCGACTTTCCAGATCAAAATACGTAAGAAACAGCGAAAAAAACTTCAGAATTCCACTTTTCATTTTTTGGGGTCAAAAAACACCAAAGGGGTTAACCTTCCGTTTTTTTCAAAAATCTTAAAAAATTTAGGTGGGCTTTTTATTACTTAAATCGACGTACTTAGATGCCTAGTGCTGCATACAGCCCTCAGAACCTCGCGGAAGTATTCAAAACTGTGTAAAATCGCGAAACAAATTGAGGGCAAAGTGACCCCTTATGTGTTATGTTTAAAGTCAAATAAAATAAAAAATATCATACTTACGATAAATCTGACTGCGGCATTCGACTTTCCAGATCAAAATACGTAAGAAACAGCGAAAAAATCTTCAGAATTCCACTTTTCATTTTTTGGGGTCAAAAAACACCAAAGGGGTTAACCTTCCGTTTTTTTCAAAAATCTTAAAAAATTTAGGTGGGCTTTTTATTACTTAAATCGACGTACTTAGATGCCTAGTGCTGCATACAGCCCTCAGAACCTCGCGGAAGTATTCAAAACTGTGTAAAATCGCGAAACAAATTGAGGGCAAAGTGACCCCTTATGTGTTATGTTTAAAGTCAAATAAAATAAAAAATATCATACTTACGATAAATCTGACTGCGGCATTCGACTTTCCAGATCAAAATACGTAAGAAACAGCGAAAAAAACTTCAGAATTCCACTTTTCATTTTTTGGGGTCAAAAAACACCAAAGGGGTTAACCTTCCGTTTTTTTCAAAAATCTTAAAAAATTCAGGTGGGCTTTTTATTACTTAAATCGACGTACTTAGATGCCTAGTGCTGCATACAGCCCTCAGAACCTCGCGGAAGTATTCAAAACTGTGTAAAATCGCGAAACAAATTGAGGGCAAAGTGACCCCTTATGTGTTATGTTTAAAGTCAAATAAAATAAAAAATATCATACTTACGATAAATCTGACTGCGGCATTCGACTTTCCAGATCAAAATACGTAAGAAACAGCGAAAAAAACTTCAGAATTCCACTTTTCATTTTTTGGGGTCAAAAAACACCAAAGGGGTTAACCTTCCGTTTTTTTCAAAAATCTTAAAAAATTCAGGTGGGCTTTTTATTACTTAAATCGACGTACTTGGATGCCTAGCGCTGCATACAGCCCTCAGAGCCTCGCGGAAGTATTCAAAACTGTGTAAAATCGCGAAACAAATTGAGGGCAAAGTGACCCCTTATGTGTTATGTTTAAAGTCAAATAAAATAAAAAATATCATACTTACGATAAATCTGACTGCGGCATTCGACTTTCCAGATCAAAATACGTAAGAAACAGCGAAAAAAACTTCAGAATTCCACTTTTCATTTTTTGGGGTCAAAAAACACCAAAGGGGTTAACCTTCCGTTTTTTTCAAAAATCTTAAAAAATTTAGGTGGGCTTTTTATTACTTAAATCGACGTACTTAGATGCCTAGTGCTGCATACAGCCCTCAGAACCTCGCGGAAGTATTCAAAACTGTGTAAAATCGCGAAACAAATTGAGGGCAAAGTGACCCCTTATGTGTTATGTTTAAAGTCAAATAAAATAAAAAATATCATACTTACGATAAATCTGACTGCGGCATTCGACTTTCCAGATCAAAATACGTAAGAAACAGCGAAAAAAACTTCAGAATTCCACTTTTCATTTTTTGGGGTCAAAAAACACCAAAGGGGTTAACCTTCCGTTTTTTTCAAAAATCTTAAAAAATTTAGGTGGGCTTTTTATTACTTAAATCGACGTACTTAGATGCCTAGTGCTGCATACAGCCCTCAGAACCTCGCGGAAGTATTCAAAACTGTGTAAAATGCGAAACAAATTGAGGGCAAAGTGACCCCTTATGTGTTATGTTTAAAGTCAAATTAAATAAAAAATATCATACTTACGATAAATCTGACTGCTGCATTCGACTTTCCAGATCAAAATACGTAAGAAACAGCGAAAAAAACTTCAGAATTCCACTTTTCATTTTTTGGGGTCAAAAAACACCAAAGGGGTTAACCTTCCGTTTTTTTCAAAAATCTTAAAAAATTTAGGTGGGCTTTTTATTACTTAAATCGACGTACTTAGATGCCTAGTGCTGCATACAGCCCTCAGAACCTCGCGGAAGTATTCAAAACTGTGTAAAATCGCGAAACAAATTGAGGGCAAAGTGACCCCTTATGTGTTATGTTTAAAGTCAAATAAAATAAAAAATATCATACTTACGATAAATCTGACTGCGGCATTCGACTTTCCAGATCAAAATACGTAAGAAACAGCGAAAAAAACTTCAGAATTCCACTTTTCATTTTTTGGGGTCAAAAAACACCAAAGGGGTTAACCTTCCGTTTTTTTCAAAAATCTTAAAAAATTTAGGTGGGCTTTTTATTACTTAAATCGACGTACTTAGATGCCTAGTGCTGCATACAGCCCTCAGAACCTCGCGGAAGTATTCAAAACTGTGTAAAATCGCGAAACAAATTGAGGGCAAAGTGACCCCTTATGTGTTATGTTTAAAGTCAAATAAAATAAAAAATATCATACTTACGATAAATCTGACTGCGGCATTCGACTTTCCAGATCAAAATACGTAAGAAACAGCGAAAAAAACTTCAGAATTCCACTTTTCATTTTTTGGGGTCAAAAAACACCAAAGGGGTTAACCTTCCGTTTTTTTCAAAAATCTTAAAAAATTCAGGTGGGCTTTTTATTACTTAAATCGACGTACTTGGATGCCTAGCGCTGCATACAGCCCTCAGAGCCTCGCGGAAGTATTCAAAACTGTGTAAAATCGCGAAACAAATTGAGGGCAAAGTGACCCCTTATGTGTTATGTTTAAAGTCAAATAAAATAAAAAATATCATACTTACGATAAATCTGACTGCGGCATTCGACTTTCCAGATCAAAATACGTAAGAAACAGCGAAAAAAACTTCAGAATTCCACTTTTCATTTTTTGGGGTCAAAAAACACCAAAGGGGTTAACCTTCCGTTTTTTTCAAAAATCTTAAAAAATTTAGGTGGGCTTTTTATTACTTAAATCGACGTACTTAGATGCCTAGTGCTGCATACAGCCCTCAGAACCTCGCGGAAGTATTCAAAACTGTGTAAAATCGCGAAACAAATTGAGGGCAAAGTGACCCCTTATGTGTTATGTTTAAAGTCAAATAAAATAAAAAATATCATACTTACGATAAATCTGACTGCGGCATTTGACTTTCCAGATCAAAATACGTAAGAAACAGCGAAAAAACTTCAGAATTCCACTTTTCATTTTTTGGGGTCAAAAAACACCAAAGGGGTTAACCTTTCGTTTTTTTCAAAAATCTTAAAAAATTTAGGTGGGCTTTTTATTACTTAAATCGACGTACTTAGATGCCTAGTGCTGCATACAGCCCTCAGAACCTCGCGGAAGTATTCAAAACTGTGTAAAATCGCGAAACAAATTGAGGGCAAAGTGACCCCTTATGTGTTATGTTTAAAGTCAAATAAAATAAAAAATATCATACTTACGATAAATCTGACTGCGGCATTCGACTTTCCAGATCAAAATACGTAAGAAACAGCGAAAAAAACTTCAGAATTCCACTTTTCATTTTTTGGGGTCAAAAAACACCAAAGGGGTTAACCTTCCGTTTTTTTCAAAAATCTTAAAAAATTTAGGTGGGCTTTTTATTACTTAAATCGACGTACTTAGATGCCTAGTGCTGCATACAGCCCTCAGAACCTCGCGGAAGTATTCAAAACTGTGTAAAATCGCGAAACAAATTGAGGGCAAAGTGACCCCTTATGTGTTATGTTTAAAGTCAAATAAAATAAAAAATATCATACTTACGATAAATCTGACTGCGGCATTCGACTTTCCAGATCAAAATACGTAAGAAACAGCGAAAAAAACTTCAGAATTCCACTTTTCATTTTTTGGGGTCAAAAAACACCAAAGGGTAAGTTAACCTTCCGTTTTTTTCAAAAATCTTAAAAAATTTAGGTGGGCTTTTTATTACTTAAATCGACGTACTTAGATGCCTAGTGCTGCATACAGCCCTCAGAACCTCGCGGAAGTATTCAAAACTGTGTAAAATCGCGAAACAAATTGAGGGCAAAGTGACCCCTTATGTGTTATGTTTAAAGTCACATAAAATAAAAAATATCATACTTACGATAAATCTGACTGCGGCATTCGACTTTCCAGATCAAAATACGTAAGAAACAGCGAAAAAAACTTCAGAATTCCACTTTTCATTTTTTGGGGTCAAAAAACACCAAAGGGGTTAACCTTCCGTTTTTTTCAAAAATCTTAAAAAATTTAGGTGGGCTTTTTATTACTTAAATCGACGTACTTAGATGCCTAGTGCTGCATACAGCCCTCAGAACCTCGCGGAAGTATTCAAAACTGTGTAAAATCGCGAAACAAATTGAGGGCAAAGTGACCCCTTATGTGTTATGTTTAAAGCCAAATAAAATAAAAAATATCATACTTACGGGAGAACTGACTGCGCCATTCGAATTTTTTCTTCAATCTACATAAGAAACCGCAAAAATATATAACTAAATTCAAACTTTCATTTTTTGGGGTCAAAAAACACCAAAGGGGTTACACGAAACAGCCGTCAGAACGTCGCGCAAGCAATAAAAACGGTGAAAAATTAGACCACTAAAACTTTTTAGGATTTTTGAAAAAAAAAGAAGGTTAACCCCTTTGGTGTCATCAATATAAATCCGAACATTTAATTTATTTATTTAAACTGAATAAAACAGTAAAAATGGATGGGTAAAAATAATATTGACGCACTTGAACTTATTTTATATTGCTTATCATTTCCGCAATTTTCAACAAATTTGCTTCAACAAGTTCAGTTATGCTGTATGTTTATTCCACACTTTAAGACGTTTGGTTGAGCGGTCCAACCTGTGCGATTGGTATTATTTATTTTCATACCCCAACCACACACACTGATTTTTGTTTTGAGTCCATTTCAATATTTTCCGTTATACATGCGTTAATACCTATGGAATAGGTTTTTGAAATATGCAATCGCAAGTCTGCCCACCTTACGTTTTTTTCAAAATTCTTCAAAAATTTAGTTGGCCTATTTATTGGTTAATACGACGTATTTTAATGCGTAGATAGAAAAAAAACAGCCTGGGGCTGGCGGAAGAGCTATAAAGTCAACTAAAATGCAAATCGCAAATTGAAACTTTAAAGCTGCATAAAACGAAAAGTTTTTCAGGAGTCAAGTATGTAAATAATCTCTTTTAATATATTTACTCCTGATACATAAAACTTCCAGGAATAAAATATGTAAATAATCTGTTTTTAATTTATTTACTCCTGTTACTTAAAACTTCCAGGAGTAGAAGATGTAAATAATCTGTTTTAATTTATTAACTCCTGCTACTTAAAACTTTCAGGAGTTTGAAAAAGGCATCAAAGGGGTTAAGGGGGTTGGGATCAGGAGAGCAGAACTGAAATAGAAATGTAAAACTAATAATCCCTTTTACTTTCTGCGTTCCCGTTACGTAAAGGCAGCAAAAATCTGTAATAACATAAGTAAGCGGAATTTACACATTGGGGTATCAGGAGAGTAGAACTTGAAAGAGAAAATTAAATCTGGTAATAATCTTTTACTTTGTGTAAAATATTTGAAAGCTATAAAATTTATATTTTTTTTTGATTGTTTTAAGTATCAGGAGAGCGGAAGTTGGAAGAAATAAAAATTAAGTAATATCCTCTTCTTTATGTATTCCTAATACTTTAAACCTTTAAAATTTATGTATTCTTGATTAATGCTGCATTTCTGTATCTTGTATTTATTTATTGTGTGGATAGATAATTTGCAGAACACATAAGTTAAATAATGAATTACAATAAATAATATCGTTTTCGAATTTGTGTTTGATAAAAGAACATAAGGTGGAAGGACAGATTCAGTGACGGCGTCAGCATGTTTGAAATGGGTGGGCTGGGGTACACAAAATTTATAAACAAATTGAAAAAAATACAATAATGAAAGAAGCACCTAAGAAAGTTGGTGACGTGCTCACGCTGGCCCCCTTCCCTGGCGCCGTCACTGAACAGATTTCGAGAGAAGAAAAGTACAATTCTATTTCTTAAAATATTTAATACAGTTGAATTAGGAAGAATGTACATACAGTTTTGGAGTTTTTTTTTATTGTTATAATATTACATCAATTAACTTAAATGTGCCTGGACAACTCATCATAAAATTGAACAAAAAAAATCTTTTATAAATATTCAAGGTATCCAGGCAGACTACAAATTGCTTTTATAACCTATGAGGCTCAGACACCTCTCAGCCGATAATATCTACAAAGTGAAATGCACGTTCACATTTTGCTACACATACAAAATTTCTTACAATGCAAAAGTATAACAAGATAATAATAAAAATGGGAGAAATAACTAATGGAAACAATTTTAGTGTAGTAAATCCGCGCGTTTATGGTGGTCCATTTATATAAAATTTAATTTTGTATCATTGCAAAATGAATAACAAAAACAACAAAAGAAACTTATAAACTAAGACATGATCACAATACGAACATGCACACTTTTTCCTAATCAAAAGAAGATCAAGTAGCAAATGTGTGTTAAAATTATATCATGAAATTATCCCCTCGTCCACAAACTGGCACTTAACTAAATATATATATACAAAAATAAGTCTAATATTCTTAAAACATACATGTAGTTTTAGTTACATTGGTGTAACGCCTGAGCACTTACATTATTCACTATTTTGTAAAACAATCTATGGGCGGCAGATGGCGCATATCACGCCAAGACGATGCGGCCACCATACCACATTCTTCATCTACTACCTGTTAAGCTTATAATCAATCAGGAAGCCGTGCTACGAGAATACGTGGTTAGAAGACTGAGTTACAATATTATAATATATACAGCTTTATGGCATTTTCTTTCTTTTAAATGGCAGCAAGTGCCTTTCGAGATCAAAAGTTTTGTTGCATTCAAAATTAGTACAATTTCAAACAGCACAAGATATCGACAAAAAGCAAATGATGCACTAATTTCAAAACAATCACCAACATAATTTATAACGTACACACTTTACAAGTGAAAATCGTTGTCCGTTTGTGTTTTTTTCTATTATTATTTTTGGTAATTTTTCTACGTGACAGCAAAACATTTTTTTAATTAAATAGTTTAGTAAATCTCGTGTCACTCAATCACTAAAAACACTTGTCGTAGTATTATCTGCGATCTCGGTATAGCAAGTAAGTCTGCACAGGCTGAGGAAGATTTAAACTTGCTAATTTTTCTTCTATATTTGCTTTCCCTAAACGTTGTCTTATTATGCGTCTACATAAGTCAGTCAATGGAAGTGGTTCCGCTAAAAATATAACACAAAATTAATTAATATACACAAATTCTACAAATCTTAAATAATCAATTAAATCAAGAACACACAAAAAAAGTGCTACCAAATTGGGTAATTAGAATATATATATAGGTATATAATATCATTCGTGTAAGAAATGTTACGAAAATTACTATTCGTTAGTTTCCCACAATTTTGAAACATCTGTTTATGCAAACACAAAAAAGAAATTGTTTTACTCGTTTGGATATAGCATAAACTGAAAATTACTAGTTTGGGAATCCTCAAATTCTAGAGAAAGGTAAAGGTAGGGAAGCAACTGACAATTTAAATTTTTGTAGTAATATTCTGGAAATGATTGATTTTTCTTTATAACTGCACGCATACAAAATATCTCGACAAACATAAATTGTGGTTATTTCCAGTGAACAATCACTTCCAGTGCGGCGATTTTACATAAAATTTGATAAAACCTTGCAATTATGACGCATATATTAAATACCTATCATATTATTGTAGTGAATACATACGCAGACACGTGTATTTCAGGGTTACATACAGCATATTGATAAAAAAAAGTTTATTTTATCTACAATTTGATTCTCCCATTTTGACACAAAAAATATTGTTCCGGGGCTAAATTAGAACTTACGATTGCAGATTAGTCAATAATATTTTAACAGATTAAAATTATGATTTTATATCTATTTAAAATCAAACGCTTTGAAGCAAATATTTAATATTAATAAGTAAACTCCTTTGGGTGGGGCAGAATCATTTGCGCAATTTTATCATTATTTACCGAGTTTCTGGTGTAAGGTAGCCGTGTACAAAGAATTACAGAGTTTTATTTATTTGCAGATTTTTATAAATATGAAAAAAAAATTGTCAACGAGACAGGCAAAGTTCATGTAGGGGGTAAACGAGGCAGGCGAAGAGAGGGTAAATAAATATATTTTGATAAGAATTTAGAAATATTTTTGAAATTAAAAAAAAATGTAGCAGATTTTGTTGGTTTTTCTCACGAGAAGGAGGTTAGATACACCGTTATCCTTCCTCCTTCCAGTGGCCCTTGCCAGGCAAACTTAGAAAATCGAGAAAATTCAGAATATTTTAGGAAGGCCAAAGGAAATCTCAGAAAATTTAAAAAGCTAAAAAATAAAGCTCATCTGGAGTATTCTTAAAATTTTCTAAGATTTTCCCTCGGTTTCCCAGCAACAAACTATAGAGGAATCGTTAGACAACTCCAGTGTACCAGTGAAGAGAAATCTAAAGATATTCGGGGGAAATTCCAGAATTCCAAACGTAGAAAATTCTATATCTTAAGAAATCTAGACAAAAGGAGAATTCAAGAAAATCCAACAAAATATCAGAAAATTCTGAGAAATCCGAAAAAATATAGAAAAAGCCAAGAAAATAGAAAGCCGGGAGAGGGTAAATACATAATCAAATAATCAATTGATACGTGGTTTAGGTAGTGTAACTCGATATTAACCATATCAATATTTTAGAAAACCCAAAAAATGCACTAAACACTTTTCAGAACTAAAATGTTTAAAAGTTAGCACATGTAAAATACACTGTAAGTATTCGCAAACGTTTTCACCATACTATGGCATCATCAGGCGATGAATTAGGATTCATCGCCTGATGATGCCATAGTATGGTGAAAACGTTTGCGAATACTTACAGTGTATTTTACATGTGCTAACTTTTAAACATTTTAGTTCTGAAAAGTGTTTAGTGCATTTTTTGGGTTTTCTAAAATATTGATATGGGTAAATACATATTTTTTGATAAAAATGTAGGTATATATTTCAAACTTTAACAAAATTTAGTAATTTTATTGGTTTTGATGGGTCCTGGGGGGGAGGAAGTTACCCCGTTAGCTCTCCCTTGTTGGATATAATTGTAATTCTTAGAGAATCCTTGAAATTCCATGGAAATATCATTGGAATTCCGAGTCTTGTGTACAAAATTATTTTGCAATATTTACCCCTTGCATAATCTGACGGATAACAAAACTGATAGACCAAAAAACTAACATTCGGAAGTACTTAAACTGTTCCCAAAAATATTGTCGGAGATTTGAGTTGAATAATGGGGTAGAAGACTAGGTGAAATAAGGTCACAAAAAAAGAACAATATTTTATCAAAACCGCATCTCTTAAACTTTGATTTTGGGATATCTTTCATAATATGTTCCACACCATCGCTCCCATATTTTACTCAAAACTCCACAACATTTTTACATGATTTACTCCTCAGATATTCTCAAATTATCGACAGAAAAAATTAAAATAAAATAAAATTAGACTTACGATCAAGGCCTCCTATGTATTTCATTGTAATTTCGCAATGTCCCCAAACGGCACTAACGATAGGATGCAATTTTCGTCCTTTAAGTCCTCTAAATGCAACTCCTAAATACTGACCATCGACCATAAAACTTAACGTTCCTTCGTCCATATCTAATACTACAATGAATTTATCTGGCACAATAAATGTCTCGTCAGGTTTCAATAGTGCAGGATATGTTACTCCACCATAATTTCTCGAATCGTGATATAATTTATTACGTCCTAAATCCCAACCCCACGAACTGTCCGTACTACCCACTAGGCTTTGGTAACCCACCGAATGTAAAGGAGCTTCCGACGTCGCTACACCGACCACGGCGTGCGTTCCTCGTTGTCTTGTGGACCAACACACTTCCCAGGCGTGAAGTCCTTTTGTGAATCCTACTTTTCCTCGAATGCAGTCTGTACTTTGTGCTACCGGATGTCTGTGGAACGTTAATCTGTCGTCTTCTTTCACAAAAATATTTAACGATCGATCTTCGGCATTCCAACTATATTTTAACTGTGTTTCCCTGAGTGCTGGTGGCATATCCAAAAGCATATCGAGCCTTGCTGGCCGCTGAAATTCCTACACATCAAAAAAACTAATAAAACAGAACTACCTACATTTAAATATATTTTTAAAATTCCAATTATAATATTGAAAAATATATTTTTGTATTTGGTAATTTTTTTTTCTTTTTATTACCTGTGCGAGTTCTCGTGGAATGACTGATTTGTATGGAGCGGCTGCATCCCGGCTAACCGACTTTACTCCAGAAACTTTCTGGCCCATGCTCATGCCACGAGCCCGTCGGCGGCCCGTCTTGCACGGTACCACGGCAGCTTTATACGATCGCCGTACTTCGCAAAATCTTGTTCCGTTCGCAGAGTTGCTACTTCTTACTGCGTTGTTGCGAAAACCACCTTTATACCTGCAACAAAAATTTAAAATTAAAACTCTTCGAATTATATCATTTCTAATATTTAAAAAATGTTGTTTTTTTGTTCAAACGGTTAAAAAGTTTGGTGACCGCTGCACTATATGAGATTTTCTTCAATTTTCTATTGCTTAAGATTAACGTAAGTATCAAGTTTTCTTCAAATTCCAACTTTTTCAAAAACTCAAGTTGGGTAAAAAACCTGTTAGTACTAGAAGACGAAGATAGATGATGCTGAACCACCAATTTTTCAAAATAAATTCCCTTAAGTTTCCTGATATTATTTTAGGATTATCGCATAAAATATTGTACAATCAATCGTAAGAGAAATCATGGCAGACTTTCGTTGCAAAATCAAAAATTCCCCAATGTTACCCGATAGTATTAATTTGTACAATTTTGAATTTCCCGACTGTTTCAGACGAGTGGAAACCCTATTCTACCTCTGAATGTGTGGAAAACTCATTAATTCATTCGGATGCAGTAAATAATTATGTAGTCGCAATGCATCAATTTGGGGTGCAGTACTAATAAAACCTCTTCGTAAGCCCTAAATTTAATACATCTGCCCACCCTCCCCCCCGACATTATAATAATTATTTAAAAGTTTTTATAAACCCGGAATCTCGTTAATCTATTCACGACTGGCGCTAATAGAGAAATAAAAAAAATTGAATTGCCTAGAATACGAAAGATCCAAAAAGAACTTTTTACGTTAAAATCGTCGCGGTCAGATGCCCCTAAGAACGTTAACCCGATTTTAATATTAGTACTTTTTGAAGCCTTTTTTGACACATAAAAATCGCTTTTCTAAAAAAATATGTTAAAGATTTTTTGTTGAAAATTGTTTTGTCTTCAATTTTGTATGTATACATTTTTCCATTTTATCGCACCGTTTTTGAGTTACAGGGAATAAGGTGTCAATTAAAACAGGTAAGAATCGAAAATACATTTTTGTGGTTTTATTGGCGAACGAATTTGGAAAATGCGAATTGAACAAGGTGAATGCGTGGCAAGCGTGAATGGTGATTATTCAGAGGCTATAGGCCTTGAAAGTGTTCTCATCAAAAAGCCTTTCCCAGGATTACGTCTTCGCAAGCGACGTTTACTTTTGTTTTGTAAACGGCAATATTTTTCGAAAATATCGTTATCTGTTGACGAGTTTGAAGGTTCATGTTTTAAAAAACTCGGTACAATGGTACATCCAGATTCGTTATCGCACGTGTCGACACGGTGGGGGACACGACATGTGTGTGCAGCCCCAACCCTTTGCTTCCATGTGTAAAAACAATAATCAGCTGTTTCTACATGAAGAACCAACAATTTCAATTTACCACTGAATAGAACTTTGGATTAATAATCGTAGACAAAAGCACGCAAATAAGTTGCATAACAGTGAACCGTGAACTTGACCTTGATGAAGTCAACCCATGACGACACATTGCATTTCGAAGAAATGGCAGAAAATCAACGTAAATCGGCATTTCTGGCCATATCCGCGTAGTACGCGATAAATTATTGATTCGTTATTTACATAAACAATAATTCCCTATGACTAATATTCGCTCCCATGAGCGGGTGCTCGTTTATAGTCCAGTGATCTCATTAATTTAGACGAAGCAATTTAAAACAATGTTAGTTTCACATCCTATTTTCAAAATTACATACGAAAGTCAAGTTGAATTGTGAACGCACACAATAAAAAGTCAACGTATTCGTTTTCCGGTGTCCCATCCGCGAAGAAAACGCACCCACCGAAGACGGCAATCTCGATTTCGGTTGATTTTTGAAATAAAACAATCGAAAAAATGATCCAAGGTTGTGCGATCGAATCTTATGGAAATATATTAAAAATAAATCGCGGTGCCATTGAAACGATGTAATTAAAATCGTGGTATTACGTTAAAAATTAGTTCTTAAATTTCCTCACACGAAATGGACTTGAAATAACAAAATTATTAAGCAATTCGCCTACTTTCATTCTCTAGCAATTTCGTTATATTTCGCAAATCTCATGGTAAAAGCTGGTCGAGTTGGAAATCGTAGGTACCCAAAAATCGCAGCGAGATTTGGCGTGAAAAACAGGAAACTCGGGAATTAAAGCCGTATTCTGCGTCCTCTCGTAAATCTCAAAATAGGCCAGAAGGAATTAATAATAACAAAACGTAGGCCACCTGTCCGGGGAGCGCGCGCACACACACGGTACAAAATTTCGATATTTTCACATAAATCGGCGGAAAAGCAGCAAAAATATTACTTTATTTCCTTAAAAATGCAACAAACACTTACACTCGCTTAGCGGTTTTCATTTTATCGATTAAATTATTTGCCATTGTAAAACACCATTAAACAAACGCGCCCCAGCCCAACACACTCTTTATCCGCACCAACTCCAACTGAACCGATACTATGACGTCTAAAAGCACGTGTATCAAACAAAGACGACCTTTACGTGGCGCCGCATAGCGGATTCGCTCTCAACCCAATTTCCATTATTGAAATTTTAAAAATTATTTTTAATTATTGTATTTTCTTAATCGCAACAACGCGATTCCTCCGGGCCGATACAAGGTTTCTTTAATTCGCCAGTCGGTTGTTAAAACTAATATGTACACTTACAGGCAAAAGTCCTATATTACCAACGTAAATTGTATCTTTACGGCAATACTTATCAGACATTTTTTGTAGAAAATTTCGTTCCCATCATTTTCGTTCATATACATTTTTTCATTTAAACGCACCGTTTCCGAGATACGGCGACTTTAAACATGTAATTGTCTGTATCTCGTAAACGATGCGACAAAATTAATAAAACCTACAGACATTTTTTGTCGTAAATTTCCTTCTCTTCATTTTTGTTTATATAAATTTTTCGATTTGGACGCACCGTTTCCGAGATACAGAAGGAAAGGTATCGTAGGGACTAGACTTTTGTCTGCGAGTGTATGTTATACAAAGTGCTACAATTTCAACAACAACACAATGGTTAACTACGGGTACATTATTTTTTAAAACGTGTAATTTACCATATGGCTAAATTAAACATACAGGAACGCCGCACGCACCTGTTTTCGTTAAATTATGTGTTGCGTACAAAAAAAAGTATGTGTGTATGTATTTCTCGTTTCGGTTGGGGATAAAAGCTGGTCTGATATTGAAAACCTAACATTGACCCTGACGGTGAGATAAGTCCACCGATGTTCGATCTCCAAGGGTGCGAATGCACTCGAGAAGCTTAAATAAATACGACCAGACGAGACGTCTAGCAAACAGAAAATATTTTAGAAACGAAAAGTCCGATACCCGCAGAGGTTGTTATATAATTCGTCTATTTAATTAAAGTTAAGAAAGTTGGGTAAATTTGGGGCAATATATCAAAACTATCTTCTCGAGTTTACCCCGAAAGCGCTAATGTTGGAAAACTTTGCAATGTTACTTTAGGGGCGAGTTTCTACAGTAACCAAACACGACCTTTTGAGATAAATCTCGACTGCGTCTCGTCTCTTCCGTGTTTGAAGTCGATTTGGCTTATAATTACCGTAAAAGACGGCGCTGGGAATAGTTGTTGCCCGGAGCACAAGGTTCGAGTGTGAGCAATAAAATAAAGTAATTAATATTGCAAAGTTCCTTCGCTTTTGTAATATCTCGATATTTGGTCACATTTTTGTAATAGCGATGCCATTCTTGTAACGAAAAATTGATTTAAGACGTGTAACACAAATATTAAGCAATTCCCTTAAAAACCATGAAAACTTCAATGGCTTTTACATTTTAAGTTACTTTCAACTTCCAAACAAAGATGAGGTAACATTCCACGTGTTACGTCGACATTAAAAAGTTGTACAAAATCGAAGGTTACAATTTCATAAATTCATTCAACAAAAGCAATAATTTGTATCGATAAATGCGAATACATACATAATATCTCCAAAACTCCTAAAACACGTCAATATGACGTCGTTAGAAAACTTGAAAGTTAAAAATTGCCGGAACGGCTTAAAATTGCCACTTACCGTTACCGCTGCTTATCAAATAGGTACATTACATTCTATTTTATTCTTCCTTTAGAATATTTAAATACCTTAGGGTTTTATACCCGTAAGAATGCATAACGTCCTGATATTTAAACGAAAAACCGGTTTATCGAAAAAAATCCTGGGAAAGTTAAAGGGTTGATGGATAAGAATACATCCAACCCAAACGGGCACATTTAAAAATACCAATTACCTATATTAATTATTATTATGAGAGTGAAAAACATCAATTTCAAGTTGACAGGCGAAAAATTACACGAAATTTGTTTCGATACGTCAGAATAAAAAATCTAGTCGCACATTCTAGCCAAAAATTTCGATTCCACTTTTCTCTCAAATTTACCTCTCCTGTCTCTACCTCAAATAATTCATTCGTTCAATTGTGTTGAAAAACTTTTCATAACTTCGCAAAAACTTTCACATTTTCATAAATAGAATTAATGAGGCTTTAAGTCTTCGCAAAAGACTATTATTTAGGAAAAATGGAATTGCGGTAAAACCGCTCGCGATAAGTGTTCACAATAGCGGTGTACCAGGATAGGACTCCGATGTGCTCCTTTTTTCTATATAATTTAGACTCCGACCTGCCCCTACAAGACTTTGATCGTAACCATGCAGTGCAGAAAGGTCAGAAGGAAGTTTAAAGTCGAATCCTGTAATGCAAGATAACTTCGATTACAAAGTTTCTATGTACTCTCAAACCCGCAGAATCATTTTGTGCGGCCCGCAACATAACTAATGCAAAGCATAAACCCGCAGTACTGGACATATTATTCTGACGCACTTTGAATTCCCAATTTGTCATTTATTTATTTTTAATTTATTACCATCACGCAATTATATCATTTAATAAAATTATAGCTTTAAAAATTCATGTCTCTGTTGTTCTCAACAATTTTTTTAACAAAACGTTTACAACACATTAGGCCAAACGATTTAGCAATTTTTTATGCTATATTTTATTCATTTTTATTATATTTCTTCCAACTTTTATTCAAAGGTTTTATTACTTAAACCTCGCAGTTTCGGAGTTATTTTACTTTTTAAGAAAGTATATTTAATAAACGGTTCGAAGTTGAAATTATCTCGTTAATCCACTCACGGGCATCATAAATTAGAATACATCAAAAAAATATTCTTAAAATTTCCCAAGGCCTCTTTCATACGTGAACTTGCAGGAAGCTTCAATTATGATTGGCATTGCTAATATTGCCCGGATTTCCTTAAATTTTCTCAGATTTCCCTTTATTTATACAACAAAATTTATAAATTTATAATAAAACAGTTTCATTATCTGTTGTAATTAATGTTGCTTCTAAATATTCGGGTATCAGCCAGTCACTCGGTATAATAAATTCAGTGGCGGCTGGTACGGAGAATACATTAGGGTGCCGCCCTCCCAAAACATAATGCCACATAATTATTTAATTTTAAGTGCATAATAATGATATTATTGTTATTAATAAAAATATTCAATTATTTAAAAAGTAAAAACCTAAGCTGAGAATTAAGTTAAATTGAAGGTTCATTTTTTTAAAAATCAAGAGACAGAAAGAATTATTTCACTAGGTTTATTAATCTTGTTTCAGTGAATTTCAAATCAGCTAAACTGATATTTTAAAAATTACTGATCGTTTACTTTCTGTAAAAAGAAAGGTTACTAACAATAATATTTACAATATTTTTAGGCTTAACGTGTAATTGGAACAACGACACAAATAATTTGACATGAAGACATTCCTCCTCTTTATCTAATCATTTGTTTACTATAAACAGTGACTTATATGTATTTTATTTTTATGCAAAAAAGAATTTGTTTATTAAAATATTTAAAATTAGCCGTTAAAAATAAATTGTTTACGCACTTGAAAATTTTTATCGCTGGCGTTTAGAATCCAAACACAAAAATATCCCGATATAGAAAACCGATAGTGATTACAGAATAACATGGTTTTTCTTCCATATGGTGCGTTGTTAAAACAACTCACGAATTATCAGTGACGTATTTAGAAAATGCTTTTGGGAGGGGGGGCAGATTAAAGATTTTTCGGAACCTCGTTAATCCATTCGTGCGCGTCAGTTGTAACTAATCCTATTACATAAAATCCCAGCACTCTTCTGCTGCTCCTGCTATAACGAGTCATTTTTTGGAAGACAAAAAAAACTGTGGTTGGTGGATTTTTTTTTTTTTTAATTTTTAATCAAAAATGAGGGTACTTTAACCTTCGCCTTCGGCTAGAAAAAATTAAAACTTGGAAAGCATATTTATTTAATTACCTTATTGCTCACGGAGTTTAGTAGCAACTTGCTGTGTTACTTGGAAAGTTATTTATAAAAATAATATCAAGTCAAAGTTGTAAACCGGGGGGTCTGGGGGGTGTGGAACACAGTCTAGTACATATTGTAGAATTTTCAAATTATAAATCCCCTATCTTCTTCAAGTATTCTAAAAGAATGGAAATCCTGCGTATGCACTGGAGGGTGTTCCACACCCCCCAGACACCCCGGTTTACAATTTTGACTTTATATTTCTATAAAATGAACCCAAAAAATTCAAAAAATCAAAGACATAGTTATCACATAGCAGATCTGGATTAAAAATACTTGAAAATACGCAAAAATTCATAATACGATAAAAAGGCCGTTATTTCACGGAAATAATAATAATAATAATCTAAAATTTATAAAAATATAAAGTCAAAATTGTAAACCGGGGGGTCTGGGGGTTGTGGAACACCCTCCAGTACATATCGTAGAATTTTCAAATTATAAATTCCCTATCTTCTTCTAGTATTCTAAAAGAATGGAAATCCTGCGATATGCACTGGGGGGTGTTCCACACCCCCCGGTTTACAATTTTGACTTTATATTTCAATAAAATGAACCCAAAATAAAACTTTTAAGTAAATTTGTGGTATGTGGTATGTATGTATATATAGATAAATTTAAATAAAGTTAAGAATACAATACGTAAAAAATCAAAAATTTAAAAAATCAAAGACATAGTTATCACATAGCAGATCTGGATTAAAAATACTTGAAAATACGCAAAAATTCATAATACGATAAAAAGGCCTTTATTTCACGGAAATAATAATAATAATCTAAAATTTATAAAAATATAAAGTCAAAATTGTAAACCGGGGGGTCTGGGGGGTGTGGAACCCTCCAGTACATAACGTAGAATTTTCAAATTATAAATCCCCTATCTTCTTCAAGTATTCTAAAAGAATGGAAATCCTGTGATATGCACTGGAGAGTGTTCCACACCCCCCAGACCCCCCGGTTTACAATTTTGACTTTATTTTTTTTGAATTTTTGATTTTCTACGTAGGTATTGTATTATTCTTAACTGTACCACATACCACCAATTGACTTAAAATTTTTATTTTGGGCTCATTTTCGAAAAATATAAAGTCAAAATTGTAAACCGGGGGGTCTGGGGGGTGTGGAACACCCTCCAGAACATATCTCAGAATTTCCACTCTTTTAGTATACTTGGAGAAGATAGGGGATTTATAATTTTACAAGTTTCGCCAGGAAAAACCGAATTTTTAAGCAAAAATGAAGGAAATTGAAACCTTTGGCTTAGAGAATATTAAATCTTGCAAAAATATTTATTTAAGTACCTTACTGCCCGTCCGTGGTCGGACTTTCCAGTTAGTAAATAAATAAATAAACAAATAAATAAAAATAATTTCAAGTTATTTAAATTGTAAAACTTCGTGGTAAACATCATTTTTATCAGGGGGGGGCTTTATTATTAAATATATGCTCCATCAATGATTTTATTGAATAATAGAAATCTAATTCCATAAAAATAAATTTTGTTTATTTTCCAATTTTTCTGTTTATTGGAAAATTCACGATAAAAACGTAAACAAATACTTCAGATATTGTGGGTTTTCAAGGTAGCCCGCAGGACGATTTGGGTAGGTCGGGCTTGCATCCAACTTAACAAGAGGTGACCCACGCATTAGCGGAGTAAGTGTGCAATACTTAGTAACTTTTACTATATTTAACAAAAACAAATGATAATTACGGTGACTAAGCGTCCTATTTTCGGAACCCCACGTGTGTTGTTATAAACTCTCGCTAATAACTTGAAAATCGAGCACATGGCGCGTATAATTCTTTGACGTGGAATGCGAACCACGACGCCAATTCGAACGGAGTTTCTGTGGTAAATTCTCATAAAATTATCACCCAAAATAATATAAGAGCAATTAAAGTTAATTGGTTGTTTAATATTGAAAATTACAAGCTTTTGAAGTCGAGTACAAACTCTCAAGAGTCAATTAAAATTTTTTGTGGGCAACTCAAAAAAGTTAATGTTTATTAGAGTGCACTCGGAGTTAGATTAATGATAAAAAAATTGAAAAATTAAAAACATGACACTTCCTTCTTTTTTTTTGTAATGATATACCTGCACACCTTTACATAAAATCAAATTAAAAATCCGCATCCTCGACCATCAATTTATCTATCTGTACAAATACAAAGAGATGTCTATTAGTCAAAAATCACTTAACAAAGAACCAAGAAGACGTTCATGATGAACTTATCAACTTATTCAATTTCTTCTGGGGCCGCTCATTTACAAAACTGCAATAAATCTAAAAGTCTGTGTGAGCCGGAAATAATTTCTACGGCAGACCACATTTATAGCATTCGGCGGAAAGAAGCCATGCAGTCAAAAAAAAATGTGCGGTAAACATCCTCCAGAATTGCTTAAACTAAACAAGTTAAAATCACACGCAGAAAGTTTCACCTTATATGGGTGTAGTTTATGTGGGCGCATCAGGAAATTTTATTATAGTAACTGTTCATTTTTTTACAAAACGAAATAATTCATGGTTACGAGATGATAACGCAAATATCGTGCAGCTACACAAAGCCCATGTGGCCGTAAAAAATTGCATATCAAAGGGTAAAATTTTTATCTGTGAATCCCTATTAACACTGCAGCGACAGATGTGAAACGTTTCAGCTTTTGTCATTATAATCTAAATAATCAATACTGGTAATTATTAACACACACATACACAAAATTTAATCAAAAAATTTCGTTTAATAAACCGGAATCGATAGTAGTTTACATAACGAATTTTAGAATGCAGATTCGAAAAAAATCTTAAAAATGAGAAATGTTTTCGTAAATAGAAAGTTCCACCACAAAGGATGAAAGGATCTCGTTTGTTTGAATTTTCAAAAGTTTTAATCTCGCTTTAATTTTTCGAAATCGTACCTGAGATTATTTCTTTAGTCAAAATTTTTAAGACTCTTGTATTTCTTTATGATGGGGGCAATAATCCAAATAGCCCATTTAAAACTTTATTAAAAGGGCAGTTGACGTTCCTTAATCACATTTACCGACACCGCTGACCCTTCAGCCGGGTAACGGCAATGGAACCTTTTAAACAATAGCCAAGTACATTTTGAGGGGCGTCCCCGGTCCCCTTCGCAATTTTATCAAATATATGCAGATTCTTCGGTATCGAAAGTTACAAGTTTACAAAGAAAGGGAACTTTCGAATTTCCCTTACAATCAAAATATGAGGTTTGTCCCTATTCTTTCGATGGGATACCCATCTACCTGTAGTACTTCTTACGGCTTTGCCACTTTAAAGTGGCAAAGCTGGTAAACGATAATTAAAATTATTCAAAACTTGGTGTTTTTGGCATTGTTTTGAAAAAATCCAAATATTTACCACCTTAATATATTTCGTATTAGAATTTTCAAGTCGTTCCACTAGCGAAGTAGGCGTCCCAATTCTATTTTTACGCGGCACTGAAAGTCTGATAAATGACTAAAGTAAACAAATTTTCATAATCGAAAAATCCCTTAAAACGCCAAAATGATGAAGCTTGCAAAGCACAAATATTAATTTCGTCTCTGAAAGTTTAACCCAACAACGAAATGCGATATTCAAGTTTCGAGCAAAATAATTACTGCAAAGCTATTAATTTAACAAAAATGTAAACGTGCGTGCTCTCGTTAGGATACGAATTAAAACTGTGGTTAATCTGCCTTCTACCAATTTGGCATAACTCCAGCAAAATGTATTAACTAGCCTATAAAAACTATTAATAAGTAATATTTTGATCTATCTTAATGAACGACGAAATTGTCAGCCAGAGAGCTGTATTACGATGTCTGCAGGGAGGTGCAGGTAATTTCGAGAAAATTTGGATTCAACTACTGCCAGAGTTTCGACAAAAACCTCGGAAATTGCTGAACTTTTTTTTATCATTTCACCAAGTTATTAATGTACGATTTGGCTGGATCGTCGGCCAAAATTTGGTTTGAAAGGCAGCCAAGTTTCTGTAAATATTACTACTGGTGACTCATCGGTACATTTTTTAAATTTCCTGCACAACAACTTGGAAACCTAGGTGAACGTCTTCCAACTATTAAACAAGACGTCACCGTCGAGTAGTTTTTCGGATCTGAAATAGAATGTTTAATGCAGACAAAACTAACTCGATTCGGGAATCGAACGAGATACCTTCACAGTAGCAGTCTTTTGATCGATTTTCCGTCCTAAAGCACTTTGGGATTTACCTCTAAGCAAGAAAGAATTGCAGAATTAGAAAAGCAAGACAATTAATCACGCTAGCAGACTCAAAAGAACAATACCTAGGAAAAACTGAGCACCTAATTCAAAAATTTCATTGAAACTAAAGAATGGTTTCTCGTTGGCAACAATAAACTAAAAAAGTACACGAGGTATAAATTAAACAAATTACATTTTCAACAATTGCAATGACATTATTATAGTGACCTAATCGGTCAAAGTTGTTTCTAGCGTGGCAATTTCAAAGTTCATTGTATATTTTTTCGAGTATGTAATGGTAAAACTAATTTATACTTAAAAAATTAAAATATTAACGGTTATCAACAAATGGTGAAATGTTTCACGAATAATTTGCATTATGCTGGTCAAAGTTGTCTGACCGTAACCAAATCATGTCGTGATCCCCTATTATGTAAGAAACTTTCACGTTCTGAAATCTTGATAGCGTTATTAATAACTTAAGCGCTTATAATACTATTTAGTCTACTAATACCATCACCTATTATTCCATAGAGAAAGATTTACGATACCAAGCGTAATACTCCAATTAATCAAAAATTTCTAGGGCGAAAGTACTGCAGAGAAATAAAAATACTATGATAGTACTAATAAAAAAAAAAGTATAAATAACAAACTGTGATGCATCAATTAAAACTCCGCTTCTAAAAATAAAATTTGGAAGAAGATGGAATACCTTCGTCCAAATGAAAGGTTCGCGTGTGCAATCCTATCAGCAGCAAAGCAAGAAAAACTTAATATAATATAGGTTTTCTATTATTTAGAAAAACAATGTTTACGTCAAAATATAATTTGTCTCTTAAAATAATGAATCATCATTCTTCAAATACTAATTGAATTAATCGAAATTTGGTTGGTTCCGTTTTGCTTAACTGCGTCCCCGGAAAAGATTTGTTATTTCATCGAGAGGTTTATTGGCAAAATCATTGACGAGTTTTTGACAAAAAGAAGTAAAAATAACGCTTGGGGACGTATTTCGCAATTGGATAAACTTAATTAAATCGATTTTTCAAATTAATATTAGGGTGTGTCTGTCCCTCGCACACAGAGGAGCCTCGGGGGCATCCTTCATTATGCCGAACAGATTTGAGACATTTCGAAATTTCCGATAGCAAAAAGTTATGTTATCCAAAATTTCCCAAATGATTTCTCAAACTATTTCGTGTTTCACGTCCAGTTTGAATGGAACAATTTTACAATCGAAGGCATCGCTCGAAAATTAGATTAGCAAATTTTGAATTGTAATGCCCACCACGACCATAAAAAACTTACCCAATGAAAAAATCAATTTCACGCTTCTTTATAAAACAGGATAATTGAAAATCAATTTAACCTCGCCTAATCAACACCGAACGATCACCTTGAATAGTTAACTCTTTTAACAAAAACATTGATTTATAAAAACAAATCAACTTTTCGAATTGCAAGTTGCGGCTGTGCGTTATCTGTTTCGACGTGTGAGAACAATGAAGGTAGAACGAGAAATTTTCGATTGAATAAGCCCAATTTTTTAAGTTAATTGCATTTTTTCCCATTGCAACAACAAATTTATTTCAAAACCTTCGTTTTTATAAATCGCTTGCACAAAAAGAAATAGTACAATTGCACACAGAGAAATTAACAAAATTTATAATTTCGTTCGCCCATCTCGATTCCAGATTCCAAAATCCTTCGATTTTCTGAGAAAAACTTTTACTAACCATGCGGTGAATCACTTGGATGACCAACTCATCGAACTAATAGAAAAACAAAACCCATATGGTGGGGGAGTAGCTACGTACACGAAAAATGAAAATCGATTGAGAAACAAAGTAAATAATTGGCAACGAATATATATTTTTAGCAGGTTATACCAATACAGATAAAAAGGTTAGTGACCTTGAATACAAACATACACAAGGTCATGTTTTAAATATAAACGAATCACTTCTGAACAAAGACGACGATTTCTCAAACCGTGTTTAACGATCTTTGCGCGGATGCTACATTCGCAAACTCGGCCAAAATCTTCTCCGTCTCGTCCTCGCATCAGATGCAAATATTATGAATCGATTCCAATTCAAAAACTCGAATGTTATTGAAAAATTGCGTGGAATTCTTCGAGTTTTTTTGGCCAAGAATAGAACAGTACAAGGTCGGCGACTTCCTTATTATTCACCTGTTTTGACACCACGCGAACAAGGGAAAAAACGAAATTTTTGCACAATTAAAAGTGAGAAAACGTCGAGAGAAATCGCGATTTTTTTCCCTGCCCAATATCGTACGGCCATGTACCTACTACATGTAGGCAATTATAAGCACATCATCCATTTTCATTTAAAAATGTTATGAAAATTGCTTTTTAATTACCACTATACGAAATAACAGTATCATTAAATTACCTCTTAATTAATTAAAGTTCAGATTCTCCTTTAAGCGCAACATAAATTGCAATAAACTAAAATTTATTCAGATTTCGTTCCAAAAATGTTGTCGGTTAAAGCTTACATGGTAAGATAGTGCAAAATTAATTTTAATTACATAAAATTAATGGCAACCCTCGAGAAGAAAAATTATTTTTCATCGAGGGCTGCACAAAATTAATGCGTTACCACATTCGGTGGAAGTTCATCAATCGCCCTGATGGGATTGGGCCAAAGCTATGGTTCGATATATTTTTGGCCGAAAATCTTCCATCTTTATTCCGCAACACAATTTTTTTAACATTATCCATCTCCTTTAACTCAAATATTGATTTTTTAAAGGTGCGATAATTTGGAACGAAATTTTTTCAATTTTCAAGGATTTAAACCCTGCTGCTATTTCAAAATGGAAAAGTAATCGCAGTCTTTTAATTACGTGCACTTAATTTTTGCAATCAAGTGCATTACCATTTGCCACTTCATCATCGTTTTGAAAGCTTTCATTATATATTTTATTAAACGTGGGCCTTGAACTCAAATATTTCCATATCATGTTCTGTCATTGAACAAAGCTGAATGATAAACTACCAAGCTAAAAGAATGTTTGAAAAATTAACTTAATTCGGTGTGACTAAGGAAGACATTCAAATGTGTAATCGTGTTTTTCTCGTTATCAACTTGTTAAACAAACCATGACCTTTCTAACTCGATTATTATTTTTTCCATATTAACCCAAACGAACGTGGTAACTCGTATTTTCGCGAGCTAAAATATTTAAAAGAAAATCGTGAAAATTGTCTCTTCGCACGAGCCAGGTGCACAAAATGTTAGTTCGTCGTTAAATAAAACGGTCGGGGGAAAAACACATCGAGACTGCCATTTTCTTGCAAAATAGCCTCCAGACAATTTTAAAACTTGCTCGACGAAGAATCAAAAAAAGAGTCGAGACGGAGATAAAATTAAAAAGAAGTTGGAAATTTGCAAGATTTTGTGATAAACCTCGCAGATGTTTTATGTCAAAGAGAGGTTGTCGAGTTGGGTTGATGAGGAAACAACTCCGTCCGAAAAAGGCATTGGAGTGGTTCTCATGTGTGGGCGGGCAACTAACTACATTTGCTATACAATTTGAGAAATCGTTGGTTGACAAACAACAGTATTTTAAGTAGAACATTAAGTGAAAATTTTGAAAAAGCTAAAACCAAAATATGTTGTCAACATAAAAAAAATCCAAAGTAATTTTGAAAAGTTCTTTTTACGAATAATTGTTAGTGCTCTGTGGGTTAATCTATAATTTAATCTAAAAGCAATTTGAAAAAACGGAAGTTAAGTGGTTACTAAATATAGGTTCATTTTTTCGAACACTTAAAATAAATTAAAAATTGAATTAACCAAAATAAAAATCCCCACACGATTGAAAATCGAATCAGCCTAAAGCACAAGTTCGGTTTATTTAAACCCAGCTTAAATTCTTTAAGAACGGAACCTTGCCTGTGTTTGTACTACACGATTGACCTACTTAAAAAATTAGGCCAGGAGGGCAAATCTTTTTAAAATTTAAAAATCAAAGAAAAATAAATCTCGTTAATCCTGCATGCGCGTCAATAATTTCGCCAACCGAATAATATTTTTAATATACAGAGTAAACGGTGCAAGTGTTGGCCAGTTAAACAAAACTGTGCAAAGTACAGCTTTTTGCCATTTTGCTCTACATGCAAAATTTCATATTAACCCCCCCGATTGTGGTTTGTGTTTAATAAATAGAACGGATTTTCCGTCTGCAAGTCTGTAAGATCGCATATATTTATTAAATCATGTTGAAAGATCTGCCTGTACGATTAACGAATAAATCTTTGAGAGCAATCACAAATAAGCTCACAAACCCCGAATTTTTTCCCGTTAAATTTCGCGTTGTTAATTAAACTTACTTTTTTGATTATTAACAACTTATTTTTTGTTGTAAAAAAAGTTCTCATTGCAGATTATCTTGAATATAGCGAATCTAGTGAAAGACTGCACTGGAGGGTATTCCATACCCCCCAGACCCCCCGGTTTACACCCATGGCCTATTTTTAACTGGGTTGGGTCCTAGGTTCTAGCAAATTTTCGGGCCCCTGATATTCGAATGTAACTAATACCATCGAAGGTTCAATAATTACGTGAGGTGTTTAGGGGGGTGGGGGGGGGGTTTCTAGGCAAATATCACGTAATTTTATTCTCTTAACTAGTTTTAAATAAAAATAATTAAATAAATTATGTTTTTTTAAATAAATCCAACGTAATTAAGCACAGATTAACGTATTTACACTAAAAATTCACATTTAAAAAAATCTCACGTGAGATTAGGAGAGGGGTCGATCCAAATCTCACCAAGGGGGGAGGGAGACACGGTGAGCTCACCTATGAGACCACACAAGCCCTTAGCGGGCATAGATGCTTCAGGAGCTACCTGCATCGCTTCAAGAGGTCCGATACCCCCCAACTGTCTTTTCTGTGGAGAGATCGATGATGCAGAACATACCATCTTTTTCTGCAACAAATGGACGGACCGCAGAGTAGCCGCCCAAACCCAGCTGGGGCAGAACCTGACTCCAGCAAACATCGTGAAGCTGATGCTGGCTAGTGAAGAGCTATCGATAGTTATAGAGAAGATGCTGGTTGACATCATCTCCGCCAAGGCCAAACTACAGGACGAGTCACCAACTTGAAGAGCAAAGTCCCGAAAGGGCGAACAGCCAGAGGCAAGAGAGTGTACGGAAGAAATGCAAAGCGATTCCCGGCACCTCTAAGGAGTGGGGTTTTAGTCGGTAAAAATCCGACACTACCACTCTGGGGGCACGTGCCCCCCCGAAATGTTCAAAAGAAAAAAATGTTTGAAAATAAAATAGGTAAATAGATATATTATTAAAGTGGGAACAAAAATTTTTTTTCCCTGAAAAATTCTTGAAAGGGGAACCCCCAAAAAAATTTTTTTATGAGTGCCCCCCGAAATAAAATCCTGGCTACGGGACTGCCCGGAAGTTGAATATCGTTGATAGATGGCAGAAATCATAATAAAACGGGCCCGAGATTAAACGTATATTTATTTATTATTATAACTTCAAATATTGATTGAGCTTCAGCGTAGCTATAGGCAAACCGGGGGGTCTGGGGGGTATGGAATACCCCCCAGTGTACGGTTTACTGTTTATTTATGAACCAATAGTAATAGTTTTTCAGTCCCGAAGAGTTACTTAGTAGCCAATGCTGAGATCTTTGATTGTGAGTGCCTTTCTTTTATTTCAAATTTAAGTTCAAAATTTAAGAAATTTTAAGCGCCCCACAATAAGTTTAGAGCTGTAGGTCCCGAAAAAGCCGGCTCCGTTGCTAAGGACGAAAGTAATTTTATTCTTGCCCGCCCGGGAGTAGAAGTTTCTTAATTTGTTTCAGAAATCATAATAACAGTAGTTAGCTTCATTTTGGTTAGTTTCAATTAATTTCAATTATTGATAGAGTTTCAGTGTGGCTAATAGTAAAACGGAGGGGGGGGGGAAGCTGAGAACATACAGAAGAATTTTGAATTAAAAATTATTACCGATTTTACCGGTTTATACAGTTATAAGTAGACTAAGCTTCTTATACATCTTTTTCATAGTAATCCTTCTGTGCATCAGAATTCCCGTTGAACTGTAGGTCCCCTATGTAGGTGGTAACATTTCACACGCACACAACACATGCATAAAAAATAATGGAACTGACGCGACATTCAGGAGATCTGACAAGGCAGTTGGAAAGATATTAAGTTCATCAAAGTTAATATTATTTAAGTGAAAGTCGCAAAAGTGAAAATTTGACAAAATAAAACTGAGTAGCCTTCCACCTCTCAATATAAAGAATTATATAGGGGGCGGAGGGGGTCGACCAGAATTTTTTTTCCGCAAGAAACTGTAAAATTGCGCTAGAATTGGGTTAAATTAAGAAGGTAATACAAACAATCTTATGTGATGTTAGGGAAGGGGGGATCCAGCAAAATCTCATGCCCCTGGTGAGATGGGGAGGTCGAAAATCGCCTCACGCAATTAATGGACGTCCCCTAATGAAAGCTAGTGGTCCCATGATAGGTTCCAGTCTGAGAATGTTAGTAGGAATCTCGTTAAGATCGATAACACTAACTAATTGGTGTTGATCACCTATTTTAATTCATCATAATATTTGAAAATATGTGGGGGGGGGGGGTTTAAGCGTTATCTTAAGAAGTAAGCTACCTTCTTCGCGAAAACAAAAACTAAATTCTATTTGTACTTATTCAATTCATTCAAATCTATTACCAGATAAAAATGAATAGACTTGAATCCTTGATCAAATTCCGAAACATTCCTGAAGAATACCTATTGTATATTCTTTTTATAACTTCTGAAGTTCGTTAACCAAAAATTGCACTACACATTTTATATTACAACTAAAAGGCACAAAGTTTACACAAATAAACTATACCGTAAGTAAAACTTTCGCAAACGTTTTCGCCCTACTACAGCATCATCGAGCGGTAAGTTAATTAGGTTTCGCGTTCGAGTCTGGACAGACAATATAGCCTCGTTAGTAAGGAAGTTTGTTTGTAAAATGTTCGTTGAATTGAGGAACAAAGTTCCCGATGAACCTTGGTGAACTTATCAATCGCCGATAAAAGATGTTTCTTCTGAACTCGGAGTATTTATAACATGCAGGAAGTAAATTAAGTCTGATAATTTTGTCATTCGATAGCCGAATGTTTTGAATACATGCTACAAAGAGAGGTTTGTGTGGTCAAATCAAATATACGAATTTGATTGATTCTTGCAAGTTTCAACCGAGGAAAATATTTGAATCGAGACGTCTTGTCGATTAAGTACAACGAAAGGATAGCTTTCAAATGGTAATTATTGTACAACAATGAACAATACAAAAAAATTATAGTGGAAGGCCCTGAAAATTGTTACGCGCGAATTGTTTATGCTCCTTTTCTGTGTCGCACCTCACACGTAATAAAATGAAACCTTTAATTTGTAATAATGCGAGTACGCAACGACGAAGGAGAGCTGGTAGCTCTCAAAGAAAGAGACCAAAGCTATGCTTTTAGTCGAGACTCGAGACGTTATTCATTTTTTTTTGTGGTGGAAGGCCCAACCAGACGTACAAAGAACTGGGATACAAAGAGTCAATCAAGTTATCAACATGTGCTAGGGAGATCTTTCTTTGAGAGTATTCTGGGTTTCTGTAGGACCAATGCAGCTCTAGACTAGTATGGGGGTATGGTCTCTTGAAGCGGTTTAAAATTAGAACTCTGACCATTCCCGATGATCAAAAGTTGCTTTTGTTTTGAAAAAGAGACCCCACGTGGCTCAAAAACAAAAATATTCCCATTTTGATCATCCGGCTAATAATTGGAATTGTTGTAAGTTCAAACGAGTTCGCAGACGATTCGAATCGATTATTTTGTTTTTGCGAGAAATCTTGTAGGTATTACATGGGGGGTTGTTGCGTTCTGTGCAACCGTGTTTCTAAATTATCGATTACGGTTTACGCAATTTGACGACAATTAACTATTATTAACTAACTAACTAAATAAGTGTAATTTAAAATAAACATTTTGTTCAGGGCAAACGACAACATTAAATGATAATTATTATTGGAGTTTGTAATCGAATGTAGTTTATTTTTCTAATTTTGCTATTCGTTCTCGTTGAGAAACGAGAAGCTTATAGTTTTTAATTAAAAATAAAAAGGCTACTTGCGAAATATTTTTGTTTTTACACAAAGAAGGGAAATTCTTTGTTCCGAGTTTCCAGGGTCAAAATACAAACACGCATTTTTTGCCGAACGAACGAACTTTTAATATAATGGGAAACCTTTTGGTTTTAAAAACAATAAGTGGTAAAGGTAAAAGCGATTCGCACGGGTGTAATTTTGCGGTGGCACTTTCGTTTCCCTAGTAAGAATATGGATTTTTTGAAGAATCGCGAGTAGGTACAACGCCCACCATAACTTTCACGATAAATCCTTATTTTGAGATTCGAATAATTTACCAACGAACTCTTTCCGCTTTCGCAACTATGATTTAATGCTAAATTTTTAAATATGGTAGCTTTTGTGGGATCAGTTTATCCTTGATTCTGCCGTACCATGACTACATAACCAAAACATAAATTAAATTAACATTAAGTTATGTGCTGTGTGTACTTTCATTCCATTACGTATTACAAAATTAAATTTCTAATGTGCTCGAATGAAAATGAATGGTGAAAATTTCGAAAAGGAGCAACAATATGTTAAGAAATAAGTACCTCGTTTCCATCGTAAATGAATAAGAAGGCTGTAAAATAGCGATACTATTCCAAAATCCGACATACGGAGCCGATTGTACGTGTCCAAAAGTTAAAAAGCACTGATGGTTCCACACTAATTGTCCTAACAGTTTATTATGAACACTAAGTACACTACAATTATTGGGCAGCCAACAGACGCCAAGGAAAGGAGTAGTTATCATGACCGCTGCCGACCAGCACTGAGGAAGCCAGCGAGAAACTTCGCTTGCGCTTCTACCGAGCTCAGCCACTCCATTGGTTCTTCGAGCCCTCTCCAACCGAAACCACAAATCCTAATGCGTGCTTTCAGCGCTAAAATTTAAAAAAAACCTAAAGCAGGGACAAAGTATAAAATTTCGGTTGTTCCGGAAACGAAACTAAATTCCTACATGATGTGTTATATAGTAATGAGCCAACCTAAAGTTTCGCTTCGCGTCTTCCTTGATGTTGGAAAAAAAAAGCGAGATGGTTGCAATTTGAAAATTCAAAAAGTGCATGAGGAAAACCCGTAAGGATGTCGTAGCTCGTCTCCCTTCGTACGAGGGTACGTCAGTCGCCATACTATTGGCTGCGACTCGGTAATGACTAAAACCAATAGTATACGGTATTGATCCATTTACGTTCACGCAACAAAGGTCTCTCGGATGGTAGCTCATAAAGATCATTTTTCATTGAATTTAATGCAAGTCCTTTCGAGTCGAGCGAGCTTTTTCACAACCACTGTTATCCTCAAAATACTTGGATAACTGTAACGTGTACTAGCTTTTGTAAATACGTCCTCATTCCGTTATAGATAGGATACCTACGCAAAAACAAAATCAGTTTTTAATCACCATTGAAAAATTGCGCCGGTATGTCTACGCTTAAAATAATCCACAAACTATCGACAGTATTTCCTAGGCTTGGCTAAAAATCCTACAATTTGAACATTTGCCAGGCGAAATTTAGCCTACCTACGTTTCCTCCTACGTGAAAACCTCTTTATCCAAACTCGTTACTTCATAGTAATTACCCATCGTGTGTACATACTACACATATCGTTACAGGGTCAGCCTTAATGACACAAAGTTTTCTCTCCTACCATCGGGCTCTCTCAAGTACTATGTAGCACGAAAGGACATCCGAGGAAAAAATTATAATTCAAAATTTTACTCCGTATCCTTCGATTGACTAAATTTGTGTAATTTGCAATCAACTGTACAGCGTACAGCGAGATGGGTGATTCAGGGGTTAGTGCACCCTCGGAAAAAAGTATAGACAGCTCATGCGTGCTGACTAGATTCTCTTGTGCACCAACACCACAGAATAGTTATCTAAAAAATTTAATAAAAAAACACTCGAAATTTTTTCATTACTATCTGCTGCCATCATCCGCTACGTGAAAATCTAGCTTCAACTTCTCGAGCCGAGTGGAATTTTTTTTGAAACATAATATTTGCCATTTCCGGACTTTACCTGCCGAACAACGAACCGAACGAAAAAAATTTGTCAAAATAAATTTAGAACGTCAATGATCCATAGATCAACAATTTAATAGCAGAAAAAATACGTTTCTTTATTTTTAAATTCGGAAATACAAATTTCGACGGAGTTAGCAAAATATAGATAAATTGGATGCTGTATTTGCGCCAATATTGATACTAAAATAAAAATAAATAACTGCGAGGATCGACTTTGATATTTTGCTTAAAAAACAGATCGGTTTCGTGTGGTTTAGGTAAATGTCGAGTCGATTTAAAGCGAAATAAACAAAATACACAAATTAACCTGACACAAGGGGTGTTTGAAATTATAACCGACCAAAGTAGAATTGATAGAGGAATTATTTTAAGCATTAGTAATACTTTGGAGGGCGGCTGTCGCGTGTCCAAGGGAGGAGAACAGTAAGGGGTGCAAATGTGAATAATTCGTAATTTAAACAAATCAATCCTTTATAAAGGGTTCCCATTCGTAATTAAAATTTGATATTGTGCTTTTTGATGTCGCCTTCGTAAAATACAAAATTTTGAATTATTCTTTTTCATACAAAGGCAAGGAGCGTCGCCTCCGTTTCACCCATAATCATATAATCGATATAATTTAATGCGGAAAATCTGATTTTCCGATCATCATTTTTCAATGGCTACCAAATATTTCATGTGGTTACCCCGTTTTTATGTGAAACACAAACATTATTTGATGTTTCTATCCATTAACTAAGTTATACCTACAAAACAATACAAGAATTCAGCTAAATTTTAAAGTAGGTAAAAATATTTCATATATTTGTTACTAAATTTACAAAGAAATTGTAGCGGACTGAAAGACAGCTACATTTTAAACATTTCGTTTTACTGTTATCTATCTGATACCGTAGCATTTTAACGGTTGTATTCGAGTAATAAACATATGACGAAATATCTACTTCGAATTTCTAAACAGAATCTAATCTGTTTTATTTACATATTCAAATTCTTCGTCTCTTACATTTTCTAATATGTCTCAACATCATTGCCCTATATCTAACGCAGTGTTCGAAAGCTGCTGTAATAATAATCAAGAATGTGGATCATAGCAATATATTAAATAATTATTAATAATACTACAATTTGAATCATAAAACTAAAAAAAAAACCGTGATTAAGTAATAACATTGAAAAAATTAAATACACTTGATTGAAGCATTGATAAATTTGTAAAACATTACACCTGACCATGAAGCAAACGCTTGCAAACCTTCTACACGCGCCACGATAATGACGCACCGTGGTTGAGATTATGAAGTGTTTGATTGAATCTATTGTTGTTATCTGTCAATTACATCCGTAATTATCTATCTTATCAGATAAGAGGACAACGACCGAATCAATTTCTCTATTTATAAGTAAGTTTTTATGATGTCTGAACGTCTTTTGATAACTAACTCCTAAAGAGAAGCATTTCGGCCATTTGGGCACAACAACTAGCAGCAGTGGCGAATTTAGCACTTGAGAGGCCCCAGGCGCAATTCGATTTTAAGACCCCCTCTAAATACTTTCACTACTCACATCAATAGTATTTTTACTTTATTTTATTTTGAGAGCTGAATTTTGAGACCCCAGGCGCGCGCCTTTTGCGCCTGTTCGGAAATCCGCCACTGACTAGCAGTCTTTAAGTCATTAACCGTTAAATTGAGATTATCGCTTCTGGAATCTAGTTGGCCGATGTTTACACATTACCTTCTCTCTGGCAATCATGTGTGTTGCAAAGTTTCGTCATTTCTCCGAGATACAAACCGGATTGATGAATGTAGCTATAACCCTGTTTAAATGATCAACCCAGGGCGACTGATATAGCATTACGAACCCTCCGAAGCACGGATGGCGGACATATTAATTCGCCCTCATCGCTGCCGGATTAAATGGATTAAAACGAAATTCCCATAGTTAACTTATAAGATATTATTAATTTAAGCTCAACTTCCAGCGGAAAATCGGCTTTCTTGCCAAGAAAAATGTACTATCTTGAATTAACGATATTTCGAACACTCCTCGACTAAAATATATCAAAACCGAGCATGGGGAATTGTATAAGCTGCGACATTGCAGCGATAACTTTTAGTTATCTGTCAATAGATTTGTTAATAATTACGTTTCAATAAAAAAACTACCCCTAAGTGGGGATAATAGGAGAAGCAAAGGAAGGAGCAGCTTGCCTCCCGGCAGATTTGGCATTGCTATAGAACCGTCTAGACGTGTACCAAATTTCAGGTCGGTAACCGTCAGTGGCGGTTCGTGGTTTGCTAAAATTGGAGGGCGCCGACTACAAATGAAGAGGTCAAAGTTAATATTCTATATTCTAATAAATTATGTATTCAAATGTAAAAAAAATCAATTCAAACAATTTTACGTATATTCTAATAATTAATGATTCTGGCAGTGTCCAAAGCAATCAATTGTTACAAAAACTCTTCATTTGTAAGTACAGTGACTCTCAAAAGTTCTCTCCTCTCCCATGTTACCAATGTAAATTGAACATTTTGAAGCTGCTGTTTTTCATATAAACATCGAATTTACAGCAAAACTTTTTAGACATTTTTTGTTGCAAATTTCATTTCCTTCAATTTTGTTTAAATCAATTTTTTTATTTTGTCGCGCCGTTTTTGACTGACAGCGACTTAAACAAGACTCGGTAAAACAAAAAATATTGAATTCCCTTGGAATGCATTGGAAATCATATAAATTCTTTAGATTGAAACTAAAGTCGGTAGGGTTCCCTTCACCACAATATATTGCTAGAGTACTGGGGGGTATTCCATACCCCCCAGACCCCCCGGATTGAAAACAAGAGCTTTGCTTAGTTTAATCTCTAATTTAAACTGACATTGAAATATCGGCCCTTAAAGCTTAATATTACCTTAATATTTTATTTTGAAAAGGTGGCGTGGTGCGTACCACATCAATTCATATCTATTTTGTTTTGAAAGACTCACAAGTTCTGATTTAATAAAACCGATCAGAGAAAATGTACGCTAAGTTTCGCATTTTGAGAACGGCGGATCTGGGTGACTCGGCAAAAGAGAGAGAGGAAGGGAAGTCACTGAACTTATTAAGATCACGTCCAGAATATAAAATGGCTGATGAAGAGGTCAAAAACAGCTTCCAGATCAGCTTCGTCTTCAGCCCGGAAACTATCTCGATCAGGCTGAATTACTACCGCAATCGATAAATTCATTTCGAATTCGATCGCAGAATGTCTATTTAAACCATCTGTTTTTCAATCCGGGGGGTCTGGGGGGTATGGAATACCCCCCAGTACACTAGCAATAATTATTGTAGTCAAAAAGAAACTTAAATTAACTAAGACTGAAAAAGTGGTTTTAAGAGTTTTCTTTTTGAACGTAACTGGTAGTGTACTGGGGGGTATTCCATACCCCCCAAACCCCCCGGTTTGAAAAACAGAAGGTTTAAGTACAGAATTAAAATATCGAAAAGCTACTGAGAAAAAGAGTTCTAAAGAGTTTACTTTTTAAACACAATTGTAGATAAGCTGAGATGTATTCCATACTCTTGGTGCGTACTATCGCAATCCATAAATGCATTTTATTTTGAAAGACTGAAAATTCCTATTTATTTTTTTATAAGAATTTAGGTATATTTGGGGATAGTTAACCGTTTACCTTCCCCTTGTTGGAAATCATTGGAATTCTTTGAGAATTTTTGGAATTCCGAGTCCTGCGTACCAAATTATTTTGAGATATTTACCCCTTGGAAAAATGTATAGGAACAAAAATGTGGAGAATAAACGTTACAAGAAAAATGCTTATTAATATTTTAATTTTTTTGCACCGTTTACGAGATATACACGACAATAATTTTTGCATTTTACAGTCTTGTTTAAGTCGCTGTCAGTCAAAAACGGCGCGATAAAATAAAAAAATTTATATAAACAAAATTGAAGGCAATGAAATTTGCAACGAAAAATGTCTGAAAAGTTTTGGTATAAAATCGTTTTTTATATGAAATAAAGCGGCTTCAAAATGTTCAATTTACATTGGTAACAGGAGTGTCCGAGAAGTAATTTGTGTCTTTTGAAGACATGTTTTCTCATATAAAAATCGCTTCTACAGCAAAACTTATTAAACATTTTTTGTTAAAAATTTTATTCTCTTCATTTTTGATTATATACATTTTTCTATTTCGCAGCACCGTTTTCGAGATACGGTGACTTAAAGAATTTCTGCAAAAAATTTTAAAATGTTAATTTTATTAAAATTTTTACAGAGGTTTTTTTAAGTCACTGTATCTCGGAAACGGTGCGACAAAATAGAAAAATGTATATAAACAAAAATGAAGAGAATGAAATTTTCAACAAAAAATGTCGAATAAGTTTTGGTGTAGCAGCGATTTTTATGAGAAAACATGTCTTCAAAAGGCACAATTTTCATTGCTAGCATAGAAGTGTACATTACAATGACCGAATCCTTAAGGGCCGACACCACGGTGCTGATTTGAAAAATTCAAATTGTGGATTTTTACGTTTCTCCACCGTTAAAAACATTCTTCTAAAATATTATATTTAATGCATTTTTGGAGAACTCAAAAAATATTACGACTGAGTTGATTATTTTTCCCTTTTATTTCAATTTAACGAAGCAATCGACCGGTTGCTGTCCCTGTTTCCCTTCACATAAACATGTTGGACTTACCTATTTTTTTTTCAAGTGATGCAGTTGCAACGCCCATATTTCTGAAAAAAAATATAACAATTAGATTCAGAAATAAGGTAGGTTTTCAAAGGAGGGTTTAATATTTCTTCATACTTGATCGACTTTCACCAAACTGAAAACAACCCCGAGGGTTGCTTGCACTCGAAATAGAAGTAAAATTTTGCAAAATCAGATTGAAATTCAACGCTTTTCATAATATGTAGGTATTTCATTATATTCCAAAGTGGTAATTGAAAATGAAAAATGTCGGAGAGCAAAAACCGTTCTCTCCAATATAAAATTGACAGAGTAGCGAAAATTCAAACCACTCCGGTGGGTGTATGATGCATGCAATAAAATTGAATTTTTTATAAGTTTTTGGACAAAGGTTTAAAAAATGTCGACCTACATTCTCAATTAGTGAACTAAAAATAGTCGGCAATGTATCGAACTGATTCGCGTTGAAACAAAGAGAACTCTTGTTTTTGTTATAAAATAGTAAGCTTTTAATCGAGTCGATGTTTCGGAATTATAAAATCATAAAAATTATTGTTCTCGATTAGTTTACCTGGAACTCAGGTATGGACTAAAAACGCCGGTTGGTGTACTAAAATAATAATAAAAAAATAAAATATAAAATGTCAGCTGTTTTTGAAAGTAAAGTCGATAAACTCTCAAGGGCAATTTTTACACGGCTTATTATTTATAATTATTTTCGTTAAAATAAACTTTACATATTATTGCTATAAACAATCGAGTCGATTGTTGTGCGCGTTAATAAACATTTTCACGTGAGTTCAATACCTGAGAAAAGTAGCAAAAGAGCAAACACGGTTAACAAAATATTCTTTGTCCAAAAGCGAGACATCTGTTAATGTGGTGCTCGATCGAGAAGACCCTACCTATTTTAAAAATCTTTTCGTTTAAATCATGATCGTCCCATTCTTCCGTCGAATTTCTACCTCGATAGAGAAGGTACCTAATGACATAGAACCACTATCTTAGTACACACCTGAGACCCAGGTAGGCTGACCCGGATCTTGGGAACATGTCTAACTAAAACCCTCGGTAAGGTATTTCGTTTTTAAAAGAGGCAAACACGACACACACATGGGACTAAAATTCGAAAAATGGTAATTCCCCCATTTCAAATTATAGAGGAAACAAGGAAACAAGGTTTCTTCCATATTATTCCAATGCCAATTCATAAAGCTTTGCATGTTTTCCATTGTTTTACGATATAATTAAAGTAATCAAAATGGAAAGTGTTGTTTGTACGGATAGCACTGCCACCGAAGGTTGTTATTCCTTGGTTTTAAAAATACAAGAGCCAACCAAAATGTGTCGGTGCTGGGAGGCAAGCAGACTGATGTCAGACAGACTTGGGGTTCAGGTATACCAACCTTGGGAGCGGTCATCGTGCACCTTTCTGACGTCGAGCGGCAGCGCACTACATTTTTAAAAACATTTTAGTACTCGAGGAAGAAGAAAAAGTTCGATCGACCGTATTCTACACTCGGAGAAGGGACTATATTTGAGAATCGACGTTTTCGGAACGCACTGTACTATAAACACAAGAAAGATAAGTTGAAGGACGGACAATTTTGTCGTATTTCACGTAACAACCATCTCGGTTACGCTTGATAATACGCTATTGAGGCCTTAATACAGATACGACCGCAAAAAATGCTAAAAACAACGTTCAATTTACTATTAAATTTTATGAATCTAAAACAATGATAAACAAAGAAGCCAAGTTATAATTTTGAAACGGAAAGTGGCTATCATCATCCTTTCACTATTCCAACAAAGGTCAAATAATGGAGCGAGAAGGTAACGACCATTTCAGGGTTATCATTATAGCCATACACCACAAACTCGTATAAAATAATCGTAATTTCTACGACATCAAACGGCATTGTAAATATTTGTAGAGAAGACAGAGTACGAAATAAAATGAAAATTAACCTTTATTTAAATGACCCAAAATAAACCCCCGTCAAATTATAGTAACTGAGCATCGACCCTCACCATTCATTCACTCACTGGAAAATCAATAGAAAAGTCCTCACGCAGAAAATTTATATAAAAACCCTTTCGGAAAATTATAGACCTACCCATTTGCCAACTTTATTTTCTATAATACAAATTTCGGCAACGTGCAATTAAACAATAAAGAAATAAATAAGACGCCGCTAACTTTCTAACAAAACTTGACAATTGAGAAATTTACATTGCTAAATATGATAATTACTAATTTGTTTGTTGCAATTGCATTAATTCACGACAATAAAACCTACGAATGCTACGAAATACTTTAAAAGTTATGGGTTCACCGGCAACCGATTACGTAGCGCCACCTCGCGCTAGTCCCCAGAACCCAATCTACCCGTTTGAAGAACTCTGTAATTTTTTAAACGAGAAAAACCATAAAAATATAAAATCTGTAAATCTTTCAATAAGTTATTGACCTGGATTCATTTACAAGAAATTGCAACCTTCTCAAGTCTCATATTTATATTATACGATAATTACAGCATCCACAAAAATGAAAAGAATGCGAATCAACGATTGATTGTATGCAAATAGTTTTTAATACGATATCGAATCTAATTTGATATGTTTCATTCCGTTTCAGTGAGTCGAAGCGCTTAAGTCTAATTAAACATAAGAAAAAAAACTTACTGATTTTTGGCAAAACTGAGACATTCGTCGGTTCGAATGTGCAATACAATAATAAACTGGTTTGGATAAATTCCAAAATGATACCTCAAAATAATTCATAAGAGCACTTAATTCGAGTTAGCTATCTTGATAAAATCAATGTTATAAGTTGTAAACATAAACATTAATAAAATAATCAGTCATTGTCTCATACCAAAGTAGACAACAAAGGAAACTGTTCCTTACACTTTCTAAAGTAAAATAAAAGATCCTGTTGAATACACGAGGAAATGAATTATTATTCTGCACAGCATACGCGTTAAAAAATATTAACAAATCGCATCGACACAAAATTATATTCCAAAACATGCAAGAAATACTTTTGCTTTCTTTCGGTTTACCCATTGTAGTTCCGACATTACAAAAAGTCGGCCATAGTAATAAAAATTTGTATAAGCAAGCTTTAGCGATCTAATTGACTTAATAATAAATGAGTTTTCACACTTTTTCCTCTTACCTAACGATTTTCAAAAATTACATAGCAGTAATAAATCTATCCGTGTTTTTCTTTTCATACTTTTTCACCTCTTAAAAAACGCTACACGCGCGCTAATCAATATTCAATTAATTCATCATTACGCGAGCAGATAAGGAATAATAATCTATTGGCAACGATTTTATGACCAATAAACGGTAAAAGTTAAGTCATTTAACTACGCCAAATTAATAATTTGACCTTTTCGAGGTAAAAAAACACCCAATTATTTAAAGCTATAAAATTAGATGGTACCCACTACATATTTCATAAAAACCACACTTCAGGAAGTTAAATTTTCTCACAGTTTGTTAATTTAAAATTTAAAAAACAACAATGGTTTTCAAACACGCTATTCGTTGGGAATTTTGAACCCGAGAAATTTATTGTCAAATCGGAACATTTATGAATTTAATTTTTTTAAAGATTTCGAATTAAATTAAAATATGTAAAATATCCATGTTATCCATCCATCTAATCTACTTGCTGGTGCTGTATGAACTCGGCTTGACGTTTGGATTTCTGTTGCATAAACTAACTGAAGTATCGCTTTTAAGCGCTATTTACTCAGAAGCGGTTGTTCGTAGCATTTTAACGAAATACAAGTGTTTGTTTAATTTTAGTGCTTCTGTGACCTACAAAATCCTATCCCGATCCTCCTCGTGAAAGTACTTCTTTAAAATTACAGTAGAATCCGCTTAATGTGATCACTTCGGGCCAAGGTCATTTTAATAATATTAACTGATAACTGATAACAATTAGCAAAATTTAGAAAAATGCGAATTTTAGAAGACTTCGATTAGAACAAGATAGAAGAAAAAAAAGAAAGAAAAAGTGGCCGGTTTCAAAAAAAAATGATCACAATAACCGACTGATAACATTATCCGAGATCACATTAAGCGGATTCTACTGTATATTGTTTAATTAAAAAATTTCCTTTAAAGTTTCTTGATCACTAATAAAAAGCATTTCAACATAATGCAGTACTCTCTTACCGCAATCGTTTAAGTTCTGAAACAATCTCTCTTCAATTTGGACAAACGGTACATACAGGGCTTATTAGACCCTATTAGACGCATTAGGCACGTGCCTAGGGCCAAGTGGCCCAAAAAGAAAGAACATAAAATCGTAAAATAAAATCAAATTCTGATAAAATAACCCAAAAATTGGGCCTGCGATTTGCTAGAGCCCAACCCAGTTAAAAATAGGCCCTGCCTCTCAATTTTTTCCTTTCGCTTTTTTTCTCAAAATTGCGACTTACAAATACGGCGCTCTCAATCATAAATCCCAGCATTGGCTATTAAGTAACTCTTCGGTACTGAAGAACTAATACTATTGGTTCATAAATAAAGAGTAAACCGTGCACTGGGGGGTATTCCATACCCCCCAGACCCCCCGGTTTGCCAATGGCTACACTAAAGCTCAATCAATATTCAAAGTTATAATAATAAAAAAATACGTTTAACCTTTAACTCAGTGGATTTATCTCTTTCAATGCCCAAATCTTTAAACATATTGTGACACCAAAACAATAAAGATAAACCGGGGGGTCTGGGGGGTATGGAATACCCCCCAGTGCACGTCTTTTTTTATCCTACAGAGTAGGAATAAGGGGGCGTCCATTAATTACGTGAGGCGTTTGGGGGGGGGGGGGTCGAGCCGAATCTCACTAAATCTCTATTAACTATTCTTAAATAATAATAATTAAGCAAATGAAGCTTTTTTAATAAATCCAACGCAATCAAGGACAGATTAACGTATTTACACTAAAAATACGCATTTTAAAAAATCTCACGTGAGATTAGAAGGGGGGAGGGGGTCATAATTACACTCGAATGGCAGAGGCCCGAAACATAGGACCCAACCCAGTTAAAACTAAGCCCTGGGTCCGTATTATCCCGCCAACTACAGATAACGTCGATCAGATAGTAATCTTGGCTCGTATTAAACAAGTCATCATCATCATCATTCCAACACGAGTAATTATTCAGTTTCTGGGATGGAGCCAATTGGAATACAACTTTTGTCCGGATAAAGGAGTTCACATCAATATCCAAGTAAATTTATAACTTTCAACAAAAACAAACAAAGCGAGGATAACACGGTTTGATGGTTAGAAAGATTACAAGAATACAATATTGTTTCAAACAAACTTTTACAGAAAATTCTTTATATGCAACGATTTTTTGTGCCGCACTATGATATATAAATCTCAGTATAAACTGAATTACTAATTTTTTACCGAATTTACCGAAGAAGAACTTCCTACCGATCTTGTTTTTGAGAATCTTACAATATTCGATTTTCATTTGTGAATTGATGCCGAGTTCGGCTGTAATTAGAGAGGAGTCACTAAATGTAATTTTTCTCCGAATAAAACACTTGACAATAACAAACTTGAAGTTTAAGAATTGAATGATATTAAGTGAAGTTTTGAAAACTTATTTATAGCAATACGAGTACTATAATATATCTATTTAAATACTAAATCGATTCCAACCTCAGTAGATATAGGTAAACAATTTCAGTCGACCTCCGTAAACGATATCGAACAGGAAAACACTTAAAACTATTGGAATGTCTGATGATCGAATAAATTTTCTATCAATTTTAAACCAAAATGTATGCTTTATACTGCAATAAATATTGTAAGTCTCCTTTAAAACAGTTCATCGTGTGTAAACGACAGATAAGTTTAGAAATATGGCGATAATATGTAATTCAATTGTTTCGCCATGCACACTTACGAATTAAAAAAAAATCAAACTTCAAGATGAAAAATAAATTGCGACAAGCTTATTGGAAAATATTTTTAACCCTAGAGGAGTACACTGCATTTTCGACCTTATTGAAGTACAAGTTTCAAAAATTGCTAGCGCCTCTTGTATTGCAGTTACAAAAAAAGTCTTTAACATTTTTTATCCGTTATTGTGTGTAGAAAAAGAAAAAAAATAATAATTTTTGTAAATGTGAATAAGAAGCGCGGTTGTCTGGGGTTCGCGCACACCCCCTGTGCTCCTATAGGGTTAAATAAATAAAAAAAATTATATTTTTATTTTCGTTAATATAGTGGCGAGTACTGTGACGACATAATATTGATAAACATTATTAAAGATTATGCAAATAGACCTACACGGAAGGTTTAAATAAACAAGTCCGTAACGAGATTAAATATAATTATGGAAACTTGGAGTTACATTTACAGAGGTTTCAGTAGGAAAATTGTAATACTTTCACGTACTAGTGGGAAAGAAAATTAGTAAGTCAATAACCCATATTGCGGTTTGTGGTATTTAAGATGAAAAATTTGTCAGGTTCCTGAAGGAAACCTATTGGGTCACGATTACAGTAGTTATCATTCGAACTGAATCGGGAATATTTTCCAAAACTAATATCGTCGAAGTTACTTGAAATTCTAACGGCGATCGCAGTAACGAGTACAATACAGGTACAAGGCTGTAGTCAGTTAGTCGTCTCTAACAATCATTGATTGGGTTACGCATCCAACATTAAGTTAATTTAGGTCAATTAAAAAACTGTTTAAGGATAGAGGTATTCCAACGGTCCCTATTAGCATAAATGTTCCAGTAAAATGAAAATTTCGAAATTGAAGGTTCGACATGGGACAAAAACATTTAAAGTTATCCGCATAATTATTTTTTGAAATTACAATTATTGTTAATGCTACCCGAAGCAATTTTACAAAAAAAAAAATAGATACCTTGTCGAGTCATTAATCCAAAAAATTCCAATATTCGAAAAACTAAACCACAATTTTGAAGACACCGAACCAACGTTCGCCCGTACAGCTGATTGCTTATAGGAAGAAACCACGAGGATAACTAATAGGCGCCATAAAATCTAGACGAGTTAAAACACTCAAGAAAACGCATGCGTTGACTTCTTATCATTTTAGATTTGTTTAAATTAAGAAAAAACGGGGTCGGACGTTTTTCTATAAGAAAATTTTGCATCAAAACAGAAAATACGTTCCAAAACATCCGCCATCAAAGCTGAGAAAAAATGATGCTGATATTTAAATTTTACCAAAACAACAATAATTAAAGTTAATTATCGAAATAATTGCCATGCCAATGTCACATAGAGATGCAGTTAGATTGACCAACCTTCAAAACTTTGATCACTTTCACCTAACCCAGTTCCTATCAAATCAGAAGATGTTAACTCAATACTAAAAATATCTGCGAGTTGTGGTGTACAATACCAATTTGACATTCAGATTAAATTTTTACATATCTCAGATAATTACAATACCAAATTATAATTTTTTATTCAGTTATCCCGGAATAATTTTATACTACACAATTCTTTAGTTATAATATTACGACAATGATAGCAATGATAACTTCCTGTGACCGTCAACGCCAAATTAGCATTTTGAAAAATTTAAATTTTTAAGGTCCCAATCGCAAGTCCGCCTTTGGCGATTAAAAATTAAGTCAAATTTCAAATTTACCATCAATATCTCTTGGGACATCCTGTATACATTGATAATTGCCCCACAACACAAGATTTCTGTTAGAACCCGATAAACTTAGATAAAAATTTCTATATTGCGATAATTAATAAAAAAATATAGTAATCGTAAACAAAGTTGCAAAGCAAGTGATAATCTGCATTCCAATACTTTTTAATTCCCTCCTCTATGTTAATATCTTTATTTTCACATCTCTTTAATTAAAAATTTTGTACAATGTTACAAAACAATGATATTTTTCCGTGAACCAAAATGACGCATACGCTTTAAAACTCTCACTCGCAATTAAAGAATTAACCGAGTTGTGTTATCCAATTGAAAATAATAATTTGAAAATTATGTTTCTTAGTAAAATTTTTCAAAAATTATTGTGAAGCAAAAATTTCTTCAAAATAATTTTTTTTAGCACTGCAACCCTATGCCATATTGCCTGACTTCACAACCTCCCTTGACAAAAGTTGATTTTGTCACTTGCTTGACAGTAGCAAGCTTTTTTCATATATTTATATTGGGCCCAATTTGTGCCCACCCATTTAAAAAATGCTGCCGCCGTCGCTGGGATTAACATGTACGTTTCACTGCTGTTGCAACTGCCGTTTTTGAAACTGGTCTGAGAGACATAAAACAGTAGGACAAAGGGTGTGAAAGACCCTCCAGTACATCTGTAATTGTGTTAAGTTGTATTCCATAATGAAGTTATCGGGTCAACAAATTTAAAGTGCACTGGAGGGCATTCCATGCCCCCCAGACCCCCCGGTTTGAACAACAAAAAGTTTATGTGCATAGTTTTTGATTAGTTTTATTAAACAAGGAACGTTTACCCTTTCAAAACATTTACACCAGAGGATCTGAGGAATACAACTTAATACAAATACCCCCCCCTCCCGGTTGGAAAAAGTACATCTGTAATTGTGTTAAGTTGTATTCCATAATGAAGTTATCGGGTCAACAAATTTAAAGTGCACTGGAGGGCATTCCATGCCCCCCAGACCCCCCGGTTTGAACAACAAAAAGTTTATGTGCATAGTTTTTGATTAGTTTTATTAAACAAGGAACGTTTACCCTTTCAAAACATTTACACCAGAGGATCTGAGGAATACAACTTAATACAAATACCCCCCCCCTCCCGGTTGGAAAAAGTACATCTGTAATTGTGTTAAGTTGTATTCCATAATGAAGTTATCGGGTCAACAAATTTAAAGTGCACTGGAGGGCATTCCATGCCCCCCAGACCCCCCGGTTTGAACAACAAAAAGTTTATGTGCATAGTTTTTGATTAGTTTTATTAAACAAGGAACGTTTACCCTTTCAAAACATTTACACCAGAGGATCTGAGGAATACAACTTAATACAAATACCCCCCCCTCCCGGTTGGAAAAAGTACATCTGTAATTGTGTTAAGTTGTATTCCATAATGAAGTTATCGGGTCAACAAATTTAAAGTGCACTGGAGGGCATTCCATGCCCCCCAGACCCCCCGGTTTGAACAACAAAAAGTTTATGTGCATAGTTTTTGATTAGTTTTATTAAACAAGGAACGTTTACCCTTTCAAAACATTTACACCAGAGGATCTGAGGAATACAACTTAATACAAATACCCCCCCCCTCCCGGTTGGAAAAAGTACATCTGTAATTGTGTTAAGTTGTATTCCATAATGAAGTTATCGGGTCAACAAATTTAAAGTGCACTGGAGGGCATTCCATGCCCCCCAGACCCCCCGGTTTGAACAACAAAAAGTTTATGTGCATAGTTTTTGATTAGTTTTATTAAACAAGGAACGTTTACCCTTTCAAAACATTTACACCAGAGGATCTGAGGAATACAACTTAATACAAATACCCCCCCCCCCTCCCGGTTGGAAAAAGTACATCTGTAATTGTGTTAAGTTGTATTCCATAATGAAGTTATCGGGTCAACAAATTTAAAGTGCACTGGAGGGCATTCCATGCCCCCCAGACCACCCGGTTTGAACAACAAAAAGTTTATGTGCATAGTTTTTGATTAGTTTTATTAAACAAGGAACGTTTACCCTTTCAAAACATTTACACCAGAGGATCTGAGGAATACAACTTAATACAAATACCCCCCCCCCCCCTCCCGGTTGGAAAAAGTACATCTGTAATTGTGTTAAGTTGTATTCCATAATGAAGTTATCGGGTCAACAAATTTAAAGTGCACTGGAGGGCATTCCATGCCCCCCAGACCACCCGGTTTGAACAACAAAAAGTTTATGTGCATAGTTTTTGATTAGTTTTATTAAACAAGGAACGTTTACCCTTTCAAAACATTTACACCAGAGGATCTGAGGAATACAACTTAATACAAATACCCCCCCCCCTCCCGGTTGGAAAAAGTACATCTGTAATTGTGTTAAGTTGTATTCCATAATGAAGTTATCGGGTCAACAAATTTAAAGTGCACTGGAGGGCATTCCATGCCCCCCAGACCCCCCGGTTTGAACAACAAAAAGTTAGTGTGCATAGTTTTTGATTAGTTTTATAAACAAGGAACGTTTACTCTTTCAAAACATTTATACTAGAGGATCTGAGGAATACAACTTAATACAAATACCCCCCCCCCTCCCGGTTGGAAAAAGTACATCTGTAATTGTGTTAAGTTGTATTCCATAATGAAGTTATCGGGTCAACAAATTTAAAGTGCACTGGAGGGCATTCCATGCCCCCCAGACCCCCCGGTTTGAACAACAAAAAGTTAGTGTGCATAGTTTTTGATTAGTTTTATAAACAAGGAACGTTTACTCTTTCAAAACATTTATACTAGAGGATCTGAGGAATACAACTTAATACAATTACCCCCCCCCCCCGGTTGGAAAAAGTACATCTGTAATTGTGTTAAGTTGTATTCCATAATGAAGTTACCGGGTCAATAAATTTAAAGTGCACTGGAGGGCATTCCATGCCCCCCAGACCCCCCGGTTTGAACAACCAAAAGTTTGTGAGCATAGTTTTTGATTAGTTTTATTAAACAAGGAACGTTTACCCTTTCAAAACATTTACACCAGAGGATCTGAGGAATACAACTTAATACAAATACCCCCCCCCCTCCCGGTTGGAAAAAGTACATCTGTAATTGTGTTAAGTTGTATTCCATAATGAAGTTATCGGGTCAACAAATTTAAAGTGCACTGGAGGGCATTCCATGCCCCCCAGACCCCCCGGTTTGAACAACAAAAAGTTTATGTGCATAGTTTTTGATTAGTTTTATTAAACAAGGAACGTTTACCCTTTCAAAACATTTACACCAGAGGATCTGAGGAATACAACTTAATACAAATACCCCCCCCCCCCTCCCGGTTGGAAAAAGTACATCTGTAATTGTGTTAAGTTGTATTCCATAATGAAGTTATCGGGTCAACAAATTTAAAGTGCACTGGAGGGCATTCCATGCCCCCCAGACCACCCGGTTTGAACAACAAAAAGTTTATGTGCATAGTTTTTGATTAGTTTTATTAAACAAGGAACGTTTACCCTTTCAAAACATTTACACCAGAGGATCTGAGGAATACAACTTAATACAAATACCCCCCCCCCTCCCGGTTGGAAAAAGTACATCTGTAATTGTGTTAAGTTGTATTCCATAATGAAGTTATCGGGTCAACAAATTTAAAGTGCACTGGAGGGCATTCCATGCCCCCCAGACCACCCGGTTTGAACAACAAAAAGTTTATGTGCATAGTTTTTGATTAGTTTTATTAAACAAGGAACGTTTACCCTTTCAAAACATTTACACCAGAGGATCTGAGGAATACAACTTAATACAAATACCCCCCCCCCTCCCGGTTGGAAAAAGTACATCTGTAATTGTGTTAAGTTGTATTCCATAATGAAGTTATCGGGTCAACAAATTTAAAGTGCACTGGAGGGCATTCCATGCCCCCCAGACCCCCCGGTTTGAACAACAAAAAGTTAGTGTGCATAGTTTTTGATTAGTTTTATAAACAAGGAACGTTTACTCTTTCAAAACATTTATACTAGAGGATCTGAGGAATACAACTTAATACAAATACCCCCCCCCCTCCCGGTTGGAAAAAGTACATCTGTAATTGTGTTAAGTTGTATTCCATAATGAAGTTATCGGGTCAACAAATTTAAAGTGCACTGGAGGGCATTCCATGCCCCCCAGACCCCCCGGTTTGAACAACAAAAAGTTAGTGTGCATAGTTTTTGATTAGTTTTATAAACAAGGAACGTTTACTCTTTCAAAACATTTATACTAGAGGATCTGAGGAATACAACTTAATACAATTACCCCCCCCCCCCCGGTTGGAAAAAGTACATCTGTAATTGTGTTAAGTTGTATTCCATAATGAAGTTACCGGGTCAATAAATTTAAAGTGCACTGGAGGGCATTCCATGCCCCCCAGACCCCCCGGTTTGAACAACCAAAAGTTTGTGAGCATAGTTTTTGATTAGTTTTATTAAACAAGGAACGTTTACCCTTTCAAAACATTTACACCAGAGGATCTGAGGAATACAACTTAATACAAATACCCCCCCCCCTCCCGGTTGGAAAAAGTACATCTGTAATTGTGTTAAGTTGTATTCCATAATGAAGTTATCGGGTCAACAAATTTAGAGTGCACTGGAGGGCATTCCATGCCCCCCAGACCCCCCGGTTTGAACAACAAAAAGTTAGTGTGCATAGTTTTTGATTAGTTTTATAAACAAGGAACGTTTACTCTTTCAAAACATTTATACTAGAGGATCTGAGGAATACAACTTAATACAAATACCCCCCCCCCTCCCGGTTGGAAAAAGTACATCTGTAATTGTGTTAAGTTGTATTCCATAATGAAGTTATCGGGTCAACAAATTTAAAGTGCACTGGAGGGCATTCCATGCCCCCCAGACCCCCCGGTTTGAACAACAAAAAGTTAGTGTGCATAGTTTTTGATTAGTTTTATAAACAAGGAACGTTTACTCTTTCAAAACATTTATACTAGAGGATCTGAGGAATACAACTTAATACAATTACCCCCCCCCCCGGTTGGAAAAAGTACATCTGTAATTGTGTTAAGTTGTATTCCATAATGAAGTTACCGGGTCAATAAATTTAAAGTGCACTGGAGGGCATTCCATGCCCCCCAGACCCCCCGGTTTGAACAACCAAAAGTTTGTGAGCATAGTTTTTGATTAGTTTTATTAAACAAGGAACGTTTACCCTTTCAAAACATTTACACCAGAGGATCTGAGGAATACAACTTAATACAAATACCCCCCCCCCCCCCGGTTGGAAAAAGTACATCTGTAATTGTGTTAAGTTGTATTCCATAATGAAGTTACCGGGTCAATAAATTTAAAGTGCACTGGAGGGCATTCCATGCCCCCCAGACCCCCCGGTTTGAACAACCAAAAGTTTGTGAGCATAGTTTTTGATTAGTTTTATTAAACAAGGAACGTTTACTCTTTCAAAACATTTGCACCAGAGGATCTGAGAAATACAAATACCCCCCCCCTCCCGGTTGGAAAAATAAAAAGTTTAAGAATCTTTCGTTAGTTCATTTTTTGGTTTAAGAACAAAAAATACATTTTCAGGTAGCGTCAGGACGCACCGGAGGGTCTGTGCAGTATAAAATGACTTCCTGTAATTGTTTTAAGTAATTTAGAATTTTTGTGGTTTTGTAAAACTTGGGAGCATGGAATTAATTGTGTTCAGTTATATTCTATAATAGACCACAGTGGTAGCTTGATGTGATCGCTAGTCGAGTTATGAGCGGAAATTCTGGGTTCAAATCCCGGACTCGGCAGAATTTCTTAGCTCAGCCCTCTGATGAACATCAAACTGTGGATCGAAATACTAATAACTTTCCTTAACATCTTAATGGAAAACGGGGCACAATAAGCCTAGAGCTTCAGTACAAAGTGGGCATTGAACCACTACCCGTGCAGCTAATTTTATATTAGTACACTAGAGAGCATTCCATGCCCCCCAAACCCCCCGATTTGAAAAACAAGATCTTTCACTCTTTCAGAATCAAATACAATTTCAGGTCGCGGCAGTACATACCAGCGGGTCTGTGGATTATAAAATACCTTCCAGTATTCAACTAATTGTAAGAAGCGATCGAGAAACTTTGTGTTTTTCAAACCGGGGGGTTTGGGGGACATGGAATGCCCTCCAGTACATCATCATAATTGTGTTAAGTTGTATTCCATAATCAAGTTACTGCGCAGGTTCTTGGATGTAAATGTATTTGGCTCTGGAAGAGTAAAAGTTTTTTTTTGATAAAATTAATCCAAAAATATGTGAAGAAACTTTCAGTTTCTGTTCAGGGTACGTCAGTAATACGGTTAAATTGTATTTCATTATCAAGTTATTGAGTCAATAAATAAATGATGTCCTGGAGGGCATTCTGTGCCCCCCCCCCCCGGTTTCAGTAACAAACAGTTTATGGATTAAATTAAGAACTCTCACTCTTTCAGAAGCGAATAGCTCGAGAATATGAAACACCCTTTAGAAAGAGTGAAAGATGTTTAGATAATTCTTCTTCTTCTTTTAAGTGCCATACACTAAGCAGTGCGTAGGCGATCATTTGGCTGGATTCCCCATAGCCCACAGATATATTTTGGGCTTTAGATCACAGCAGTGTATTCGACGCGACCAGGATTTGAACAGCGATTGCCCGCTTGCCGGTGTAGGCTTTACGCCACACTGCTGGTCGTTTAGATAGTTATTCAATGTTTGGTTTGGTTGGTTCTGAAAGTGTAAAAGTTCCTTATTTAATGAAATTAATCAAAAATTATACGCACAAACTGTTTGATTTTCAAACCGGGGGGTCTGGGGGGCATGGAATGCCCTCCAGTGCACTCCAAATTTGTTGACCCAATAACTTGATTATGGAATACAACCAAGCAGCAGTGTGACGTAAAGCACACAGGTGCAGTGACGGCGCCAGGGGTGGGCACTTTCCCACCCCTTATTGATTGGAGTTCCTACCCAAGTGCCCACCCAAATTTTTTAGGTGATTATTTCAATAGTTTCAATAGTTTCAATAATTTTAATAGTGTATTTTTTTAAGTTTATTTATAAATTTTGGGTGCTCCCATTTCAAACCGCATATTCGACCCTCATTTAAACTCGACGGTTCCTTAAGCTGGATTAGGGATTATCATCAGATTTTACCTTCAATTTTTCGAAAACGGCTGCTCACAGCATTTTAAGACATCTTGCATCTCAGTTTAGACCTTTCTGTACACTAGATTTCCTTTTATGAGAATTTTGAAAGATTTACAATTGAAAAACTTGAAAAGCAAGCAGAATTCTCACTTATTGTTCAGTTTCCCCATATAATATTATCGGAGTATGGCTAAAAACAAAACCTGTGCGATTTTTTTGTCAAATAAAGGTAAATCGGATAATCATTTAACTGTTTAATTATGACGATAATCTAAATAAAATTTAAAGCGGCATTGAATGTGGCATTAGTTTCATTTGAATACAAATGTTTTAATGCAAGGCCGAACCGGCAAATTCAAGGTTTTGATTAAAAATTGTGCAATTATGTAATGTATGTATGCGGTGGTTATTTTTGTAGCTAATAATTTTACACCCACATAATACGTTTATACAAATTGATCAATCGGAAATACGAGTGCTGAACAATCGTACAACCTAAAAGTTGGTAAACTTAAAAAAAAGTATTTTCTCAACATTAATAATTGTGTAATAACTATAATATATTTGCCAAGATTGCGAGAGTCTGAAGAAAAGCCTTCACCGAGTTTACCTTAACATAATTTTTTCGGTTCAATTGTCAGCAAAAAATTGAAAATATCACCATTATTGACATTGCTTAAATTATAAGGGGTTCGAGGACTACTTTATTCGGCTAATTATAAACTGGCATCACAAGCACTTAGTAAAATGGGTTATTAATTTAATGGAATTATGTGAGAAAATTAATGGTACGGATCGTATAAACAAATTCGACCAGAATAGAGTCCGGTACAACTATCATTTTCAACTGACGAAGATTAAAATTAGGAAAGTGCAACAAACCGAGGTGGATTGTGAGTTCCAAAAATTCCAAAATTGTTAAGCCGAATAATTACTAATAGGTTTGTCTTCTATGCATTTCTCGTGCGATTAAAATAAAAATAGAAAACGTAAATAAACTCAAAAATACAACTTTAAATATAAACCGTGAGTGTGTTTAGTGCATCATCCTGGTTATATCGAAACCAAACCACATCGATAGCTACTGCAGACTAAAAATTTAAAAAATAAAATCGATATTTTTGTAGTTAATCACGAACTTGAGAAACTGCGAGCATGAAGAAAAGTAATGTGTCGAATAAATAAAATGTTTACCTCATTGCTTACTTAAAAATACAGCGATTATAATAATTCACCTTGGCCTACATTTACATTTTTCAGTGAAAAGATCAAAAATGCCACTCGACAATGTTTTTTTAATCAATGTCAAATTGCAAATGCAAAAGTCAATGAAAATAAAAATCCATTGACGTTTTTCAATCTCTCGAATAAATTACTAACGGTAATTTCCATCGCAAAATTAATAATTCTAAATATATTATTGACTTCGTTAACAATACATAATATTGCAAAAAAAATTAATTAATTTTTTTAATCCATACCCTCGATCCGGTATAATTTTCAAAACCAAATCCAGACAGCATTTTTTAAGTTTGCACTCGATTTTACGATTTTTTAAGCCCCCCCCCCCGTTATTCAGCATGGCAGCATGGTTTTCGATTGGTTTAAAAAACAATTATTGTAATAAAAATAAGTTAGTACGTCAATAACAGTTTGTGATATCGAAAAAACTGCATTTATGAGAAAAAGGTAATAAAATTTTATTTTATATTCAGGTAATTTTAATTTTTGAAATTAGCAGATTCGCACACTAGAGAAGCCTGCGACGTGACTGCGATTCATAGTTCAATAGGCATTTACGATTTTCATCAATGAAAAAATAAAATTTCCCCTGTAAAAACCTATCAACGGCTTTTATTAATAAAACATAAATGAAATATTTATTACTGAATATAATTATAGAAACTTATCTATTCAACAAATCTAGGTCATGTAAAAACCATTGAAATAAAAGCTTCCCTTTAAATTTACATTCCACATAATGTAAAATTTAAATTAAACAACACATCAAAACACAATATCGGGAGAACCGAATAAAGGCCCGATGGAAGAAGCTAAAGCGATAACACGAAAGAAATTAAATCAGCCTGAAATTTGCATCAATCAAATTATAAAAAAAGAACAAACATATCCTTTCCGAGAGGGGAGATTTGAACGATTCGTCCCTGTAGCGTTGTTAAGAAGGAGCACCGAGCAAGTTCACCTTCTTGCTTAATTTTTATACATTTTTCTGTTGCAATTCTATCCAGAAAAAAAAATTTAATCCCAAATCAAATTAACCTCCTGAAAATGTATTTAGATGTCCTAGAAGGAAAATTGTAATCGTTAAATGAAGTCGGTGGAAAGGGAAACAAATTTTGAAGTCCCATAGAGTATTTGTGAAGTCTCGCCAAGCCTTCATGAAGCCTAGTGAGATCTCACGAAGTCCTTGTAAAAGAAGAAGCAACCACTACATGAAAGCTCTGCACGAAGTCTTGGTGCAGTCTCACCAAGTCTGTGAAACGCAAAATTCAAAGTGTTTACCCCCTTATGTCAAAATCAGGGTCGATACCAAGCTTTTCTTTACAAGTGGAAAACCTGCAGCTGATGTCTCATCAGTTATCACTCATCAGCTTTAGTATTTTTAAAACTGCAAGCTCAAGTCAAGTTGAGTAGAAGTAGTATAGCTATGCCGATCCTATAACTATATCGGGTCCTTCAATCCATCAACAAAAAAGCTAGATAGCAACAATTTTGGCTGTAACTGTGGTGACTTCATCTGTACCACTTCTGAGAGAAGTTGAGTTGACTGCGATAACCATCATGGCATCCAGTAGTAAAACAAATTAATATGTAACAGTTCGGCTCCACTCCACTGGCATTTCGTCAGTTGAATCAAACGTCAAAAAGTTGTCTTCCTAAATTAAATTCTTGAATAATTAACGATTTTCCTAGTACACCAAGTTATGTACGTACACAAAACCACAAGATGCGTATTATGTAGGATAAACGTCAAATTTTCTGTGAGAAATAAATTTGTTTTACTGCTGCTTGCCACTGTCAAGATTGCTACTTTTATTTTTCAAATTTGCTACGAAGTTTTTTACTTCAGCAGTCGAGTGCTCCTCTATATAACCGCACAATTGACTCAATCATGAATTGATTCGATTTGAAATGTAAAATCTTTCTTTAAATAGCGTTAGTGTAATCGCCCCGAGTGGAGTTTTCTCGAATAAATCCGCCAAACCAAATTACAAGTCAGCAGTTGCTACTTAACGATAGCTTAACGTGGAATCCGAATAATTCAACAAAAACTTCATTACCAACCTAAATTTGTTTAAATATTCTTTGATTGGGCCGGATAAACCATGGGTGCAATGGAGGGAGCCGCCGCACCCAGCGCCAAAATCCAGAAGGCTCCAAAATTGTGCGTTTTAATTTAATTTTCTAGAAAATATTAACTTTTGAATAAAAATAATAATTTGTATTAAATCAATAACTCACAAAACGCTAAGCGAGAAGGCGATTTTTCGACCCCCTTTCCGCTCTCCCCCTGGTGAGATGTCGTAAGATTTGGTTTAACCCTCTCTCCCCCCCTTCTAATCGCACGCGAAATTGTTAATTTTACTTAATTAAACCCAGTTCTCTCGCAATTTTACAGATTCATGCGAAAAAAAATTACGTGATATTTACCGATACTCCCCCACGTGAGATTAGATTAGGGCTAGACCCCCTCCACCCCTAAACGCCCACGTAATTAATGGGAACGGCCCCAATCGGCGCAGACGTTTCGGCGTAGCCGTTTCGCCGCAGACGTTTCGGCGAGGGTCTAGTTCGGCGCAGCCGTTTTGACGCGAGTCCGGTTTGGTGCAGGCCTGATTCGGCGCGAGTTCCGTTCGGTGCAACTACAGTTCGGCGCGAATACAGATCGGCGCGAATACAGATCGGCGCGAGTACAGTTCAGCGCGAGTCTTTTTTATTTTGTTTTTCTGTTTTACTTTTAACACCTGCCTTTTAATTATAGTTAATTTTTTACTATATATGTTAGCATTAGTAGTAGGGGATACGGTCCTGACTATGAACAAACCAATGGAGAGAGACGTCACCCAAGTAAGTTGGCAATAGACGAATTCAGGCTGAATTAGGAATGACACATCCCACTATATGGCAATTCATTAATGGGTTAAAAAAAATTCAAACACGGCAAGATGTAGCTTATGAGCGACTTGTTGCTGGAAATCCTCCACCATTAAAACTAAAAAAATACAGAAACGTGGACATAAGAATCGCATCACTGGTGGAGGATAGAATTATTAGAATTAGAACAAGATTAAAAATATAGTAAATGTACCCGCGCCGATCTGGACTGACGCCGAACTGAACTCGCGCCGAATCAGGTCTGCGCCAAAGAGTAATTGCGCCAAAGAGTAATTGCGCCGAACGGGACTTACGCCAAATAGTACTTGCGCCGAACGGGACTAGCGCGAAGTTATCCTTGCGCCGAACCGGTTTTGCGTCGAAACGGCTGCGTCAAAACGGCTGCGCCGAATAGTACCCGACCGTAATTAATGGACGTCCCCTAATGATAACACAGGTCTACAAATCAAATTTTGTTTTCAAGCCTTGATACCAATCTTCCTGATTCTTATGTAAATTAACCTCCTGAATCCGAATGTGATCTCCGTTTTCTCCGATCATCCATCACTTTCGAAGGATTCCCCCCCCCCCTTTCTATTTTAATATTTTTTTTAACAATTATTTTGGCCTTTACCTACATGTTTATTTCAGCAAAAAATTACAGCGATCACACAGAACATGTACATATGCAAGTTTTCAGTTTTTACAACCGGGGGGTCTGGGGGGTGTGGAACACCCTCCAGTACACCTGTAAGAGTGTTAATAAATACAAATAGGTGTACATTCTACCGAACATATTCCAAATAGCAAACAGATTTCGATTCTAAAGTTGTGATTCCACTGGACATTACTGGATTTAGGTTACAAAAAACATTTGGAAAAATCTATAGGACGCTAGATTCTGGGACCAATTTTGTTTTGGTGTACTGGAGGGTGTTCCACACCCCCCAGACCCCCCGGTTTAAAAAACTTATATGTGTTCTGTGATTGATCTTACCTGCTTAATAAGAGACTATCACTTTTTGAGAATAAGTACATTTGAAGGTTTAGGCAATAGACTGGGAAAGTGTGACGTCAAAATATGGCCGATCTAACAGCTGATAGGCAAAAACATTGCCGGGTGCATGCGTTAACTTAAACTTTTTCGTGATTTTACAATGTTTTAATTCAAAATTATGCCATATTGTATTTGACCAGATCGCCCACATAATTCTAGACGAGAAAAGTGCAGTTTTTGAAGCTATATGGTAACTAATTCCGAGTCTATCGACTGGGAAAAAGTTTAAAATAACGCATGTACCCGGCAATGTTTCCACCCATCAGCTGTTCGATCGGTCATATTTTGACGCCACACTTTCCCAGTCTATAGACACTGAGTAGTACCGGTTTTTATAACCGGGGGGTCTGGAACACCCTCCAGTATACCTGTAAGTGTGTTAAAAACAAAAATAGGTGTACATTCTACCAAACATATTCCTAATTTCCAATTTCGATTCAAGTTTTAAAATTGTGATTCCACTGGGCATTACTGGATCTAGGTTTACAAAAGACATTTGGAAAAATCTATAGGAAGCTAGATTCTGGGATCAATTTTGTTTTGGTGTTCTGGAGGGTGTTCCACACCCCCCGGTTTCAAAAACTGAAAACTTGTGCATATATTGTGTGATTGATCCTACTAATAAGCGACTATCACTTTTTGAGAATAAGTACATTTGTAGGTTTAGGCAATACGCACTGAGGAGTACCGAGTATCCAACTGATTGTATAAAATTATTGCCACAACATATAAATGTATTGGTTTTAAAAGAGAGAAAGGCTGCCATGTAATCGGGGAGCCCCCTAGAAATCACATATTGATGTCACGACGCATAATATCCTAACAAATAATCCCCAAAGTTTAATTTTTTTAATTTCAGGATTTCTACCCGGCACTGAAATAGCGTGATCCGGCACTGTATCTAGGATAACTTCATGTCGAGCTTTGGTTCTATTTGCCCCCTGAAAGAAGTTATAATTTCCTTAAAGCTCTGCCCTTATGTGTTATGTGACACATTTTCCAGTGCAAAAAGCATTTCTTGCCAAGAAGGTCATCATTGCAAATATTCACTGAAACACACATTTAGTGAGTGGACAATATTTAGTTTCAAGATCGCTGCCGGTCATGGCTTATCAGTTCAGGGTCTACAGATTTGAACTGTGATCTGAATGTATGCGGCCAATATCAGTCGTCGCAAATCGCCTGAGAATTACTGTTACTGACCTCTAGACTCCATTTCCTTCAGGAAACTTTCATAGAAAACAGTTTGGATGGGCTACCACCGCAATCCCACCCTGATCAACGAGTGCGATGTGTTGCCTACATTTGGAAGTCCGTTGAGTGGCCGAAGAAGTTTCCAAAATGTTGACACAGACAGAATGGAAATTGAAATAAGAGGAAAAAGTTTGAAATAATATGAACGTAATTTTAAATTGGCCAATATTTGCACAAAAAATAAATTTATAAAATAAATAATTACTCTAGAAAATTGTGTGTTTAAGTTAATCTCTCGTACATAATATAAACAAAATTAAATAAGGATCTTTATTTAGAAATTATTATGTATAACAAGTTTCTACAATTTCAAAAGGTCAAATTACTTTTAAACTTGATTACAAGGTTTTGCTCAATGATTTGACTCAAAGTATTTCTTATTCGCAATAAGTAACTGTTAAAAAATTACGCTCGAGTGTTATCGCAATTTATTATTTATATATAAATTAAATTTTCCATGTTTGGGAAATTCTAACCTCGAAATGGTAACAATACCAAGCGAGAGACCAACGACCGTAAAATTCTCACAAATTTGCATAAAGTGTTAATTATTTCAAACAAAGAAACTAAACGGTTAATTCAAATTTTAAGATAACATTTGAATTTCGACAATTATTTAGGTTTAGCGAAAAAAACAACGAAAATATGGCCGAAAGGTCCCCCTCTGCGTTTGATACACAAACATTCATCGCAAATGTTAACTTTTAACCGAATTTGAGTTGCAACGATCAACGATCGGTGGAGAATAAACTTGAAAAAGTGAAAGATTTTATAACAAAAAATTGTGATCCTTTCCAGATTCGCACTTTTAAAACAACGCAAAACACCCTGGAATCGCGAATCGAACAAAAATAGATTAACGTCTGGGTCATTGCGGTTATAATCGAAAATTGATACAAAATCGGTGACTTACCCCTTTGCGATTATAAATTAACACAACGTCACGGTAATAAACTAAAATGTTTAATTTTTCTAGTTAAATGCTGCACAAGAAGCTGTTAACACATAATTGACAATAAAGTTAGTTCGTAAGGTGAAAATGTTTTCGTGTGGCGTTGGTGCGCCACTGATGCCGATAAAGAAGGGCTCTGCAGATCGCGATTGCAGATTTCTTCAAGTGCGTATTTACCGTAACCACTGTAACGAACCGAAAGTAATTAGAACGCCCACAGATGGTGCTGGCAGTAACTGGAGTAACATTGATAGTAATTTTATATGTAATTTCCCTTAATGATAACAATATCTATTTTCGGCCACTTGATAAATTCATCTATACAATATTATTCTAAATTTACAGTAAACCGTAACCTGCATTAAACCTGTTCATGTGAGTGTGTACGTTTTGAAACTGTTACCTGTCGAACCTACTTGCAAGAACCTACTTAACATTTACGCGATTACACGTATGAATAATAAATTAAGTTTTTAAGTTGTTTAAAACTATGCGTTAGTTTGGCCAGTGCAGTTTTTTGTGCCCACTGAAATTTTAATAATCGCCTATGCCACTGTGAAAGTATAAGAATTCCAGTAAGTTTTAAACTTAAATTAAATATTATAATGAAGCTTGATACAGAGTTATACAGTTAGATCTATTAGCATTTGTTTTTGTAATTTCCTGTTAGTTCTGACTCTATCGCACTGATGATGACCCTAGAGTACGAAACCGGTCAGTGGTTCGATCAGTAAAGTTCCACTTTCCGGCCGGCTACTTAAATACTACGTACATTTAAATTATTGCAATACAATTTCTTAAAACAACCAATTGAAAATTTCGAGTTTTCTTAATAAACTCTTGAAGGCATCAAAACAATATAGATATTTTCTGCTATCTATCTATCTTATCTATTGCAATATATCTTTCACTTTTAGTTAAAATTCCGCGTAGCTAACAAAATAACAACTTTTTGATGCATTGATTTTAATACTGGATACTGGAGTAAAAAGTTCTGACCTTTGACTAAACAGAAAAGATATAATATGTAGGATAATCTATGCATGAGTTTCACATGTGAAAAATTTGATCTTTTTAACTCACGCCCACTTAACATTATTTTTATTATTATTATTTTTATAATTATTCCTTAACGCCCTTAACTCCTAAAATTTTCATATACTTCATATACAATTTTAATATTTAAAAATTGGCAGTGTTATTTTCAAGAATTAATTTTTTTAGAGAGTCTGTTCAAATCCCAACCTATCTATAATTAGAACTAGAGCTCGTGCCAAGTAGAAATAGAACCGACAATCATCGTTGTTCTATTTCTACTTGTCACGAGCTATAGTAAATGTATTGCTGGTCAGCGGCGGCTTGTCAGAGGAGGCAAGGGAGCCTTAGCCTCTCCTGAAATTCGAAACTATTAAAATTTTCATAAAAATTAAAAACGTGAATTTTGTGAAACTACCTGAACTATCAAAAGATAGATACTTCTTCCACTACAAAAGCAGAATCTTCGACCTAGCACCTACATGGAAATGATGTAGTCATCACATGGACCGCAAGGATTTGGATTAAACTGTAGGGGAGTATGCATAAAGAGATTGAAATGCACTGGGGGGTATTCCATACCCCCCAGACCCCCCGGTTCCAAACACAAATAATTTTTGTTAATGATCTGTGATCAACGTTATTAAGTAGTAAGAATCTTTGACTTGAATGGCAGCATCAATTTTTGTGAGCCCAATTTATATTATCATTTGTAAAATTTTTTAAGCTTTTCCTTCACTTAAAACCGAGAAGAGAATTGCTGCGAAGAAAAACCTAAAATCCAACGAAATAGAACATTTGAAATCCTAGGTAATCCGAGTAAATGTAGAAAATTCAAGGAAATCTTTGGAAATCCAAAAAAAATTTAGGAAATTTAAGGTAGTCTTGGGAAATTAAGAAATGATTACAATACAACTTTTGTTTTTGATTTTTCAACTTTTTCATAAGAAAATTCAGGAGTAAATTAGTTATGGTAAAATAATCGTATATTTAATCAGGTGTGCAATTAACAGATCTACCACATATGGAAAGCCGTCAGTGAGATGGATTACACTTTTACACTAAGTATACTTTATGATTAGTCTTCAAATGAACAAGCCACGAGTCGCTACTGTTGGTGATACAGAGAGGGAGTCAAGCACAGTGACGGTGCAAGAGTAACAATGTATTGATTTTGAATTTACTACCCTTTATGGTCCCGGGCCCTAAGCATCGCTTATTGATATCAGCGCCACCGCAATGGGCCCGATTTAGTAGACTAAGTGCGCGTAGGGATATTTCCCTGCTCTCCTACCTAAAATCCAGAACCCAGAAGAGTGCACTCCGGGGTACCCCCCGGATTACACCAATTCTTTCGCGACTTAAATAATATGTTTAGAGCTTTGGAATCAGAATAAACTGGTTTCGCTGCTAAGTCCAAAAGTTATTTTATTTTTGTCACAAAAGAATTGGGGCAAACCGGGGGGTCTGGGGGGTATGGAATAACCCCCAGTGCACTCTTCTGGATTCTTAAATTTTATGAATTTGGCCCATTGTACTACCTCCGACGCAGTACTTCTCCGTCCTCTCACTCCTCAAGCCATCCTGTCATCGGAGGTAGTACTATGGGCTCTCAAGTAGCAAATGTTTGAACACTAAATTTCCTTTTACAAAATTTTGCCTTAAGATTTCCTGCCGAATAAGCAAATAAAAATGGTCATTTAGTATCGGTTCGTCAACCTACTGGTCCCCGGGAAAATTTTTGAAATTTTCAAAAATTTGAAATCATTTTTGATCAAAAAATTTCTAAAATATTGATATGGTTATTTTCAGATAGATCAGGGGTCTCCAAACTTTTTAACCTAAGGGCCAGACAGCCAGACTGCTTGCTCCACAAGGCCCCGATGGCCAAAATCTAGCTAGCTTATCAGATTAAAATTATTTTGAGACAACTTTCTGTTGTGTTTTGATAACTAATTTTAGTCGGTTTAGTGCTTTCAGAAAGAAAGTTAAGCTCTCTTCGAAAACAACCGAATATATCTTAGTGATAACAGTTGATTGCGCTAATTAATCGATCAATGCCCGTCGCTGGACGGGTTCAACTCCGATAAATCTTCTCATTCATTAAAATAAATTTTATTTATTTATATTTTTGATTTAGGTATAGAAATTTTGATAAGTTCGTGAACTTTCACCGTGGGGGTTCATATATGCAAAATATAATAAAATAAAATAAAATAAAATTTGGAGAATTTTCAATTTATAAATAAATTTAAATTTTTATCAAGTCCAAACCCTTGGGGGGGGGGAACCTCCTTTTAAAGCAATTTTTTGAATTTCTAATATCAAACGACCATATAGCTCCAATATTATTGATTTTTTAGGTTTAATGGATTAGAACTTTTTTAAAGATCATTCGCTTATCTACAAATTAGGTTATAACCTCTCGTCGTCTAGAATCAACGGATTTCGAGTTATAAATTAAATTAAGTAAAAAAATGTTAAAAAAATGAAGTTTTATTTGTTTTACTTTTCTTGCAAACCCCGTATCTTTTAAAGGAAATGTCTTAGAAAAAAACTAATGGCTTATATCGGATAGGGAATTTAACGGGCTACAACTTTGATCAAATAATTTTTTTTGAGAAACCAACCGTTTTTACAGAAATTTTGAAAATAATGAACGAGGTGTAGGTAAAAAAAAATAAATTTACAAAATTTATTTTAATAAATTTTCAAAATGGCCACCCTTATGCGCTTTATAACAATGTTGCTCAAACGTCAAACACTGCAATACCTTTTGACATTAAAACAAATGCTATACCTAAGTCAAATTGAAATTTTTAGCAATTTTGTAAATTTACTTTTTTTTACCTACACCTTGTTTATTATTTTTTAGGATTTCTGTAAAAACGGTTGGTTTCCCAAAAAAATTTATTTGACCAAAGTTGTAGCCCGTTAAATTCCCTATCCTATTTGGGCCATCTGTTTTTTTCTAAAACGTTTCCTTTAAGAGATACGGAGTTCGCAAGAAAGGTAAAAAAAATAAAATTTTATTTTTTTTATCATTTTTTCATTTAATTTAATTTATAACTCGAAATCCGTTCATTCTAGACAATAACAGGTTATAACCTAATTTTTAGAAAAGCGAATAATCTTTAAAAAAGTTCTAATTCATTAAGCCTAAAAAATCAATAATATCGGAGCTATGGTTGTTTGAAATCATAAATTCAAAAAATTGCTTTAAAGTGAGGTACCCCCCAAGGGTTTGGACTTAGACAAAAATTTTATTTGAAGTTTTGTCTTAGAAAAGTGTCCTTTATCACCACCTCAAAGGTTCTCCACGGTCACGGGGACACCTTCTATAAATATGAATTAATCATGATTTTTAATTTATTTAAATTGGTCCTAAAGTACCTCACCTACACTCAGTTGAGTGAAGAACCTCTTATAAGAACCACTATGACCAACCCTGGAATAATTCACTCTGTATATTCAAAAGATAATATTATAAATATAGGCAAGAAAAACTTTGTTTACAAAATATATTGATTATGTAGTAAATTCTTAAATTAGCTACTTTGTTTAAATTTCTCGATTTCCTTTTAATTTTAGTTATCTTTGTATTATTCATAAAAAGTAATAGTCATACAAAGTATTATTGACAATATTTAGGTATACTTTACGGTTATTATTAAATTTTTTGTAGTAAATTTAAGAGTTTTGTGTGAATAAATTGTGTAGGCGAAATTGTATTTCTGACGTTTAAAAAATTGAAAATATACTGATGAGGTTTGTCATTAACACAAATTAGTTTCTAATTATCTTTGAATTGAAAGAAAGCATTTAATATTTTCGAATAAAAAGTTAAAATAATAGATTATCACTTACAGAATTTCCTTCGATGTTCAACTTATCCATTTCTTTTCATCCTCCATCTCCGTACAACCCTGGAACAAAAAAATTAATATTAATTTTAAATTTTAGATTCCAATCAATGATGCAGGATTTTGAAGACGAGACAGAACTGCAGCTATGCTCAAGATGCAAAATATTAATTTGTACACCAGAATACTTATGCAAGAATGGACACTATGCATGTGAGAACTGCAGAAGCTTACATTGTCGAATATGCAAACATATTTTTGTACAAGCAAACCAAGTGACATCGTATCCCTCCAATAATATTGTTTTCAACTCTGGAAGAACAAAGCCTAAAAATTGTTACTACAATTTTCAATCGTCTTGCGACGCTTTGGCTATATTCCAAAACGGACTGAGTTGCTATCAGAACTTTAACACAAAATACGATTTCGATTTTAAGTGGACGTTCAATCCTCACGAAAGTGTTATCGAAATCACGTTATCGCCTCATCAAGTGGCAAGAGAAAATCTGTTTATCGTCGAATTTTTGCATCCTGACAATTTTTCAAAGCGAATAATAAAGGAATGGTTTTTAACGCCTTCTATAAAAGTGCCTTTGTATGAACTGGACGAACTCGACCATCAGGACAAAATACTTTGTAAAATTTATATCCACGATCTCTCGATTGGAAATGTAGTGCAAACTATGGAAGACAAAATTGGACAAAGGTTGTTATCCGTTTTTAAACGGAAGATCTTCAGCTATATCATATGTTTTACCAAACTTGTACTTCGGTGAAGAAGATTATTTTAATTTGTAGTAATTTTCGCTTATTGAAAATTGTTTAATTTGTACCGTCCGTAATTTTTTATATTTTTATAAAAAGTGTTATTATATACCTACACAATAATATAGGTAATCAGGAGTAATTCGTACTGGCGAAAAACCATTAAATATCTGATTATGATAATACAGGGTATGGAACGTATGGATGGGAGAACTTACTATTTTGATATTGACCAATATTTGGAATCAATCGATGTACTGAGTAAAATAAAGTCAAATTTTTAATAACGATTTTCTTTAAATTGCGTTTTTTTGTAAATTTCAATTTAGTTGCTGATGTATATCGAGTGTCCTGCCAAGGACTCGAAAATACTTAACTAATTATTCCAATGCGTTCTAATTTTAGTGTCATTAAACAAATTCATGCAGAAGTGACCATAAAATCCATATCTAAAAAATTATATACTTGGGGGGTATTAAAATTTTTGTAAAGATCGCGTGATGACTTACTAATGCTGATGTTAGGTTACCTGCTCGCCCATACCCTTGATTGACTGCCTCGCTTACGCGAATACAAAGTCATATTTCATGTTAAGACACAATCTCCAACTTGTCATTTATTATGAAGAATAAATCAGTCGAATTATATAACAAAATTTTTTAAGGCGAACTAGAAAAAAAACCTGGATCGATATTGTGTGAAAAGACTGCTACAATAGTAATTTTGCCGAAGAAACGCATAATATAAAATAAAGACACTTTAATGTCAGCTTATTGTAGTAAAAACTTAAGAATCATTTTTGGTCGCTCTAATTCCGGATGTGCGTGATTTTGCGACACACGGACAGCACTAATCTTCCGGTGGTCGCGTGAGTCGTCTGTCGATAGTTGAGCAATCTTTTTGTATATCTATAAGTACACTAAAGAAATAAAACGGCGAGGATTGCACATATATATAAATTTTTATTGTCACACTTTTACAAAAAGTCTTTGACACACTAAATAGGGTGGTCGTAATAAACCCTATAAGGTTATTAAAAAGCTATTTCAAAATGTTGTTAAGGTAATTTGGAATTAAATTTACCCCCTCAAAAAAACATAAAACAAAGAGTTGGCTATGATAAGACGACTATCTGAGTATACATATAAGAGGCATTACATGCACAAGATACTATAAAAAGAATTTAAATTTTTTCTATTTCCTTTCTATTCGTAAAGAAAATTAACGTTTTAATGACTGTTAAATATTCATTAATTAAAATGGCATAATTAAATTAAGAAATGCTTTTTTTTCTTTATTACATCACATTAAACTACAATCAAAAACTCGTATAAACTCGTATACACTTGTTTTGATTTTATTAGTTCTCATCAGTGAGATGTCGCGTATTAAGATTAGTAGATAAGCTAAAAAGTTTCTAAATAACATTTTTCAAAGTAAAAATTTGAATAGCTTGGTGAATAAAACTTTGCGGGAGCGGGCGGAAGGGGAGATTAAATAATCCAGAAAACAAAAAACAAATACCTCGTAAAGCGGGGGGGGGGCAGTCTGAGTGATATGGAATATCAAGGGGTAAATATCTCAAAATAATTTTGTACACAGGACACGGCATTCCATTGATTTTCAATAAGAGGGAGGTAACGGTAAAAACTGTCCCCCCTCATGACCCATCAAAAGCAAGGGCGCCGCTTCCAAGAATTGCAGGGGGGGGGGGGAAATTTTTTTAAACGCTATTAAAATTAATTATTTACGTAATAAATTTTTATATTTTTATATTGCAATTGTAAATTTATATGTTTTGCCAAAAGCCAGAGGGGGACCGTAGCCCCCCTCTGCCCCCCCTTGGCAACGCCCATGATCAAAACCAATATAATTACTAAATTTTGTTAAAATTTGAAAACTATACCTAAACTCTTATCAAAAACTATGTATTTACCCTCTCCCAGTCAGCCTCACTTGGCTCCATAAATTTTTTCTGAATTTGGGAAATTTGAGAAAATCAAAGAAAGTCTTAAGAAATAGAAAACACAAGGAAATCTTAAGAATAATATGTAGATGGGCTTTTATTCAATTTTTTTTAGATTTCCTTAGCTATATTAAGATTTTCGGAGATATGTGAAGATATTTTAGAATTTTCTACATTTTTTCGGACTTCTCATTTCTTAGAATTTTCTGAAATTTCTTTGAAATTTTCTAAGATTCTAAAACGCCTTGAGATTTTCTGAAATTTCGCCGAATATCTGCAGATTTTTCTTCACTAGTACCTGCACCGGAGTTTTCTAACGATTTCTCTCTAGTTTGTTGCTGGGGGGGGGGGGGGAAGGAATTCCCCCGTGATATACATCGAAATCGTAATATACAAAAGTGAAGGAAAATCTTAGTAAATTTTAAGAATACTTCAGATGAGCATTATTTTCTGAGATTTCCTTGGTCTTCCTAAAATATTCTAAATTTCCCCCAATTTCCCATTTTCTAAGTTTGCCTGGCAAAGGCGCCTGAAAGGAGGGAGGGAGGATAACGGTGTATAACCCCCCCCCCCTGATAACAAAAACCAACAAAATCTACAAATTTTTTTTTAATTTTAAAAATATACCTAAATTCTTATCAAAATATATTTATTTACCCCCTACGTGAACTTGGCCTGAATCCGCCCCTGATTTTCAAACTAGTTTCAATCTAAAAAACTTTTATGATTTCCAAGGGATAAAATTGTCGAGATACTTAGTCATTGTGGAATATCTTACAGAATGGCTTTTAAAGTCTAACATTGGTGCAGATTGGGTAAATGACGCCTAATGATCGATGAAATTCATACCAAATGATCCTGGCACAAATCTTGAAATTTAAAAAAATTTATTTCAAAATTAATTTAAAAATAATCATTATTCACTTTAGGGATTATTAATTTGGTGTAAGGATTATTTGTTAGGGGATTATTCAATCAGTAAGATCAATCATAGAATATATACATAAATTTCCAATTTTTCAAACCGGGGGGTCTGGGGGGTGTGGAACACCCTCCAGTACACCTAAACGAAATTGGTCCCAGAATCTAGCTCGCTACAGATTTTTCCAAATGTCTTTTGTAACCTAGAACTGGAATCGAAATTGGAAATTTGGAACCTATTTGTGTTTTTTAACACACTTAGAGGTGTACTGGAGGGTGTTCCACACCCCCCAGACCCCCCGGTTATAAAAACGCAAAATTGGGAGCCTTTTGAATTTTGGCGCTGGTGCGACGGCTCCATTGCACCCATGGTTTATGACCGAAGATAATCTTTTAGCTAAAACCAAATTCCGAAATAATATTTTTTATCCTCTCGTAACGTTAAGTGGAAGTAGGTATGGGGACGCTTGTGCCAGACAGAATTGTAAGGCGGGTTGCCTATTTTTATCTGCCTAGCCCAAGACGTCCGCCATGTCCTACTTAGTATAATGTTATAAGGGAGGGGGTAAACTGCAAACAACACCTTTTAAAATTTTTAAAATTAAAAATCATAAGCACAATTAAGGAGCTAATTCAGACACGTCTATTCAATTCAAGGAGTTGTTAATGAATGACATATTTAGTTAATTACCCGAGACCTATAGGCATTACCCCCACCCTTTAAAGATAAGTATTGATGATGACGTCATCAATTCCGAGAACTACAATCATGTTCAGACTTGCAAAATCACTTTGTTCTAATCGTTTAAATTAAGAAGTCAATTATTTTATTTTTAATAATTAACAAACGATATGTTCCAAAAAAACAAAAAACCCACAAGAATAATAATACAATAACACGCATGCGCCAGGCAGGGGGCAGACCCTTCGTCTGTATACCACCAGCCAAAGACCTACTTTATACCTTGTTATAAAAGAGGGGAGAAATTTCAGGGTAATTACCTGTACCTACCTAGAGGCATATATCACATGACTATCCATCAGCAACATAAACGGACAGCCACCGATTACCTGTACCACAGGACTATTAGGCATTAATTGAGATCATCACACGACGGTTACCAGTAGCCTGTATTACCATACCTTATTACCTGTAACATATGGTTATTTACTACTTACCTGTATCACATAGCATCAATTACCTGTAAAAACTTACATACAAATAATAAATTAATCTAAATAATAAATCATCACCCCAGCTCAGACCTCAACATCCCCGATAGGGGCCGCTAGTTATATACCTCTATTTTATGAAAAGCATCAACCTACTTTGTAGATAGGTATTACAAATGCTCAAATAGGATACTGTCCCTTAAGTAAGGGCATCGGTCAGCGGAGTCTATTAGCTGCAGGATAATGGAGTTCTTCCGCAAAAGACCCAAATCCCATAGGTGACACAAAATTTTTAAAAATAAAAATTTATCAAAAATTTAAAAATAAAAATTCTTACCAAAATTCACAATTTAAGGAGAGATAAATGGAACACAGGTCTAAAATTTGCTAATGAATTTAGGTACTATATCACAACACTTTAATACAAAATTTAATCACAAATTTAAAATTAAAAAAGTTACCAAAAGTCTTTAGCACAATTAAGGAGGTAATTCAGGCACGTCTACTCAATTCGAGGAGTTGTTACCGAATGACAAATTTCGTTAATTACTCTGAGACCTATAGGCACTACCCCACCTCCCCCCCAACCCACCCCTTTAAAGATAGGTATTGATGACATCATCAATTCCGAGAACTACAAAAATGTTCTATAGGTATACTATTTATAGGTATTACATCACCTCCACCCAACCCTTTAAAGATAGCTATTGATGACGTCATCAATTCTGAGAACTACAAACATCTTCAGATATGTTATTAGAATGATAATAATAAATTTTGTTCAAAGGCAAAAAACACCATAAGAATAACACGGGAACTCAAAACATAGCAATCACTTCCGATTGAGCCTAAAAGGCTACTTGGTATCCCTGGCTTTGTCTAATTATATCATTCTCTTTATCTAGGGGCATTATTCCTTGTACCAAAAGGCGTACTTATCATTTGAACAGGCCGGCGACTTATTGTTTGGAATACAAAATTCTCATCAATTATGTTATAATAATAATAATAATAATAATGGATAAAATTTTTCAATTTGTCAATAATCATGCATTAGTTAAAAAAATAAACTTGAAAATAAAAAGTGTTTTAATATTGCGTAATATTATGCAATGTGTAGGTCAAGGTCATAAACGTGTTTACGATTTTATGTAATTTATAATGTAAAAACAATTTATTTTAAATTTTGAAAAAGCGAATTTTAAAACGACTGCTTTTTCTGCTGGAGGTTGATGGGGTGAATTTATTGAAATACAAATGTATACAGAAGTACCATAATCAAAACTTAAAAGACTTTTTTCGATAAACAATACCTTAAAATTATACAATAGTATTTGTTGTTATAATTTAAAAAGTTTATTTTAGATTTTAATTTTCCAAAATAGTATACAGTTAATAACCTCGAGCAATAACCATTGCATTGATTAATTAATTTATATTATTTATATAATTACGTCATTATACTTTATTCAATAAAAAATAAATATGTAGAAGTTCTCAGAGGTTCCCAAATTGTATGTATTTTGTATCCTAAAGTAATTAAAATTCACAAAACCATTGAGGACCACTAGTATAATTAATAAAAATATAAGTATAAAAACACGCAAAATACCGAAATTTGTAGTTATCATGTAGTGTAAACATCAAAATAAAATATTAATTTTAGGATTATTACATATTTTAACCCGGTCTTTTATGAGAAAGTAGCACAAAATCAAAGGAATAAATTAAAATCGACTGCTGTTTTGTTGTCGGTACGTGTACTAGCTTTAAGTACAGGTTGATGTTAACTGTTTAACCATTCTTTCAACAGTCACCGAAGTAAACACTTATAAAATGAATACTTTTACTGTTTTAAAAGATTTTACAAAAAAAGTTCAACGTTTTAACACGAAGGGTAGAACTTTGGAGTTTAAAATAAATCCTGTTCCAAAAAATCAAGTTTCACATATTTTATAAGAAAAGCAATAAAGGACATTTTAGTATTTGCTACAAATGGTGCGAGACCAACTGATAAGATTGGAATTACGTTCTGTAGTGAGGCTTTCGAGAGAGGTCAGGCGTGGATGAATTTCACTGATGTGTGTGATGTAAGTGTGGACCGCATTTGGGATCTCATTGGCAGCGTATTTCAATCTAACTCTTCAATATCAATTACCGATAAACTTTGTTTGAAAGTTACAACAGTTCGCTTACCGACAGGATCTGGAGCTCGTAAACATAAATATAATACTTTTAATGAAGAATGTGTCATGCGAAGAGGAATTGTGTCAATTAACAATATTGATAATTTATGTTTACCAAGAGCTCTTGTTGTTGCGATAGCCAATGTGGAGAAGGACACCGAATATCAAAAGGTGCGGAAAGACACAGGAGCGCTACAAATAAAAAGGGCAATGAAACTGATAGAAGATGCTGGGGTAACCATACCTGAAGAAGGTGCAGGAGTTCCAGAGCTCCAACAATTCCAAAGACATTTTGGAGATAAATATAAAATTTGTGTTTATCAGTATGGAAGTAAAGGAAGAGATGTTATATACGAATCACCACCAAATGATAAGATAAGATCACTTAACCTGCTATATAACCGTGGTCATTACAACGTTATAACCTCATTAACTGCTGCTTTTTGCTGTGGTTATTATTGTGAGAATTGCCATATTCCATACAACCATAAAAACAAACATAGATGTGGTGGAACGTGTCAAGCATGTTTTCAAAGTCCCTCTTGTATCCCCGAAATTAAAATAAAATGCACAAGATGTAATAGATGGTTTAAAAATCAGCAGTGTCTAGATAATCATATTAAAGGTGTATGCGAGCAAGTTAGATGCTGTACCAATTGTCTAAAAACAATTAAGTCGGGTAGATTACATTACTGTGGTGAAGTGTTTTGTAAGATTTGTAATAAACATCAGCCTCAAGATCATCATTGCTACATGCAGCCGGCTACAGGAAAGCCAAAAACTACAGGATTTTTGTTTATATTTTACGATTTGGAGACACGACAAGAAAAAGTAATTGATGAAAAAACAGTGAAACATGAACCTAATTTATGCGTTTTAAAACAATGTTGTTCTACATGTATTAGCGACCTAAACATGGTTTATTGTCAAAGTTGCGGTGTAAGAGAGAATATAATAAAAAACAATGTTATTGAAAATTTTGTAAACTACGTGCTGTCTGTGCGAAAAACACACAAGCAGGTTGTAGTTTTGGCACATAACGGTCAAGCGTTTGACCACCAATTTGTGTTAAATCACATTTTAACACAGACTGACCTAATACCAGAACTGATAATGCGAGGAACTAAAATCATTTCTATGGTCATTGGGAATGTTAAATTTTTAGATTCCTTAAACTATTTTCCAATGGCTCTAGCAAAATTACCAAAAGCCTTTGGACTACCAGACACATTTAAGAAAGGATATTTTCCACATTACTTCAACACGACCGAAAACGCTGATTATGTAGGTCCATTACCAGATATATCCTACTATAGCCCAGACACGATGAAAGAAACTGAAAGAACGGCATTTCTAAAATGGTATGAAGTACATAAAAATGAAGAATTTAATATGCGACGCGATTTGGAGGCGTATTGTGTTTCTGATGTTAACATTCTCATGCAAGCATGCCTTAAATTTCGAGAGCAACTCATCAACACAGGAAATGTATGTCCGTTCACGGAGGCTTGCACCATAGCATCAGCATGTAACAAGGTGTTTAGACGGAATTTTCTGAAACCAAATACAATTGGTATAATACCTCGAGGCGGTTATCGAAATATCGATAATCAGTCGGTAATTGCTACACAATGGTTGTTGTGGGAAGAACATTCACGCAATATACATATATTTCATTCAGCCAAACAAAAGGAAGTCAGATTAGGTGGTTTGAAGGTCGATGGCTACTGTGAAAGTACAAATCAGGTGTTTGAGTTTCACGGATGCTATTATCACGGTCATCCTGTATGTCACAAGTATGATAGAGACTCCCCGCTACTCGATAATCCATTTGATACCCTAAATCTAAGGTACGAGTCAACAGTTACAAAGATCGAAAGATTAAGGTTACTGGGTTATGATGTGATTGAAATGTGGGAATGCCAATTTAAAGAACAATTAAATCAAGATATAGTGAGGTATACAGAAAATCATCCTCTTATCAAGTTATTACCTCTGAATCCTCGAGATGCGTTTTATGGAGGTAGAACAGGAAACACAAAGACTTATTACAAAATAAAAGAAGGCGAAAAAATTAATTATATAGATGTGTGCTCACTTTATCCTTGGGTGTGTAAATATGGTAAATTTCCTGTAGGCCACCCCCGCGTATATGTGGGAGAAGATTGTCCAAAATTATCTAGGGATATTGATGGTATAATAAAGTGTAAAATATTACCACCTCAAAACCTGTATCACCCTGTGCTACCCAGCAAAATTAACAATAAACTTATATTTTCTTTATGTCGAGTGTGCGCAGAGATACAAAATAATAACGTGTGCACACATAGTGTTGATGATAGAGCTTTAGAGGGTACTTGGGTTATCGACGAAATATTAAAAGCTATAGAAAAGGGGTACACAATGTTAGAAGTACAAGAAATCTGGTGTTATAGTGTGGAACAATACGATAAGAATAATCGAACCGGCGGTCTCTTTACTTCAATGATGAATAAGTTTATAAAAATAAAACAACAGGCTAGCGGATGGCCAAAAAACTGTGTTACACCTGAAGACAAAAAGCTATATGTTGAAAATTTCTTACAACAAGAAGGCATTCAGTTAGAATTTGAAGAAATCGTAGAAAATTCAGGTTTACGAGCACTGGCAAAATTAATGCTAAACTCGTTTTGGGGTAAACTGGGACAAAGGCAAAATCAACCTAAAACAAAAATCATAAACAGCCCGTCCGAATTTTTTAATATAATGGCAGATCCTACTTACATTGTAAACACTGTTTTACCTATTAACGATGATACACTTGTAGTTAATTATGAGCACAGCGAAGAAACCTATGATTTACTATCAACTGTGAATGTTTGTTTAGCTGCATACACGACTACACAAGCCCGACTAAAATTGTATTCCTACTTAGAGACGCTGGGAGAGAGAGTTTTGTATTATGATACAGATTCTGTAATATTTGTTACTAGACCTGGAGATTTTGAACCCTTATTAGGAACTAGTGTAGGTGAAATGACCAATGAATTAGAAGTATACGGACCGGGGAGTTATATTACAGAATTTGCCTCAGGCGGCCCGAAGAATTACGCTTATATCGTTTATTCGCCTGAAACAGATAAATATCACGAAATATGTAAAGTAAAGGGAATTTGTATAAACCACGAAATAAGTAAGGAAGTAAATTTTAATGCTCTAAAGATGATGATGATGTTAACAGCTAATGAATCTATTGATTCTAAGAAAATTACATATCAGTCTATAGTCAGAACTCAGATACATGAGGTTGTAACAAAAACCCAAGAAAAAATATTTAGACCTACATCAAATAAAAGGAAATTTGAAGGATGTGATTCAGTTCCTTATGGATACGCAAAGAAAAGGAAATAGACTAAATCATATTTATTTATCTTTTTTACGAATGGCCCCATAATATATTATTTTTTATTGAATTAAAATTTGAATATCTCAAATATTTATACATGTTTAATTAGCATAATATTGTAAATATATTTTTAAATAAAAACGTTATTTAAATTGTTTTATTTTTTATAGATATAACCTATCTCAACAGCTATCAAGTTGTTTATAAATAATATAAACAGATAAAGTGAAGTATTTCAACAAATACAGGTGTTGATTAAAATTTTATAGTACAAATTTATAAAAGTTATGAGCAATATACTTTTGATGTAATTCGTAAAATTTTTAAAAACACAAAACTAAGAAAAGTGCTCTATGTTTCACTTGAAATAATAAGAGCGACGTAACACCCATACACAACTAATAAACCAAGCCTGTCCATAAACAGACCTGTTTATATAAACTAACCCAAGATACTCTATCTTACCCTATCATACCTAATATGCCTAATATGCCCTAAATATGAACAGCTCTGTTCATAGTTACCCTAATATGCCCTAAATATGAACAGCTCTGTTCATAGCTACCCTAAAATGCCCTAAATATGAACAGGTCTGTTCATAGTTACCCTAAAATGCCCTAAATATGAACAGGTCTGTTCATAGTTACCCTAAAATGCCCTAAATATGAACAGGTCTGTTCATAGTTACCCTAACATGCCCTAAATATGAATAGGTCTGTTCATAGTTACCCTAACATGCCCTAAATATGAACAGGTCTGTTCATAGTTACCCTAATATGCCCTAAATATGAACAGGTCTGTTCATAGTTACCCTAATATGCCCTAAATATGAACAGGTCTGTTCATAGTTACCCTAAAAATGCCCTAAATATAAACAGGGTCTGTTGGTTTATATAAACAGCTTGGAACGGCTTTGAACTGGTCTGTTGGTTTATATAAACAGCTTGGAACGGCTTTGAACTGGTCTGTTGGTTTATATAAACAGCTTGGAACGGCTTTGAACTGCTTTTGAACTGCTTTTGAATCGCTTTAAACTGGTCTGTTGGTTTATATAAACAGCTTGGAACGGCTTTGAACTGCTTTTGAACTGCTTTTGAACCGCTTTAAACTGGTCTGTTGGTTTATATAAACCAAGCTGTTTATATAAACCAACAGACCAGTTTAAAGCGGTTCAAAAGCAGTTCAAAAGCAGTTCAAAGCCGTTCCAAGCTGTTTATATAAACCAACAGACCAGTTTAAAGCGGTTCAAAAGCAGTTCAAAAGCAGTTCAAAGCCGTTCCAAGCTGTTTATATAAACCAACAGACCAGTTTAAAGCGGTTCAAAAGCAGTTCAAAAGCAGTTCAAAGCCGTTCCAAGCTGTTTATATAAACCAACAGACCAGTTTAAAGCGATTCAAAAGCAGTTCAAAAGCAGTTCAAAGCCGTTCCAAGCTGTTTATATAAACCAACAGACCAGTTCAAAGCCGTTCCAAGCTGTTTATATAAACCAACAGACCAGTTCAAAGCCGTTCCAAGCTGTTTATATAAACCAACAGACCCTGTTTATATTTAGGGCATTTTTAGGGTAACTATGAACAGACCTGTTCATATTTAGGGCATATTAGGGTAACTATGAACAGACCTGTTCATATTTAGGGCATATTAGGGTAACTATGAACAGACCTGTTCATATTTAGGGCATGTTAGGGTAACTATGAACAGACCTATTCATATTTAGGGCATGTTAGGGTAACTATGAACAGACCTGTTCATATTTAGGGCATTTTAGGGTAACTATGAACAGACCTGTTCATATTTAGGGCATTTTAGGGTAACTATGAACAGACCTGTTCATATTTAGGGCATTTTAGGGTAGCTATGAACAGAGCTGTTCATATTTAGGGCATATTAGGGTAACTATGAACAGAGCTGTTCATATTTAGGGCATATTAGGCATATTAGGTATGATAGGGTAAGATAGAGTATCTTGGGTTAGTTTATATAAACAGGTCTGTTTATGGACAGGCTTGGTTTATTAGTTGTGTATGGGTGTTACGTCGCTCTTATTATTTCAAGTGAAACATAGAGCACTTTTCTTAGTTTTGTGTTTTTAAAAATTTTACGAATTACATCAAAAGTATATTGCTCATAACTTTTATAAATTTGTACTATAAAATTTTAATCAACACCTGTATTTGTTGAAATACTTCACTTTATCTGTTTATATTATTTATAAACAACTTGATAGCTGTTGAGATAGGTTATATCTATAAAAAATAAAACAATTTAAATAACGTTTTTATTTAAAAATATATTTACAATATTATGCTAATTAAACATGTATAAATATTTGAGATATTCAAATTTTAATTCAATAAAAAATAATATATTATGGGGCCATTCGTAAAAAAGATAAATAAATATGATTTAGTCTATTTCCTTTTCTTTGCGTATCCATAAGGAACTGAATCACATCCTTCAAATTTCCTTTTATTTGATGTAGGTCTAAATATTTTTTCTTGGGTTTTTGTTACAACCTCATGTATCTGAGTTCTGACTATAGACTGATATGTAATTTTCTTAGAATCAATAGATTCATTAGCTGTTAACATCATCATCATCTTTAGAGCATTAAAATTTACTTCCTTACTTATTTCGTGGTTTATACAAATTCCCTTTACTTTACATATTTCGTGATATTTATCTGTTTCAGGCGAATAAACGATATAAGCGTAATTCTTCGGGCCGCCTGAGGCAAATTCTGTAATATAACTCCCCGGTCCGTATACTTCTAATTCATTGGTCATTTCACCTACACTAGTTCCTAATAAGGGTTCAAAATCTCCAGGTCTAGTAACAAATATTACAGAATCTGTATCATAATACAAAACTCTCTCTCCCAGCGTCTCTAAGTAGGAATACAATTTTAGTCGGGCTTGTGTAGTCGTGTATGCAGCTAAACAAACATTCACAGTTGATAGTAAATCATAGGTTTCTTCGCTGTGCTCATAATTAACTACAAGTGTATCATCGTTAATAGGTAAAACAGTGTTTACAATGTAAGTAGGATCTGCCATTATATTAAAAAATTCGGACGGGCTGTTTATGATTTTTGTTTTAGGTTGATTTTGCCTTTGTCCCAGTTTACCCCAAAACGAGTTTAGCATTAATTTTGCCAGTGCTCGTAAACCTGAATTTTCTACGATTTCTTCAAATTCTAACTGAATGCCTTCTTGTTGTAAGAAATTTTCAACATATAGCTTTTTGTCTTCAGGTGTAACACAGTTTTTTGGCCATCCGCTAGCCTGTTGTTTTATTTTTATAAACTTATTCATCATTGAAGTAAAGAGACCGCCGGTTCGATTATTCTTATCGTATTGTTCCACACTATAACACCAGATTTCTTGTACTTCTAACATTGTGTACCCCTTTTCTATAGCTTTTAATATTTCGTCGATAACCCAAGTACCCTCTAAAGCTCTATCATCAACACTATGTGTGCACACGTTATTATTTTGTATCTCTGCGCACACTCGACATAAAGAAAATATAAGTTTATTGTTAATTTTGCTGGGTAGCACAGGGTGATACAGGTTTTGAGGTGGTAATATTTTACACTTTATTATACCATCAATATCCCTAGATAATTTTGGACAATCTTCTCCCACATATACGCGGGGGTGGCCTACAGGAAATTTACCATATTTACACACCCAAGGATAAAGTGAGCACACATCTATATAATTAATTTTTTCGCCTTCTTTTATTTTGTAATAAGTCTTTGTGTTTCCTGTTCTACCTCCATAAAACGCATCTCGAGGATTCAGAGGTAATAACTTGATAAGAGGATGATTTTCTGTATACCTCACTATATCTTGATTTAATTGTTCTTTAAATTGGCATTCCCACATTTCAATCACATCATAACCCAGTAACCTTAATCTTTCGATCTTTGTAACTGTTGACTCGTACCTTAGATTTAGGGTATCAAATGGATTATCGAGTAGCGGGGAGTCTCTATCATACTTGTGACATACAGGATGACCGTGATAATAGCATCCGTGAAACTCAAACACCTGATTTGTACTTTCACAGTAGCCATCGACCTTCAAACCACCTAATCTGACTTCCTTTTGTTTGGCTGAATGAAATATATGTATATTGCGTGAATGTTCTTCCCACAACAACCATTGTGTAGCAATTACCGACTGATTATCGATATTTCGATAACCGCCTCGAGGTATTATACCAATTGTATTTGGTTTCAGAAAATTCCGTCTAAACACCTTGTTACATGCTGATGCTATGGTGCAAGCCTCCGTGAACGGACATACATTTCCTGTGTTGATGAGTTGCTCTCGAAATTTAAGGCATGCTTGCATGAGAATGTTAACATCAGAAACACAATACGCCTCCAAATCGCGTCGCATATTAAATTCTTCATTTTTATGTACTTCATACCATTTTAGAAATGCCGTTCTTTCAGTTTCTTTCATCGTGTCTGGGCTATAGTAGGATATATCTGGTAATGGACCTACATAATCAGCGTTTTCGGTCGTGTTGAAGTAATGTGGAAAATATCCTTTCTTAAATGTGTCTGGTAGTCCAAAGGCTTTTGGTAATTTTGCTAGAGCCATTGGAAAATAGTTTAAGGAATCTAAAAATTTAACATTCCCAATGACCATAGAAATGATTTTAGTTCCTCGCATTATCAGTTCTGGTATTAGGTCAGTCTGTGTTAAAATGTGATTTAACACAAATTGGTGGTCAAACGCTTGACCGTTATGTGCCAAAACTACAACCTGCTTGTGTGTTTTTCGCACAGACAGCACGTAGTTTACAAAATTTTCAATAACATTGTTTTTTATTATATTCTCTCTTACACCGCAACTTTGACAATAAACCATGTTTAGGTCGCTAATACATGTAGAACAACATTGTTTTAAAACGCATAAATTAGGTTCATGTTTCACTGTTTTTTCATCAATTACTTTTTCTTGTCGTGTCTCCAAATCGTAAAATATAAACAAAAATCCTGTAGTTTTTGGCTTTCCTGTAGCCGGCTGCATGTAGCAATGATGATCTTGAGGCTGATGTTTATTACAAATCTTACAAAACACTTCACCACAGTAATGTAATCTACCCGACTTAATTGTTTTTAGACAATTGGTACAGCATCTAACTTGCTCGCATACACCTTTAATATGATTATCTAGACACTGCTGATTTTTAAACCATCTATTACATCTTGTGCATTTTATTTTAATTTCGGGGATACAAGAGGGACTTTGAAAACATGCTTGACACGTTCCACCACATCTATGTTTGTTTTTATGGTTGTATGGAATATGGCAATTCTCACAATAATAACCACAGCAAAAAGCAGCAGTTAATGAGGTTATAACGTTGTAATGACCACGGTTATATAGCAGGTTAAGTGATCTTATCTTATCATTTGGTGGTGATTCGTATATAACATCTCTTCCTTTACTTCCATACTGATAAACACAAATTTTATATTTATCTCCAAAATGTCTTTGGAATTGTTGGAGCTCTGGAACTCCTGCACCTTCTTCAGGTATGGTTACCCCAGCATCTTCTATCAGTTTCATTGCCCTTTTTATTTGTAGCGCTCCTGTGTCTTTCCGCACCTTTTGATATTCGGTGTCCTTCTCCACATTGGCTATCGCAACAACAAGAGCTCTTGGTAAACATAAATTATCAATATTGTTAATTGACACAATTCCTCTTCGCATGACACATTCTTCATTAAAAGTATTATATTTATGTTTACGAGCTCCAGATCCTGTCGGTAAGCGAACTGTTGTAACTTTCAAACAAAGTTTATCGGTAATTGATATTGAAGAGTTAGATTGAAATACGCTGCCAATGAGATCCCAAATGCGGTCCACACTTACATCACACACATCAGTGAAATTCATCCACGCCTGACCTCTCTCGAAAGCCTCACTACAGAACGTAATTCCAATCTTATCAGTTGGTCTCGCACCATTTGTAGCAAATACTAAAATGTCCTTTATTGCTTTTCTTATAAAATATGTGAAACTTGATTTTTTGGAACAGGATTTATTTTAAACTCCAAAGTTCTACCCTTCGTGTTAAAACGTTGAACTTTTTTTGTAAAATCTTTTAAAACAGTAAAAGTATTCATTTTATAAGTGTTTACTTCGGTGACTGTTGAAAGAATGGTTAAACAGTTAACATCAACCTGTACTTAAAGCTAGTACACGTACCGACAACAAAACAGCAGTCGATTTTAATTTATTCCTTTGATTTTGTGCTACTTTCTCATAAAAGACCGGGTTAAAATATGTAATAATCCTAAAATTAATATTTTATTTTGATGTTTACACTACATGATAACTACAAATTTCGGTATTTTGCGTGTTTTTATACTTATATTTTTATTAATTATACTAGTGGTCCTCAATGGTTTTGTGAATTTTAATTACTTTAGGATACAAAATACATACAATTTGGGAACCTCTGAGAACTTCTACATATTTATTTTTTATTGAATAAAGTATAATGACGTAATTATATAAATAATATAAATTAATTAATCAATGCAATGGTTATTGCTCGAGGTTATTAACTGTATACTATTTTGGAAAATTAAAATCTAAAATAAACTTTTTAAATTATAACAACAAATACTATTGTATAATTTTAAGGTATTGTTTATCGAAAAAAGTCTTTTAAGTTTTGATTATGGTACTTCTGTATACATTTGTATTTCAATAAATTCACCCCATCAACCTCCAGCAGAAAAAGCAGTCGTTTTAAAATTCGCTTTTTCAAAATTTAAAATAAATTGTTTTTACATTATAAATTACATAAAATCGTAAACACGTTTATGACCTTGACCTACACATTGCATAATATTACGCAATATTAAAACACTTTTTATTTTCAAGTTTATTTTTTTAACTAATGCATGATTATTGACAAATTGAAAAATTTTATCCATTATTATTATTATTATTATTATAACATAATTGATGAGAATTTTGTATTCCAAACAATAAGTCGCCGGCCTGTTCAAATGATAAGTACGCCTTTTGGTACAAGGAATAATGCCCCTAGATAAAGAGAATGATATAATTAGACAAAGCCAGGGATACCAAGTAGCCTTTTAGGCTCAATCGGAAGTGATTGCTATGTTTTGAGTTCCCGTGTTATTCTTATGGTGTTTTTTGCCTTTGAACAAAATTTATTATTATCATTCTAATAACATATCTGAAGATGTTTGTAGTTCTCAGAATTGATGACGTCATCAATAGCTATCTTTAAAGGGTTGGGTGGAGGTGATGTAATACCTATAAATAGTATACCTATAGAACATTTTTGTAGTTCTCGGAATTGATGATGTCATCAATACCTATCTTTAAAGGGGTGGGTTGGGGGGGAGGTGGGGTAGTGCCTATAGGTCTCAGAGTAATTAACGAAATTTGTCATTCGGTAACAACTCCTCGAATTGAGTAGACGTGCCTGAATTACCTCCTTAATTGTGCTAAAGACTTTTGGTAACTTTTTTAATTTTAAATTTGTGATTAAATTTTGTATTAAAGTGTTGTGATATAGTACCTAAATTCATTAGCAAATTTTAGACCTGTGTTCCATTTATCTCTCCTTAAATTGTGAATTTTGGTAAGAATTTTTATTTTTAAATTTTTGATAAATTTTTATTTTTAAAAATTTTGTGTCACCTATGGGATTTGGGTCTTTTGCGGAAGAACTCCATTATCCTGCAGCTAATAGACTCCGCTGACCGATGCCCTTACTTAAGGGACAGTATCCTATTTGAGCATTTGTAATACCTATCTACAAAGTAGGTTGATGCTTTTCATAAAATAGAGGTATATAACTAGCGGCCCCTATCGGGGATGTTGAGGTCTGAGCTGGGGTGATGATTTATTATTTAGATTAATTTATTATTTGTATGTAAGTTTTTACAGGTAATTGATGCTATGTGATACAGGTAAGTAGTAAATAACCATATGTTACAGGTAATAAGGTATGGTAATACAGGCTACTGGTAACCGTCGTGTGATGATCTCAATTAATGCCTAATAGTCCTGTGGTACAGGTAATCGGTGGCTGTCCGTTTATGTTGCTGATGGATAGTCATGTGATATATGCCTCTAGGTAGGTACAGGTAATTACCCTGAAATTTCTCCCCTCTTTTATAACAAGGTATAAAGTAGGTCTTTGGCTGGTGGTATACAGACGAAGGGTCTGCCCCCTGCCTGGCGCATGCGTGTTATTGTATTATTATTCTTGTGGGTTTTTTGTTTTTTTGGAACATATCGTTTGTTAATTATTAAAAATAAAATAATTGACTTCTTAATTTAAACGATTAGAACAAAGTGATTTTGCAAGTCTGAACATGATTGTAGTTCTCGGAATTGATGACGTCATCATCAATACTTATCTTTAAAGGGTGGGGGTAATGCCTATAGGTCTCGGGTAATTAACTAAATATGTCATTCATTAACAACTCCTTGAATTGAATAGACGTGTCTGAATTAGCTCCTTAATTGTGCTTATGATTTTTAATTTTAAAAATTTTAAAAGGTGTTGTTTGCAGTTTACCCCCTCCCTTATAACATTATACTAAGTAGGACATGGCGGACGTCTTGGGCTAGGCAGATAAAAATAGGCAACCCGCCTTACAATTCTGTCTGGCACAAGCGTCCCCATACCTACTAGTGGAGAATTCCATTTCCTAGATCTCCCGGCAGTGCCGGATTAAACAATTTTGGGTCCCTAGGCAGTTAAATTTGAGCGATTTGTAACAACTAGTAGTTTTTCCAACCATTCAATGAAAATTGCCAACTTTGCCCTTTCAACCAAGAAATTGCCAACTTTTTCCAATGTTGGGGGACCTCCCCCCCTTAGGCACCTCTCTGTACTAAATTTTAAATAATAAAAGTACATAAGATAATGCCAATTCGTGTTGAAAGACGCTGAATCAGTATAAAAGGATAAAATCAAATAAATAATATTTATAATTTTAAAAAAATTTTGTTTTCAGGGGGCCCCTAGACAGCCACCTTTTCTGCCTTATGGGTAATCCGGCACTGCCTCGCGGTGTCAAAGACTCGTGTTCATGGTTATTGCTTTAATTAAGGCGAGATTTTAGCAGCTGAAAATATGTTGAAATCGATGCTATTGCTGAAGTTACTGCTGAAATTATCAGTTTCATTTTTTTACTAGACATTGAAAAGATGTTATTGTAAAGCACTACGAAGAGATATTAGCATTTTTTTTGTTACAAAACAGTTAAGAAAATTCACAAAGTTCATGGAAATAAGCAATATTTAAAATGTTACTGAGCAAGCAGAAGTAAAATATTGAAAAATCTGACTTCGCAGTGCTCTAAAGACAACCTTTAACTGCCCGGAAAAAAATTTTCTTTGTTATCCGTGCCTTAATAATTGCGTATTTTATGTTAGAAAATGACTTGTTATTTAAGATTTAATTTCTGAATTTAAATATTGCAGTTGAGTGATTGGGAAAGAAAATGTCAATTTTCGGAAATATTTGTATAATTGAAAACTTAAAGAAAATGTTAAAAATTTACGCAGCGAGCTCTTTCAACACCTCTCTATGGAAAACTATTCAAGATAGAGTAAAATTGTAAATAAACCATTTTGTAGAGTTTAAAATTCTCTACAGAAAAGTCGAAGGCGACATATTTTTATATTAAATACACTGTCCATGGGGGGGTTTTTTAAATTCACTGAATTATGATGAATTACTAGGAAATTTGAAAAATTGAATTGTAAAATAAGACATTGAAATTCAAAATTTTTATACAAAATACCGAATTGTTCATTTGTAAACGGCTCTAACGATTTAAGTATTTAATTCAAAAAATATTCCACTTGCGACTTTGTAGAAAATTGTCTACTTACACTTTTGTTCTGTCTTGAATAATAGTTTTCTCGAAGAGCATGCGACGGAAATTTTAATAAATTTTGTTTTCATTTTCAGTTGTTCTGAAATTAGAAAATCTTTTGGAAAAAATTCTGGTGTGTACTTACAGCAGTGCAAATTCCCATTTCCCAAAGTAGGTGCTATACATTTGAATGACCACAAAATATTAACAACAATAACTGCACTTTATAAATAACCAACTAATCAGTTCAAAATTAGACGATAGACTACAAAATATTACAAATTGTACCTACAAGTACTAATTTACTCCTTATGCAACATCCTGTGAGTAATATTTATACAATCCCGTTATACGTACATACGTAATAATATTATATTATTATAATATTATGTCTTTTTTTATAAAATTTTATTCCCAAAAAATGTCGAGTTGTTTTATCTGACTTTGCAATCTAGTGGACATTTTTGATACATTCAAAAATGCATGTCCTTAATGATAGATAACGTAGCGTAGCTTGGACGTTGGTGTGTAAATGTAAAAATCACATTAAAGCGATCACCTGCGATAAGCTAAAATTATTTACTTTTGAACTCACGGTTAATATAGATTCACGTGACACGTGTCAAATTTTTCATAAAAAAGCACAAAATCAAAAGTGAAATACTTGACTTCGTGATGTGGTTTTGGTATCGCGCTCGTTATCAACCACTACCGCATTATATCCACTGTCCACTCACTCAGATATGAAGGGGTAGATTATAGATAAATATGACCTACCGTGCATCATATTTTTGTCGTGTCGTGATTTTTAAATGCTCAAATTTACATAACAGATTATGAGCCAAAGTGTTCGTTACATCAAAGCTGCTAAGGGCGATTTTCCTTAGCCATAACTGGGTCACACCACAGTCGATCGTGGCATGACATTTTTATTGTCTATGAATATTATACGAGAAACTTGCTCGCCTAATTAACTTTTGTGGTGAAAATAAAACAAACACAATTGCGAAACCATTATTTTTCTTTATCTTTCGCTCATAATTTGGCCATCTTGAAACGGCCAAAATGAACAACGCAATTTATAAGTGGGTGGATTATAGAAAATCGAACCGTAGAAAGCGTTCGTGAGATAAACCCAAAGCTTTTTCGTTTCTTCAATGCTTCTGTCGCTTTACGTTAGTACCAGCTCTCTTATCTGGAAGCTCACGAACACCGAAGTGACCTCGTGCATGAAAATGTCACTGATTTATACCCCCAAAGATGCGATACGACTGATACAAAAGCAATACAATTTTTTGTTCGTTTTACGTCCTTGTAATGTTATGTAATACTAAAAACATCCCCTAATTATACCCACATAACGCTAATTAACGTCAACCGTAAGGTGTCATGACCCACCGACGTTCGTTACACTCGGAGTCCACCGTATTTCTTCTTTGAGCCGAGTGCGTATGCATTTGAAAATAACTGCGACAGCTAATAAATAAAATAATGAATATCTAAAATTACAGTGGCTATAAAATTTGCTAAAATTATTATGAATGTGTTCGACGTATAATTGGTAATTACTGGTGATCACGTAAATAATTGAATTTGCCAGTTTGTAAGTACTCGTAATAATTTTAAATGTTTTTCGTGACAATCATGCAAGTAATTATTAATAAATCACAATGATTAAAATGATTACAATAATTGAAAATTAAAATTTTATTTACTTAATTGATAATTTGCGATAGGTACCTAATACACGTCGAAGATTTTTAATTTGAATTATTAAATATTACTTTTACTCCTGGGAACGAGCGGCACTAAAATAAAAGAAATTGCATGGAATAATCATTTTTTTTCGAATACCTCAAAGCTGCAATCCAATCGAATGACGACTTTCTGATGCAGAATTATATCAAGAATTTATATTTACCCTCTATGTCAAAGCATGGTGGCTATTTGCACGTCCGACGTATAAATAGTCTATCCAAAGCACTTTGGCTATTTATACGTCTGACGTATAATAACTTTATAAAAATACGTTTATAAAATAAATAAACTTGAAAGCGCAAGCAAAGGACGAACTGAAAAATCTATGGATAATTTAACTTCTCAATTTTTTAATTTTATTCAATTTATTATGCGTAGTAGCTAACTTTGTCTATTAAGACACAGTTCTTAGAGTGAGGCTGTTTAAACAATCTTGGGTTCAGAACAATCTTATTTTAATTTTAAAACAAATTTTAATTTTTGAAAATTTGAAAATTTATTTTCAATCGAATAAAAACAATAGAAAAAAAGATCGCCCCACTCTGGGATTATTGGAAAGAATCGCAGAATTAATTGAAGTTTTTTTTGACAAAAATAAAAAATAAAATAAAAAATATGGCAAACTTCGAGAAAATAACAGTTTTTCTCAAAAAAGGCGAAAATCATCTTAAAAGTTATGATGTACTGGAGGGCATTCCATGCCCCCCAGACCCCCCGGTTTCAAAGCCGAAAGTTTTATGATGTACAAAACTTGCAATCAGAGCCTATTTTAACTGAGTTTAACATTGGGCAAAATACCGGCAGTAAAGTAGAACAATTGTTTAACAAATAAATGACACAAAATCTTATTTGTGAGTCCAGAGTGGCAAATTTGGGGGAACGGGGGGGGGGCGAATTTCTATAAAAATTATTAAAGAAATAAAATATTTTGGCTTGGTGAGGCACTGCTTTTTTGGCCTACTGGTTTCTGGTTTCTTTGAATTCGCGAAACCTCGAAATATACTCACATCGGTGAAAAGACAAGTAAATTTTGCACCCTGACCAATATGTTCCCAAGGAGCGTAAAAGTTTCTCTTTAATTTTTCACAGTTCAAAATGTGCAAAAATATTTAGTAAATTTAAATAGAATTTTGAAGGTATACCTACTATACTTTTTATATTGAAAACGACGCTATTTAAGAGGGTCGAGTTAAGGGAGAGAGTAATATAGGAAGGACTTGTAAGTGGATAAGTGGTTAAAATGCAGTACGCGCTTCGATGAATCTCGCTCATGTCTACAGAAGAAATAATATTCGGATATCAAAATATTGAACGAAAAATTGACGTGGATGTAGGGAAAACTACTTTGGACCGCCATTATTCTGGATTGAAATACGAGAGAACATATTTTTAATGTCATGTTTTATGATCATAGACTTACGATGTCAAAAGGTTGGGTTTTATAACCAATCTCGTCGTCTGATGGAAAAAATTTCAAAGAATTTCGTTCTCTTGTCCAGTCAGTCGTTACAGCTCGAAAAATTTTAGCAATTAGCCATCAGCTCGTGATCCGTTCCGTGAATTTTTAAAAACACGAAAGTATTAATATTAACCGAATGTAGAACAAACAGTTGGTCGAAACTACCCTTCGTTACATTACATAATTCATTGATGGTTTATTAATTTCTGAGTCAACATTATAAGTGTCTTATTTGTCAAGTTGGAACGCCAATTATCCTTTTACGAGATAATGACATGGTGCGGTAACGAGATACCTATTAATTTTGGAATTAATATTTGTTTTGTTTCCAAGTCCTCAATTAGTTAACACAATTATTTACGATAATACGGTGTCATAAATTAGAGTTACTTGTTTAAACAACCAGCAGGTCTATCCAATGACCGCCAAAATTTGAGTGGGCGCACATCGGGACGACCTAACTTGAAAATTTTATTTTTATAATAATATAGAAATTTTTCGACAAGATAACGCCAGCAGCGCATGTGTTAACTTGCTACTCCGATTCGTTGTGAGAGATACACCGAGCGTTGTGGGATGAGCATAGATAGCGGCGCATCCGGTACGCCTCTTCTTAAAATAAAATGGCGAATCGTTCACTTCTTCGTGTTGCCCAACAACAAAAAAGGAAGAAATAAATCCTCGTCGTAAAGAAATAACCCAAGCCCAACGGAACGACCATCTGTCCATTACAAATAGACACGGGTAGTTGGGAGATTCGATGCTCTCCATATTTCAACATTTCGGTATGAAATTGGCGGATGTATGCTCAATTTTATAGTTACTGATTTATTGCGTCACGACTAATTATTAACTCCAGCTATGATGCCGCTATATATCCCCCTACAAGCCGAACACTCGAAATTCTCTAATAGGATAATTTATTGGTTTAGCAAAACGATTCGAGAATAGTATAACTATAAAACAGTTATCGTCGATGATGGTAAGTTAGTATGTAAGACCCATCATCATCGATATTTTTGCACAATTATTTTTAAGTTATTCTTTGTATCTGTCATAAAAAGTACAAAACCTGAAATCGATGTTGCCAGCGGATGCTGCTCTGACGTCAGGGTCTGAACGAGCAGTTGTTATGGCAACGAGTTGAGAGAAGAGTTGTAAGTCTCATCTCATACCTGATCGTCCCAAGAGAAAAAGCCGGAGTCGAAATGGCAAGCTTGTGTAGTTTCCTGAGAGTTTTGTAGTTTTTTCTTTGATATTCTTTAGGTCGATATTTCATATAACACGTCGTCGAGAAGCTTGTAACAGTTATACGAATCCCTGGTGGAAAAGTTGGTGAATTTATGACCGCAATAGAGTTGCACCATCTGCTAATACCTATAAAATAGTCTACAGACATCCCGAAAAGTTTAATATGCTTTACGTTATATTGGTAGCCGGTATAAGGTATTATACGGTCGGCGGCATAAAGCCGATATTAAAAGTTGAGCCAAAATGCATCGCGACGGTTTGGATTTTGTTATTCCAAAAGGAAGAAGTAATTAAGTGTCAATTAAGTACATATAATTGAAAGAGAGGTGTGCAAATTCAAACAAATGAAATTTTAATATTTTCTGAGCTCATAAATCGTAAAAATTGCTACAGTTGGAAATCACGCATATCTTTGGTTGTGCGGTTGTGGTATACAGCACGTGTAAGTAAATTGTAATAAGAAGCAAGTGCACCTATATTTAGACACAAAGGCATGTCTAAATTCAATCTCCAGCAGCCGATGTCGTGAAGTCCGCTACGGTTTTGCTTTGACGATCGCAGGTCAAGCACGTACCCAATTTATAGCAGGCGCAACCGCTGTCCGCAACAACCAAATAACATATAACTCATTTATCTCATTAGAACATTTTGGTCCAAAAAGTTTTGATCTACCTATCCATAATAATAATAATCTATATATCTATTGCAGTGCTGTGTATATACTTTTACTCGCACTCGTACTACTACGAAATCACAGACATGTGACAAACAACAGTTGACCCGTAAACAATGTATAATTTGAGATCCAAGTATGGCAAGATAGGGTGATTGTCACGCAATGGGGCAGATACGCTGTTATGACTGATGACCGTCATCCACGCCCTCTGCCGTGACAATTCCGACATGAACTCTTTAACCGATATTACTATTATAATAATATACGCGATGTAAACTAAACAATCCATTTTCTTTTGTTAATTCTCTTCCACGATTTCAAAGAATTCCAATTAAATGCCTCCGACGAGTTTATATATCTATTAGTTACCGTTGCATATACCTTCATAATTATGCCTACCTACTATCGCACATAATTGAAGTTAATTATTTCACTTAAAAGCTAACAAATCATTCATCGATTAATAAACACGATAAATAGTAACAGAGAGAACTTATATAAGCATGACATTAACATAGTAACTACCGTTGGATTTTAGTATATACTCGTCGCGAAGAGAACAAAGGAATCGGAGCGAATTATTATTATAGTGATAAGATAAGTCGAAAATTAATTTAAAAGTATTTAAAAGGAAGATGGTTAATTTAGTCGAGAAATAATTAAGCCAAACATAAACCGCAAACAATTATCATTGAGCTTTTGTGGTGTATGGTAAAGTGGGGGCGGTGAGTAAACAGTAAAGCGGTGAGCTTCGAGCATTAAGTATGCATCAAATCAAGTCGGCGGGCTGCTGGTAGGTACATAGCCTCGGGGTCGGAATCCGGGATGAGAGTCCGGGAGAATACCCGGAATATCGACCGTGATGTTCTTATCTCGCCTCCGCTGGCGTGGCATCTTGCAAGGCGGAGCAATGCGCAAACAATTGCGCAAATACAAAGGAATATCAAACGACGAACGTCCCGTAACATTTCGAAATTATACGCGCTAGAAAAAGATGTGTTTATAGATCCAAGATCATCCGCAAGCGAGAGAAAAGTATAGCGTAAGTTAGAGATAGTGTCGGGACAAAACCGCGATCCAAATCAAAAATTACAGCACAGTCGCCTCGAAGAAGTGATAAAACATGACAGCGAATGGTGGCTTGTGATTGGTCCGAATGTGCATGAAAAAAGACGATCGCGCTTCTCATTGTCTCCGTTCACAGCCGTCTTGACTTTGCTGCCGGTAGTGTTCTCATCAGGATATGAAGAAATTCCAACGACTTGAGCCTTTAGTGCTATCTTCATCGACTCTTTGAATTTTAAAATGAGATCCAAATCTGTTGCCAGAAGAGTTACGACTCAAGGTGAGCGATTTTTCTTAATTTATTTTTCATTAAATGGTTTTTCACCCATACGCGTTTCGATAATAATTATTATTCAATGCTTTATTTTTTTATATTTTAATTTTTTATAAATATGCATAAACGCAATCAAATTAAGGTTACAATTTCGAACCATGAATATTTTTAAAGGTAAGTGCCATTATACAAAATACTTATTCCAAGGCAGTTTTCTCCATAGATTTATTCTTTATTCAAATTACATCGACTCGGACTTGTTGATTAGTAAATTACTAAATCATCAAATAATTATATTCTTCCGACGATTATCGCTCGAATAAATTTAAAAGTTTAACTGCTTGGAATAAGTATATTGAGCTTCTATTGTAATAAAATATGAGCATAAGGATATTTTGATCAATCAGATTAAAAAATGTAAGCGGAAAATTATTGTTTATGAAACAAAGCACTTGAATTCAAATTTACGTACAAGTTTCCTTTAAGTTCATCATGCAATTATTTTAAAATAGCAATTAGCAATAATAAAAATTTTCAACGAAATTATCTGTGGAACTAGAGCTTTGCCATTTGAATATTGTATATTTGAATCTGTAGACCGTCGGCTCCAGTTAAATGCGAATGTAGAGGTTTATGATCATATTTTGCAAATTTTCTGTCTTCAAAATAAATAATAAATAAAAAATGTACAAATAATTTATTTCGAATTTTCAAAATTTGGGAATAAAAAACGAATTAAATCGAGCCAAGTGCATTTCTACATTTTTAAAAATTTTTTCGAAATAGAAAAGTTATAGGTATGCTCGAGCACGATTATGGGAATTGATTTTTGGAATCTTTATTAAACCAGTTACCAAACAACTTTCTTATGGCAACATTTTGGTGTGCAAAAGAAAAAAAAAGCAACTCTCTGCATTGAATCTATAATTCAAAAGTATAGCTACTATTTAAAAAAATTATATTAATAGTTTAGTGAAAAGGGTAGAAAATGTAAACTACCATCGGAGATTTTTTGAAAAAATCAACTTAAAGAGCACTTCACATTATATGATTTTTCTTATGATTTATCATAGGACAAAGCATAAAATACAGTTTACACTGTAAATATTATTATTCATTACATTCTCAATTAAAATTATAAAAGATATAGTGTAAACTACATTCTATGCTTTTTCCTAAGATAAATCATAAGAGAAATCATATAATGTGAAGTGCCCTTTACACTTTTATACCGCAGGCGATCATTGAAATTTTCCTAGCAGTAAAGCAGAGTGAAAAAGAAAGCAAATATTTTCAACATTGTGGTTTTGCATTTTCCCCGTGTAATAATATTGTTAAAGTGGGGGGGGGGATCGACAAATAAAAAATAAATATAAAAAATTTTACAACTCAAATAAAACCACAGTACCTAATTCCTTAAATTGTCTTTAAGGGGTTGGGGGAGAAGTTACTTTGCTTGGACATACAAGGATTCTTTATTTATTTATACTTAAATACAAAACATTCATAGGATCATAGGATAAACCCCACGGATACATAAATGTGTGCCTGTAACCTTGTTTATCAGTTTGTGGTAGAAATCATCAACCCATCAGGAAAAAAACCGGCGGCTTTAAGTGCCCTCCGAAACACCGAGATGATTTAGAAAGTTGGATCCTCTACGGATTTAAACTAAGTACAGTATGATAAACTTGGTGAAAGACTACTGAGTTAAAACCGTCGGTCTCTCTGAGTCGATAATTTAATTATCACAATTCACAATAAAACGGAGTTACAGGCACATTTGACGCCAACCTAGTCAGTAAAACACAGGAACGGACACTGAAGTCCTGGCCCTAAAATTTTTTTTTACATACAATTACTGGTGCATGCACTATAGAGAGTATTCCATACCCCCAAACCCTTCGGTTTCAGAATTGGAAAATTTGTGTACGCTATTTCCACACCAAGTGATCGGCCTTTATTAAATAAATATCTTTCAGTATTTTTCAGGAATTAATTCTGTTTATTAAGCCTGTTTATCCCTCCGTATAATTCAAATTTACAGCTTGTTTCCCCATTACACATTTTTTTAAATAATATTAAGCTAAATTAAAAATGTTTTATTTATTTTATTGAAAACCTCATTTATAAAATGCAAACCAATCAGCAGGTTTTGCTATTAAAATTTAAGTAAGTAATCAGAATTAAATTACCATGGAAAATTATTTAAATGAAAATATTTCCTGGCGTCGCTCCGGAAATTTTTCTGTCCTATATAATAGGTATTATTATATAATAATAAACTAACACTCTCGTGATATTTATTTAATGTGAATATGATATTATTTAATGGGAAATCGAACTTCTTGTTAAAAATCACTTTTGCATTATAAAATTTAAAGAAATTTATTCTTCTCATTGCTGCTATTGTGAAATGGGCACGAGCCGAAGGTGAGAGATTATCAAGAAAAAAACATTTATCGAAATTTTCGAAAATGTTATACTTTCAGTATTATAAAGATTTTGATGTACCATCAAATGGGGTGAATAGGGACAAGTGAGTAAATGGGGACAGTTCACAATTTTGTTCGGTTTTTGCGTAACAACTCGTTGAGTTTTGCACCTACAAATTCTTTTTTTCGAAAATCGGCGTGATTGGTGTCTTTCATGATATCGTGAAAAGGGCAAAATTCGTCAATAATCAAAAATACAAAATGAAATTTATGAACGTTGAACAATCTTAAAAATAAATTTAGAAATTTATTCTTAAATTCGGGAGTTTTGTGTTTAACTTGCTAAACTTATTTAGTATAAGACAACATAATTTTATTTTGAATTTTTGACGGATTGATGAGTTTTGCCTTTTTCATTTCTTGTTTTGTAAAAAAGAATTTTGAATTTTTAGAAAAAATTAAACTTAAACTAAAATTATACTGCTAATCATTAGCAGCAACTTTCTGTGTTACTTTGAAAGTTAATTATAAAAATATAAAGTCAAAATTGTAAACCGGGGGGTCTGGGGGGTGTGGAACACCCTCCAGTACATATCGCAGGATTTGCACTATTTTAGAATGCTTGGAGAAGATAAAGAATTTATAATTTTACAAATTTCGCCAGGAAAAACCGGGAAATTTGAGTGTTTAAGCAATAGGGAAGGAAATTTAAACCTTTGGCTAGAGAAATCTTGGAAAAACATTTATTTAAGTGGCTTACTGCTCAGACTTCAGCAGCAGCTTTTGCCTTACTTTGAAAGTTAAATGTCGAAATTGTAGTCAAAATTGTAAACGGGGGGGGGGGGGGTCAACACCCTCCAGTACATGTAATAAGATTCCCACTCTTCTAGAATACCTACAGAAGACAATAATTTTACAAATTTCGTCAGAAAAAGCTGGGAAATATTTTGTTTTTGACCAAAAGTGAGGGAAATTAAAACGTTCAGCTAAAGAAAATTAGAATTTGAGAAACTTATTTATTTTTATATATTATATTTATCAAGTTTAGACACAACTTTTTGCGTTACTTTGAAAATATAGAAAAACAGGGAATCCCCCAGTAGCGGGAAACGAAATTAAATATCATAATCAGTGGCGGTTCGTAGTTTGCTATAATAGAGGGGCGACGGCTGTGACTAAAAAGGTCAAAGGAGAAGTTACATTAATTAAAAAATATTGTTGTATATTTATTCTTTGTATAAGAATGTAACTTTATTCTAACCGTCCTCTTTTGACGGGCAATGGCAAACCACCGAGGTAACTGCCTTGAAAACCCTTCATAAAATAAAGCGGTTAGCGAAACCCATCTTGGTGAGAAATTTAAACATTCAATCAAAAATTTCTAATTATAATTTTTCTAAAATTTCATGCTTTTTATAATGGCACTTCACCCCCGCTTAGAACGCCCTTATTATAGTTACGCGTTAACGCGGTTTATGGCACTGCGAGTTCAATTTATTTCACTTTGGGGTGCAGAACGATAATGTTCATTAAGTCACGAGGTAAACACAGGTTGATAATCTATAAAATCTACAAAACGAGTTGTTTCTTATCGAATGTGCAATTTTAAGAATTCTGTGTTTTATACAGTGGAATTTAGATGAAACGAACGCAAAGAATTCTGAAAAATTTAGATTTTTTGTTTCGACTTAAAAATATTATTAAATACTATACTATGTCATCGAGATGGGTGAATCATATTTTGTAATAGTACCTACTATTATTTGACAATGAAAGTGGCAAAACCTTGAGAAGTGCAGTAAGTAGCATAATGGTGTAAGTGGAGATATCTTGAAGTATATTGCCGCAATATCGATTCCGTTATCGGTAGTTTTGAAATTACGACGTAAATTAAGAAATAATTTAACAAAGTAGTCCAAACCGAGTGTTCTGGATTAGAGACAAGTTCAGTAAGATTGAGATTCCATATTGAAATGTCTTATCGGAATCGGTATGGATATTGAGCAAACAGGCCCATTTTAACACAATATTGCTACGAACAACAGCTAATTATTGATAAATACAGTTTTTATTACACCATTTTAGCATAACGAAACAATCGAACAATAAATTACACGCGTGTCATTAATTTTAATTCATTATGGACGCTATCATAGACTATAAACCGATATCAAATGCGCGCTTTATGCCATTTCTCAAAACGCTCTCTATACAAATTCGAGTTGCACAGGATGTTCTTTGAATGATAGTTTGGAAGACAAATAAAAGCATGGCTCTTCTGGGGTTGAAAAATAATACGATCATCCGAATATGTAGTATTATCTGAATAGTCGCGTTATCGTATCTGTCTAGATCTTGTAATGATCACAGCGGGTCGTGATTGCAGGTGCCGACCAAAGATGCGTTTACACCGGAAACTTGTAAACTGACAAAGAGGCGGATTGTTTACTCTTATTTACAAAAAGGACCACGAAAACATGCATTTCGATATACCAAATCCTAAAGCGGACGTTGAAAAAAATTCTATTTTTTGATTAGTTTTCTGGTCAAAACGAAATAATATATTGACAATTTTGATGTTTCTCGTTGGGAAAAAATTATGAAATTAATAAGTTTCATTGAATTTTGATTGCATAATTATGCATGTCAGCTATCGGCGTGGGAAAGTAAAGTTTTTGAAGTTTTATAATGAGAATATTGTGCAGTTTTCTTTTTAATTAATCTATTATGCTTATCAAATTCAACAATATTTACCATAAAATTAATAATTGCAAGTGATTCATTACAATTATTATTTTGTAGCAAAATGTAACAAATAACTCATAAAGATTAATGCAGTCGTACCACGTATCATCATCAATAATTCTCACGTGCAGCAAAAATTTCGATAATTTTATCGACAAAGTAAAAAATAATAATAATAATGTGGTGGTTTGGCGCATGCATACGTCGATTAATTTGAAACATACGAACGATTTTTAATCAGTCAAGATGTTTAACGGTTGCTCTTGAAACTTGAAAAAACAAAGGAGTTTAAAAATCGAGCTTTTAAAGCTTTTCAAATGCGCTTTGCCCTAACAGCCACAAGTACAATCTTTGTTTAGCGTCTCAAATGCTCTCATTCTGGATGAAATATTTATTGTATTCGGCAGCTGTTCAGATCTAAACTATTTAAAAAGTCAGATATAATTTATTTAGTTCGGCAACTTTTAAATAGTAATATTAAATTAATCTCTTCGAGTGCCTCCTTAGTATGCTTCATTGAATTAGCGTGCATGCTTATCGTTTCCACGATTCCATGTCTTTCCAACTATACTAAATGCCATAGGTAATAAACACTGTTTATAAGATAGAACATACAACGTCGTGAAATTCACATCGTATCTCAAATTTTAAAAGCCGTGATTGATCTCTATGCTTTCGATTGATTAGTTCTAGTAATAAACAGCTTTCTTATCATTTCCAATACGAAAATGCATAACTTCGAGTGCACATTTTTCCTCTCGATAACGTCAAGAATCCACGTTATGAGTTGAAATCAGCAGTCGAGTTCTAACAATAGCACTCCCATTGGAAGTAATGCAAGGAAAAATCGGTGCATATTGTAATGTGTAAACACAGTGTCAGGTCGCGATTAGCTACACAGGTGTGCAACGCTTGGTAACCGGATACATGTCATACCTGACTATATTTAACATGCATAACTTCGTGATGCATTTCTCCAAATATCTTCTGCTTATGTTTCAATTTCAAGCTTCAAAAACTTGATGTTTTTATTTTTTCAATCTTTTTTATTTCATAGGGAGTCCACTAGACAAAATATATGGGCTCACTTCCAAAAAGTACTTTTAGTTTGTTGATTAAAAGAAATTATTGGATCTACTCCCCCCCCCCCCTATCCAGCTTTAACAATAATTGAATAACCGCTCAGTTTATAATTATGTGGGAAGGAAAAGTAAAAGGTGCACTGGGGGGTATTCCATACCCCCCAGACCCCCCGGTTTGACATTTACATTGTTATATCAATTTCAAAAATTTGGCAAACTTAAGTTCAGATGACCTCAGCTTAAGTTTCTATAACTGACTTGTGAGTTCTCAATTTTGCAATACAGCATTTTTATATTCTGTATTTACTTCAAAATTTTGAAATTTTCGAAATCTTCGAAATCTTTCATCTGCAATTTGTTAATTTTGGGCCTCGCAAAAGCTGGATTTCTCACTGACAGTGCAAAATAGATAAAATTACACGTAAATATCTGACAAACCTATACTTTTGCAAAAAAATCGATTTATAGAATAATTCGAGTTAGAGCAGTTCGAGTTAGGGAAGTCTCACTGTATGCAAAACGGGCCCCCTAAAAAAAAAGGTATTAATTTTGAATTGAGTATATTACATATTTAAAAATCTCTTTTTTGGGATTTACTACTCTTTATGGTCCCGGGCCCTTGAGCATTCGCTCAGTGATATCACCGCCACCAGTGGCGTATTTATAAAATGTTTTTGGGGGGAGGGGCCAGATCAAAATATTTTTTAGAATATCATTAATCTATTCGTGCGCGTCAGTGGTAACCGAATAAATAAATCTTAAACAAATAAATAAAAATAATTAAAAGTTATTAACTTTTTAAAACCTCTTTATTAAGGAGCGCTTCAGGAATACAATCCGAGTCATCCTTGGAGGGGGGATTGCCCCTTTGCCCCCTCTAAATACGCCACTGCAATGATTTAGTGGCCTAAGTGCCTAAAATTCAGAATCTAGAAGAGTGAACTGGGGGGTATTCCATACCCCCCAGACCCCCCGGATTACACCAATTGTTTTGTGACTTAAATAATATGTTTAAAACTTTAGAATCGGAAAAAACTGGTTTCGCTGCTAAGTCTAAACTTATTATTTAAGTCACAAAATAATTGGTGTAATCCGGGGGGTCTGGGGGGTATGGAATACCCCCCAGTGCACTCTTCTGGATTTTAGGTAGGAGGGCAAGGAAATATCCCTACGCGCAATGTATTAATTAATTATAGGATTTGAAAGGTTGAAAGGCAAAGTATTTGAAGGTTTGCAACTGTAAGAAAGTTATGGTTTACGATTTATACAGCTTCACTGTAGGGATGCTCCTATTCAACTGAGGATCTTTGATTTTGCTTCTGTATATAAATAAATATTAGGTAAATTGAAACAGTTCAGTTAAAAAATCACTATCAGCAAGATATTTACACAAAAATAATATTAATGAACGACGGATTTACATTGAAACCAATGAAGCATGACATAACCTGAGTCTCATTATTATAAACAGAGGCGGCTCGTAGGTAACTGTAATAGAGGGGCGATTAATAAAAATGTCAGTCCAAAGTAGAATTCTACTGAACAAAAAAAGAAAAAAAGTCTATGTTAACTCAATGAATTTTTAGAACCACAAGTAATTAAATTACATCTGATTTTTTTTCTAAATTCAAACCTTCCAGAATTAGACTTCTTTAAAGCATCTCTTTTAATTTTCACCTTCACATGACCATAGCTCTGAAAATATTGATTTTTTAGTAAAAATGGTTAAGTGCTTTTATACAGAGTATGAAATAATCTACAAAGAAGATTCATACCTTTTATTGTCTAAAATTAACGGCTTTCGAGCTATGAATTAAAGTAAGTAAAAAAATGATGAAAAATTCAAGCTCTCTTTTTATTTGCTTTTTCAAAACCCTTCCGTTTTGAACATTTACTGAAATTAAAATTTATAATTACTCAAATACCTAACTTAATAGTTTAAATTCAGTTAATGAAATAATTTTTCATGTGATTTTAATTTTTTGTTTTGTTTATTATTTTCTGTGGAAATGGATTGGTTTTTCAAAAAATTTTTTGTAAAATGTTTCGTTTAAATGATACAGGGTTTTCAAAAAATGCAAAATAAACAAAAGCTAAAATTTTTCAACATTTTTGTACTTACTTTAATTCATACCTCGAAAACCTTGATTTGAGACAATAAAAGTTTTGAATCTTCTTTGTAGATTATTTCACGCTCTTTAAAAATGTACTGAACCTTTTTTACTAAAAAATTAATATTTTCGGAAGTATGGACATGTGAAGGTAAAAATTTAAAAGAATGCTTTAAAGAGACCTAATTCTTGAGGGTTTGAATTTCCACCAAAATTTCCCACTCTGAAATTTTTATAAAGTATTCACTAAGTTACTATCTTATTTTTATAATTTTCAAAAAATACTAACTCAAAAATTTTTTCAAAATTTTTTTTTTGAGGTTTTCAAAAAAATTCATTTTTATTATAAAGTGGTCAAGATTAGTATCTAATTAAAGCTCTTTAAATCCTCTTTAAAATGAGCTGTCACACAACTCTGTAGGACTTATAGAACTGAAGTTATAACATTTTGTATGATTGAGCGTGAGCCAAAAAAGTGTCGTTTTTGCGATTTTTATAATTAAATAACTGAAATACTGTAAGAGTTAAAATTTAAAAAAAATTATATTTGAATTCAGGATGTTAAAGAGTATAAGTTAATCCGAGTTATATATATATTAACTTTTGTTTTTGTCATAAGTCATTAATAAAAATAAAAATTAATTAATACTCCACGAAATATGCTGACGATGACTTCAAGTCGAAACCGGTAGACTTGTAATTATAAGTAAACAGCTTGAACTGTTGACGTTTTAACGAATAAATATTTAAATCTTAGATATTCAAACGAAAAATTTACTTTTTCACTGCTTACTTTTAAAAACTTTTTGGTTGGAAATTAAACTGGAAAATATTTTGGAAAACGTGAATGACACTCCAATATGGGACCATATTTCGGTACTCGAATAAATCAAAATTTCTCAAAAACCATGGATTCGTTATTTTGAAAAATACATTTGCAAGTTTTCGGGAAACTCAAAAGTCAGTTCCAAAAACTGTCCTACACCAACATGTATCGTGTGCTGCCTACCAACCAGAACGGTTTCAATTTGAAAAAATAATTTCCAATTTTTTTGGTTGATTTCATAAGTGTGAGTTATCTGGGATGTCCCACTATGGGTCAGATTACAAGAATTTTAAACATTCAAATGTCAGTTTAGATATTTTTTCGGTCGATCATCAATAATTAAAAAATTAATCTCAATACAATGCACGATGTTCCGTGATGAATCAGGGATGATATCACGGATTTCAAAACATTTTATCTCAAAATTGTTTAAACACAATTAATCGAGAGATATCAATAAATAGAAACATAGTTTGGTCTTTAATAAATTTTACTCCTACAAGAACGATAAGAAAAGTGATTTTAAATGATGTTTTCTGAAGTGTCTTCCCACAAATTTTTGTTTAAAAACTGAATTTAATTATCTTCGACATATTATTGCGGAATTCGTAGTAAAAAACTTGAGTAAATAATTTTCATAGTTAAAAAACGGATGTCGTAATTTTTTCCTCGCGTTTTCTTCGAGATCTTTCATCAGGACTAAATATAGTCGAGGTGGCCCCGAAACAGAGCGGTTTAATTTAATTAAACGGGATTGAAATAATCCTCTGGTTCGGAAATCTATCATTTCGTCCTATTGTGAGTTAATTCTGAACAGAATTGATTGCATTACAAAGAAATTGTAATAACACCAAAAGGGTGAATTATTGTATCTGTTGGAAACGTTCGTGGCAAAAATTGTAATTTGAGCATTTTCTTTATTCGGAATGGTAAAATTTGTTGTATTTGTGCAATTAAAAGAATATTAGGCCCGCGATGGATTTAAACACTTAGGATATCATTAAGTACGTGTCAGAATATTAAGACGAGGGTGCGAAAAGCACAACCGACGACTACGAGTACGAGCTTGCGGGTCTTGAAGTTTATAAAGCTCAGGACTCTGTCATGCGATCCAACCATCGCACGCAAGTTCCGCCATGTTGTCCTTTTGTGTCGCGATAAGATTATCCTGCCACAATTGCATGTCCTTTGATAGTGATTTACTGCTACCCCTTTGCTATTTTCATTTCGAGAATCTGAATAACCAGCGCACACCACACGCGAGAGAGATGAGTTGTCGAGAAAGAGAGAACGAGAAGAAGAGATGAGAACGAACGACAAAAGAATGAATAAATTGAGCTCTGGTCACAAAGGTGTATGGTATGTGACAAGGTAATATTCTTCTAGGTAGCATGATGACCTCTTACGAGGGTGGTTAGGGCGGTGGGACGTAAAGTAATTGTCGCTTTGCAGACGCAACATGTTAACTCAGTCGACACGGTTTAAAACGTTCGCTTGCTCTGCAAGCAGATCTTGTTGCATTCAAACAATACTATAAACTTGCATGTTTCAACTTTAAACATACATACACCTATCTCAGGTACGGACGGTCTATAATTATATTCTTTAATGCAATCATCGGTGCCGGTCGATTGTTATTCTTCAAGCTTGGGAGGTTACTTTTATTACTAATTTTAATTTTATTTCCATTTAGTTAATTAAATCTCCTCTTGTTCGCCTTCACCATCTTCTAATCAATTTCTTTTTTTTTTTCCTCGGTGCTTCTCTGCTTTTCTTTATAGGTACTCGAAGATAACGGAAGTTGAAAGCGTTAAAAGACATTAAACGAAATGTTAAATTCCCATAGCAAGTCTTGTCGAAAACAAATTTAATAACCCTTATCGGTACAGCATGAAGCGATGTCTGTTCGTGGGTGCCCCACAAGCAAGAGTTCATTCATATCTTCACAAACATCACGTACTGTTCGTTAGTGAAGAAGCAAGTGACGATGTATTTTCTTCGGAATGCTAATCTATGCAGCCACTTACGGCGGAGCGTGGAAAATCGAGAATATAAAATTAATAATAAAGATATGGTCCATAAAGTAGAGACAGTGAATGTATTTCACGGAAATCTATTTAAGTGATAAGGAAATTTAAATCATTATCTTTGATGGGTTTCACTTGTTATTAATTTTATTAACTCTAAAGGAAATATTTTATAGTGCACGCAGTAAAATTTACATTTTTTTTATCTAAATGCTATAATTTTTCCAATAATTTTTGCGAATTTGTCTGATGCTTAGGTGTGAAGCTAAGCAATTAGGTAGGCAATTGTCTATCAATGAGAATGATACACTATAAACTTTATTATAATTTTCAATTAAGGCAGGCGAGGGGGTGACACGATTTCCGATACCAAGATAGAAGCAATTTCCAAGTTTTAATATTTCTTTGATGTAAATTAACGACTGTTGCTCGGCATAGATATTAAATTAGTAAAATTGCACCGAGTCGAATTGAACTTGAGTCGTAATTAGTTCTTCATGTTGGCAACGAGGACTTGGCACGCAATCACGTGACTTCAATACCACCACGATTTTGAGCTCATTTGTCATCCCTACGTGTATTTACCTTGGCGTAATTTTCATTTAAATAGAAAATTTTAATTTATTCATTTGTATTAGGTAGTTAATTTGCAAATTTTTATTGTGTACTTACGCCGTGTTATTTTTCATTGCCGCATTATTATGTGATATACAACAATAAAGGACTCAGCTCATCCTGTAGGATGGGGTGCGTATAGGAAAACATCTGCTTTTGGAGGCACCCCGTGATTGAGTGATCATTTAACACCCCAAAAGCTTCTGTATTTGTGAAATGACATTATTTAAACTTCCACACAATCGTCTATAGTCTATACCACGCATCTAGGTATACATTGGATTGGTTTAAACCCAAAACGAAATTTACGAGCACGAAATGGATGGGTTGAAACGGACCATAGCCAACAGATTTTATATTCACCGTCGTTTCGGACTGAATGTGTACATGGTAGGTTGCACATCTTCAATAAGATGTTTAATAGTTGATCATCGCATGTGTTTGTGATAAATGAATTTGTAACATATGCAGGCTGTTATCGACCCTAAAATGCAATTTCAGACAATTTATAAATTAAACGATTCGGTATAACAAGTGATCGCGAGACAAATTAAACTTTGAGAAGTATAATTTTACAACGACTAAATTTAGAATAGAACGTTTATGTGTTAGTTTCCATTTTGCTAAAAATTTTTATTACCGTTTTACTTTGATAGATTGTTATTTGCGGGGGAAACACAACTTGGAGCAAAATAATGTTTATTACATTGTGCTCGGTTGATGTAAGTCATAGTTGCACTGATTAAGTTACTTTGATTAATGAACTTTCGAACGAACAAGCGAAAATTTGTAAAATTTACCAACATTAAAATTGATTTATTCCAAATCATCCGGCAACGAGGAGTGTGAGATGGAATATCGACGCGATTTAAAGTCATTCAGTCACCTATTCTTAATTTCGTATTGAATAGGAGGCCAACGCTGAGACAAATGCCCCTCAAATGTTCAGCGATTGTTTTGGTTTCCGTGACAACCGCGAGACACCTCCGTTCGTCGATTCTGACGTGCGGACCAGCGCAAGTGTTGGTGATATCTTCTGAACACTCCCGGAACCTCGAGCTGGATAGCTGCAAAATGGTTAATTTATGAGGCTTCAGATACAGCCAGAGATAATTGAATTTTCATTCAAGCACGGCAAAGTTTAGTTATGATTGTAAAACATTGAAGTTGTGGGAGTTTGTCTTGTTACTTTACGTGAAGCGTGGGGAGAGCGCAAACAGGCCAAGACGGGGCAGGGGTGCAAATTTGTTTTATAGTAAAATCTTCGCAAAAAGAAATAACCGCGACAGTTATTAGCTGCAATTGGCACCGACTCCATTAGAAATTATCAAATTTTTCGATTACTTCATAAATTATACTAAACAAACAGCACACTTCCGCTCTCAAATTGCAAACTCGAAATTAATTATCAAATTATTGCTAGAAATTATGGAGCTATGAATGGCACATCTCGCACACGATTACAATCTGACATAGCAGAAAGCTGAACCTAAATTACAGACAGCTTGCTACTAATTAAAGTTTTCCGAAGATATGACCCATAACTCGTCACTCATTTAATAACAGAGCTAAGATTGCGGCAGTTAAAATTAAAATTGCTTAGTAAATCGCATTGCCAAAGAACAATATCTCTCCCATTTATTAATCCCGTACCCTCCAAAAAGAAAACTTCGTGATAAGAGGCTTCATTTATAACTTCTCTATTATTTGAATTACTTCTTTTTTTAAATTTTAACATCTAACTCAACGCTAAAACATTTCAGTTTTAACTGAAAGTTTCGTATTATATTATAATGCAATATAGCGGTATTTTGTTATTAAATAAAACTCGGTATTTCGTTAAGCCATTATGCGCGTCACTGTCTGACGAGAATTGAAAATAAATTCACGAGATATGCGATCTACAAATTAAGATTACACTTCAGAGACAGCAGTGGAGCAATAAAATTGTGGTTTCTTCCACAGCTTCTTCAAACTACAGAAATGCAGGCGTTTCAGACACACCAAGTGCTTAGCCTTTGCTAAAAATAAGTATCTTTCAGAAATTTTGTTTTTCAGAACAAATTACCCTAATAATTGTATGATCTTAATCAAGGGGTAAATATCTGGAAAATTTGGTGCACACTTGTTTGGAATTCTCTTGGAAATCTCTGGATCCTTGAAAATCATAGAAATTCTATAGATTGGAACTAGTTTGGAAATCAAGGACGGGTCCAGGCAAAGTTCATGAAAGGGGTAAATGTGGGTATGGTGAGGTAGAAAAATGTAGTAGATTTTGTTGGTTTTTGATGAGTTATGGGAAGGGGGGAAGATACCCTGTTATTCTCCCCTTTGAACTGCTTTTGCCGGGCCAACTTAGATAATGGGAAATTCGAGAAAATTAAAAAAATTCTAGAATATTTCAGAAGACTTCCTAATTTCATAAGATTTTCCTTCAATTTGTATATCACGATTTCCCCCTCGATTTTTTTTCGTCAAAGAAAACTAAAAAAATCAGAAAAAAAAATAATGTGTTTTAGAATCTCAGAAAATCTCAAGAAATCCATGGAAATTTTTAAAAAAATTCAAGAAAATTTTGAGGAATAGGAAAATCTAAGAAAACGTAGAAAATTCTAGGATATCTTAAAGAAATCCAAAGCAATTTCAGAAAATCTTAGGAAATGGGAAATCCGAAAAAATGCAGTCTTAATTTTAAGCCAAGGAAATCTCAGAAATTTGACAATTTTCTCAAATTTCTCTTTAGTTTTGTATATAACGATTTTCTCCACTTAGTAAAAATCGACGTAAAAAGGTAAAATCTGGTGTAGAAGTGAAAGGAAATCCAAAGAACACCGATAAAAATTTAAGAAATCCCAGGAAATTCAAGAAAATCTTAAAAAATAGAAAATTTAGAGAATCCTAGAAAATCTCAGAAAAATTTAGAAAATTTCAGGAACTTAGGACATCTTATGAAACGGAAAATGGAAAATATTTTAGGATATTTTAAGAAATCTAGAAAATCTTATAAAAGCCAAGAAAGTCTTAGAGAATTGAATAAAAAAAAAAATCGTCTAGTATTTTTAAGATTTTCTGATTTCCTTATATCTCCTATAATATTTCTCCTGTGATTTCCTCAAATTTTCTTTCACTTGTACACTAGAGCAGATTCAGGAAAATTTCTCAAAGGAGATAAACGAGACGGGAGGAGGGTAAACGCAAATTTTTTTATAAAAATTTAGGTATAGTTTTCAAATTTTTACAAATTGCAGTAGATTTTGTTAAGTGATGGGCGAACCCCCCCCCCCCCTTGTTGGAATTCTTGGAATTCCGAGTCTTGTGTACAAAATTATAGTGAGATATTTACCCCTTGGTCTTAATTATGAATTAAAATTATTTTTTTAATTGACATTGCCTTCCTATTGATCTAGTTCTGCGTCTGTTCGTCCATCCGTATAATTCAAATTTATGGCTTGTTTCCTCGTTATACATTTGTTAAATTAAAAATGTTTTATTTATTTTATTGAAAATCTCATTTATAAAATGCAAACCAATCAGCAGGCTCCGGTATTAAAATTTAAGTAAGTAATCAGAATTAAATTACCATAGAAAATTATTTTAAATGAAAATATTTCCTGGCGTCGCTTCGGAAATTTTTCTGTCCTACATAATATTATATAATAATATGTTTATACGTATAATTGACAATCTCGTGACAATTATTAAAAATAAATACGATATTATTTGATGTGAAATCGAACTTCCTGTGGTTAAAAGTCATTTTTGCGTTTTAAAAAATTCATTGTTCGCTTTGCTGCTACTGAAAATGAGTTAGAAAATTCGTCTTTCTAGATTTGTAATTTTCGAATTGGAACGACTTTAGGGATGTTTTCACTTACATTGAGTGAAATTTCTGTCCAAAAACACTGTTATAACATTTTTTACTCGTATTTTTAAATGACACAGTAGAACTTGATTGACCCACTGACCTGGGGGGGGGGGGGTGATGATATTCGGAGAAAATTAGCCTGATATTTTTTATTATATTTACGATATAATGTGAAGGGCAGCAACCCATCACACTTCCAGCTATAGATGGGAAATGAAATAGTTCTTAAAAAAAATTGACAACATAACTGTTATCCACTATGATAAGAGTTTTCTCTTGAAATCTAATACTTGGACAAAGAATATTTCATTCAACTTTCAAATTTTGCAAAATTTCTTGTCCCCTCTCAAAAAAAAACTAGGTGATTCAAATTAAAAAAAAAAATGTCTTATTTTTTTTCTTCAATTCAATAAATAGTATTTTGTCGAAATTTGTACTAAAATTACCCCGTAGTGACCTAATTATCAAAAATTACTTTTTAAGTATTTTAACATTAGAACCAACTTCTTTATCGTTAAAAATGTAAAAAATTAAGGCTAAATTTTAAAGTTCAATTTTTTTTTAAAGCAACAGTTTCATTTTAGACCTTATTGTAATTGTGTATCTGTTAAGGACATAAGTTAGATTTGTTGCTATTGTTATAAAGTACACAACTTCAAAGCTCATAGCGAAATTTAGGGGTGTCAGAAACAGAGCTGCCAACCGTGGCCACACAAAGCACAAAGTTGGTCGCAAATTCACATTCAACTGTCTACATGTATTGACGTCTGACCAATGGTCACTTTATAAACTTTCAATTGAGTGTCGAGCTTTAGTCGTTCGAAATTTAGATAGCAAATTCAAAATTAACTCCACTGACTCTGACATGCATTTCAAATTTTATACCAATGCATTTTAAACGGCTAATTTAACTTTTATTATCAACCACACGTTTTTCTGGAAGCTGCACTTTGCTAAAATTAAATAGTCACACTACTTGTAATCATCCCCTGGGTTTGGCCAAGTTTTATGGAGCATATCTCAATCTTTCGGCATTAACACCAGTTTGCTAATCCTCCATATGTTTGTTTAAAGTTTTCGCTCTTTGCTCGAGCCGACCTTCTTCGTTTGGCGGCGAACCGCATACGCTTTTCGTGTTTTACAAAATTTTGCCAAAATTATACGCCGAATATCAAATTTCAATCTTACAGATGGACGATGATTTAAAATTAGAAAATTTTAATTGGTTGGTAATTGATCCAAAGTGGAACGGAAAAATGTTAATGTTTGACAGTACGTAAGCGTTAAGTAGCTGTATCGGTGATAAAAAGCTCACCCAGGGGCTTATCTCGTACACTTTATCTATAGTTTTGCCGATCGCTGCGGGGCATTGAGTGGCGCTTTCGCTTTAGCGTTTAGCAGCACGGGGGTTCCATACGAGATATATTATTTTATGTATCGGATAACTTTGTTATCACTTCGCTTTACGATATCGATTAGATGACAGCTTCTTAATTAGAAAAATGTCGAAATATCCAGGAAAAAGTTATAGTTGTCACGGTCGGTGTGAAGTGTTTACGAATGCAACGTCATAAAGAAAAGACTGCCACAATAGCCTACACTGTTTTTGGTTTTAATGTAAAAACTCATAAATAATGTAGCTAATCAAATTTAAAACCAAAGTCAATCGTAGGAAATCTATTTTACGAGCATTCCGAGTGATAAAATTAATTACGACTCCCTTTTTTAGATAATAAATTTTTAAATCACGTGAAAGACCATTTTGGGGAACCCAAGAGAAAATGTGGTCCGAGGTTCCGAGGTCTGACCAAAGAAGTTAAAATTTATCACGCGCCGGTTTTATTGCTATGTTCGTAAATAAACATCAAAGCATTGTCAATTAAACGTATAAGCTCGTATGAAGACATCAAATAACACGGTGGCATATAAATACCAAAATCAACTCATCTCCCTTGTTGATTTTGGTGTCGAATATGTCCGTTCCTTTCTTTGGTGTCATACAAGCGGCAGATGTGACATATTCATTCTCAACTAAATCCGTGAACTAACATAGCGCGTGCGGGTTTAAACGGTATCTATTAGTCTTGAATTCTATAGCGACAGTGACACAAATATTTAGGGGTTGTTTATTGAAAAGAATCGGACAGTCATTTGTTTGCACGACTGGGAAGATTATATGGCAAATTATGACCGAATATGATTGAATTAAATTAAGGTCTGCGAAGTTTATTAGTATAACCGAAACGCGTCTCCACGCAACTTTTTTTAATCTATAAACGCGAATTCTATTTAGAATTAAATTGGCACGCGTGTCTTCTAACAAGACAGACTCGTAAGGGGTTATTCCGGACCAATTCCGGCATTTGACAGGCTTATTTCCGTTAAAGTCTCTTATTCTGTCTGTCTGTCTAGACGGGCGTGATGTATGAAGCACTTCCTTAAGTTAAATACATCTAACTAACTAAAAACGATTTTCGCGAAGCTTTTCCGCCGAGCAGACAAACATTTTTTACGTCGTCGTCTTCCCACGAAAACGACTTGGGACGGGGGTTAATTTTGTAAACAATTTTTCATGGAGGATATGATTCTGGCAGCCGACAATTTACGAACGACCCTTATAAGCAATTTAGAGAATAAGGCACGTGACTAAAGCATTACAGAACCGAGTTACTTCCCGTCATTTCACACAGGATGCCAAATTGCTTGATGGATTTAATATTAGATGTTGTAAAATTCTTATTAATTGATTTTTTAAAGAAATTGGATGGACTCGTAAAATTGGAGGAAATTGCAGGAAATCCGTGTTGGGTGTATCGACGGTACGGTTCCGGAAAACAAAACAGAATATCGACAGAGTTCGTGTATCTAAGGAAGTATAGAACAGCGTTATAACTGCTGATTAGTGTCGAGGGGAGAGTGCTTGTTTGGTAATTTAGATAGAATCGAAGTTGTCTGTGAATCAACCCCTAATTTAACTACTTTAGACTACAGTTGTGTGCAAATATTAGCTCGCTCGATCTACTGTTTGATGATTCTAATTTAAGGGAAGATATACAACTTTATTATAATTATTTTCCAAATTACCCCATATAACGAAGCTCCATTTATAAGAATTGCAAAGTGTTTTTTACAATTTCTTACACTTTGTATTTTTAACGTGTTTTCTACGTCATTGTCACCTTATCGGTTAAATTACAATTAGCACGATTCACCTACTCAAAAAATGAACGCTATCTTTGAACATTCTTAAAACTTAATTTACTTTTTAATTAATGTGTTGTTTATTTTGTTAATAAAATATAGTTTACATATTTGTGTTAATTATTATTACCGATAACCAAACATGCACGATAAGTCGAGCGTTTATCATCCGCTTTAAAACTGTGCTTTCTGAAAGCTTTACACCTCAATGAAAATCTAATTAAAATTTTAAAAAATAGATTAGAAAATCACACGGAACATTACAGATGAATATTTCTTGAATAAATGACAATTATTTGCGTATTAAAGATAAACGTAAATCACTCAAAAAAATGACAATAGTCGCGGGAAATTGTAGGCTGCGATCGAAATTGACCCAAATCAAATCAAAATTAGTGAACTGGGAAGACAATCGTTGTTATATCTTATTGTTATAATTTTATCGATTAATCTAGCGTAAAAGTAAATCAAAGAAAAATTAATTGTTACTGGTATTCACTTTTCAAATTGCAATGGCTCGGTGTGTGGTCTATACAAATTTATAATATGACGCCTACTTTTCTTTGTAAATGATGCTAATTACAGCCTATAAAAGTGACAATTTCATTATATCGTAAAAACGTTAACACTAACCAACAAATTTCTCTAATCATTCAAAAATGTACCTCCATATAGAACAAGTTATGAAAATTTAAATAATAAAATATTTATCTAAACAGATTCGCAGCCGTCGTGGTGTTAATATAATTGGGGTACAGAAATTTTGACCGGTTACTTTTTAATAAATTTGCATGTCTCATACAGAAATTGATATTCAAATTTCGTATTGAATAAATTATTTCGATATTTAATATTAACAATAACCGATTTTGTTCGTGTCAGTTAAAAAAAGGTAGCACCGAAAATTTGCCACTAATGTGGTCCCACTTTTCCATTCATCGAGTAATTGTTACCCATCGTAAATATTAAAATCAATTTTTCATCTTGTATAGCTCGGTAAAGACATGCACGTGTTTATTACGTTTATTCCACGTTACATCCAATTTTGTGGACGTCGTCGTAGAAACGTTAAACTTAAAGCAGATTCGCCAATTCCACTAATAAGTAGGCTTTTCATTTGTTTCGCAAGGTGAATAAAACGTTATTAACACGTTAAACTGCAACGTCAAAAATTGGTGGAAAACAGATTATTCTCGTTGTTTAGTACATTATTAGTAGGATAGATAAATATTTTTAATTTGCGATAAGAAAGATAATACCTATTTAATTTTATTTTTATATTATTTATTTGCTTTCGAACATACACAACAATGTTGGAATTACGCGACAATTTAATTTTAGTCAACAATAATTAAAAATATTAAAATAAAAAAATTAAATTAAATTAATTAATTGGATGCGATAGGAGTGACCGAAAGTATCCGCTCCCACACTTGCGTATTCTTATCTAACCGGAACCTTTTTCTTAGCCTTTTCCTCTCAAATAAACTTTTACTTTAGTTTAATCGATTGCTCGGTTAATAAAGTTTTTGAAAAAATGATTATTTAAATTTAAGATTACATGGGTGTTAAAAACCTTTCATACATCGACAGTTGTTATTGATTTTTTACCGATTAATTATTACATCAATTAAAACTTTTAATAACTTGTTAGATTGCTGTTTTTTGGAATTGCCATTAATTATTAGTGCTCAAAACAATCGCAAATCTGTTAAGTACATCTCGATAATTTTGAAAACACGTTGGCGTAACTTTTATGTAAGTAATTCTTCACTGCATGACATTTTTGTAAATCAGTTTTTTGATTTTTTTTAATTCTTGAGAAGATGCATGAATTGTTGAAACGAATTTCCCACGTACAGCATTCCCCGATATATTGGTTTTGCATTCCTTCGGTCAAGAGTAAATTAAAACAATAATTAATAATCGCATTAATTAATTAATTAATTAATTAATGATCAGAAATAAGTCATTAATGTCAAATTACAACTAGAATAAATATTAAATAATCAAAACCTGCCTACAGAGGCAATCAAATTAATCAGTACATATCTACCTATTTATTTACATATCTAAGTTATCAAGTACAAATTCTTGTTGTCAATGCTTTTTCAGACAGAATTTTTAAATCTTCATCCAGAGAAACAGTTAGCAAAAATGGAAAGGGTTACTAATTTTAAGCAATTGCAGATTATTGTTTAGTCTATGTGAAATTACAGCTGACTTGTAGGTATAAGAATATTATAATGTCTGAATATTTAATTACAAGAAAAGTAATGTAATGGTAGCTTAAATTTCGTTATTTTTTAAAAAAAGAAGTTGAAAAATTCCGAAAGCGACTGGAGGTAATTAAAAAACGTAATAATTTAATAAACATAATAAAATAAGATAATATATAGTAATTGCATTCTTTTAATGTGATAATTAATTGTTGTATCTTCTACCTACGTGAAAAATCGAATCGTGAAAGATCGAAAAATCGATCGAAACGAATACGGTTAAAGTTATGGAGGTAAAAGACAATTACGAATCGGCAGCGTGAAAAGGTCCGATAATATGTATTTACATAACCAAATGAGCTGAAAATTGATTGAATTATTATATTATAATTGAAATTACGTTGCTTAATAATTATTATACTCATTTGGTGTGACCAATCGACATGCAACAGATATTCAATACTGATAATCGATATGACAAAAATCTCGTTTATTCCGATTGTAATTAGAAAAAAGAATTGATTAAAATGTAGAGGTAGCAGCAATAGCAACACTGTGCTTCATTACTCTACAATATATTTTAAACGGAGTCTGAGTTTTAATTATAATTCCCAGATATACAAGAATTTCTATCATTTATTCCATTCGATTTATTTGATCCGAAGAAAATTGGCACAAAGTAATCACGATACATTCGATATCATTCACTTCTCGTAATTTTATTGTTCTCTATCTAAAGGCATGTACCTATGAGAATTTTACCAATTATTAAATTTAATTTGATTTTTCTTTGTGCTAATTGCTGATACATGCATTTGTAATCGACTTTGGTATTTTATTGTGGGCGCAATAAGATGCTTGCTTATTATTATTATTACTCTTTTATATCAGTCGCCAATTTATTTTAACGTAAATAAATCAACACGTTAATCGATTGCATTGTGAAAACATACGCATATTTTATCACATTTGCAGTCACAAATGCGGATAACTCGAAATTTTATTATTTTTCAACTTGGATCTTTTTCGAAAATTCAAACAATGAGATAAATTTGGTGCAGGCGGTTGTTTGACAAGACATCGCGATCTTGCAGCCATTGATAAGCAGCGTGGGAACAGTTTATTCTTATCATGGCACTTGTCATGTTCATGTGTCTTCTCAGTCTATGGGTTTATTGTACTGCCGTTTAGTCTTATTATGTACGATAATGACACAAGATGTTGGGTATGTGGTCGAATTTGTGGTGCTTTAGTTTTTTCAATCGTCGAGTGCTTTGTGGTTTTCACTAGTAGCGGCTGCTGGTAGCTTCGGTGGTGATTTACTGGCGGTGGTTAATTAACTCAGCATTCAGGTATGGCAAACCATAATATCAAAATTATCTATTCTCCTCTTTTCTTTTGGTATCAACCGTTTTCTCTTTCTTAATTGTTTTTCTGGGGAATTGGTTCACATTAACCAGTGGCGTAACAAAAAGGTGAAGGACCCATGTGCAAAGTTGTTAACGGGGGCTCTGCTTTTATAAAAGACAGGACTTCACTTTCTAAAATTTCCCTTTTTTTGTTTACTAATAAGTGGAAAAATGATGGAGAAATTGCCATATGTAAAACAAAAAGGACATTAGAAATCTAGAATATTATAGACTATCTTTTTTTTGCTTTTTCCATTTTCTTAGATTTCATTGGCTTTAAAATTTTCTTGAGTTTTCTGCATTTCTCTCGATTTCCTATTTACCAAAATTTTCTCGAAATCTCTATGAATTTCTTCTATATTTCTACAAATTTTCTAAGAATCTGTTTCTTGAGATGTCTTGGAATTTTTCAGAATTTCTTTCCCCTTAGTTTTATACTAACTGGAAAACCAAAGGGAAAATCGTGATATGCAAAAGTGAAAAGAAATCGAAGCAAATTTTAGGGAAATTCTATGAAATCTTAGTAAAACTTAAGAATGCCATTTTCTTCGCAAGGAAATCTTTAGAATACCAAAGATTAATTCTTTTATTTTCTTTTTTAATTTTCTGAGATTTCCTGACAAAGGCAGATAAAACAAAAAAACAACAAAATTTACTAAGTTTTGTTTTTTTGAAATTTTAAAAATATTAAAATATTAAAAATATAAATATTAAAATAAAATATTCTTATTAAATAATATCAATAAATTTAAGATTTTTCTAATTTTTCCAGGGGATTTCTCATTTTTAGTGCCAAGTCAAGGAAATTAAATTTTAAAATAAATTTGTTTTTAAATTTTAACATTAAATTTTTTATTTTATTTAAATATTAATTTTTTTTTCATTAAAAATGTTTATTTCCTTGTAAAAAGGATCTAAGCCTGGGATCGAAAAGTAAAATAACAAATTTGATTTTGACAAAAAAAAATTAAAAACTGGGTTGTTTTAACTTTAATAACTTGTTTTTTCAACAAATATAATTGCCGGTGCACTGGAGGGTATTCCATACCCCCCAGACCCCCCGGTTTGAAAGCCCAAAAGTGTGTGTATACGGTTTATGATTTATTTTTGTAATATAAATTTTTCACTCTGATGTCAGAACAAAATAGTTCGTAAACAGTTTTATAAACAAAAGATCTTAGTGCATATTCACACATCATGTACCGTAAACATTTGCACCGGGGGGTCTGGGGGGTGTGGAACACCCCTCAGAACATAGTAATCGTAAGACCTTTTAGAAAGTTAAATTCCTAGAAAGGAAAATCTTTTAACTGTAATTGCTGGTGCACTGGGGGGTATTCCATACCCCCCAGACCCCCCGGTTTGAAAATCCAAAGGTGTGTGTGTGTGTACGTTGTATGATTTACCTTCATATGAAAACTTTTTATTCTCTTACAACAAATACATCTACATATCCTTTGCAGACAAACAAAAAGTTTTAATACATATTTACACAGCATATATCTATGCGTCGTGAAAACTCTCACCGGGGGGTCTTTTTTTTGTGAGCGTCGGGAGTGGAGAAATCTTCAAAAGACACCACCCGGATGTGTTGGGTGGTAGTGTCGGAATTTTACCGACTAAAACCATCTCCCTTGGAGGTGCCGGGAATCGAAGCATTTCTTCCGAACACGCTCTTGCCTCTGACTGTCTTCGCCCTTTCGGGACTTTGCTCTTCAAGTTTGCATCTCGTCTCGGAGTTTAGCCTTGGCAGCATCCTATCGATAACATTCCAGTGATCCTCGCTAACCAGCATCAGCTTCACTATGTTCGACGGAGACAAGTTCTGCCCCAGCTGCGTTTGAGCGGCTGTTCTGTTGTCCGCCCATTTGATGCAGGAAAAGATGGTGTGTTCCGCATCGTCTAGCTCTCCACAGAAGAGGCAGCTGAGGGTATCGGATCTCTTGAAGCGATGCAGGTAGCTCCTGAAGCAGCCATGCCCACTAAGGGCTTGAGTGGTTTCGTAAGTAAGCTCACCGTGTTTCCTATTTAGCCATGGTTCCAAGTCCGGGATCAGACGGTGTGTCCACCGGCCCTTGTCCGATGCCGTCCACGAAGCCTACCACCGCTCCCGGATGTCCATGCACCTACTCATGAAGAGGGTCTTGTTGTTAGATCTATATTTGGCAACTCGCATCTCCGCCTTAAGGTGGATTGGCAGAAGGGACGCCAGCACAAGTACCGCCTCTGTGGATACCGTTCTATATGCTCTGCATATCCTCAGGGCACTCTTCCTTTGGGTTGATACGAGTAGGCGCACTCAACAGTCTTCTCCTCGCCTGATCGGACCCATTTAAGTTAGGCATAATCCTGCCCAGTGCGTTTGTAGTTCTTGCTGCTCTTGCAGCAACTCTTTCTATGTGGGGCTTGAACGACCGAGGGGTCTGGGGGCTGTGGAACACCCCACAGAACAGCAAAATTCCTGGTACTGAATTTCAACATAATTGCTGTTGACCTAAGGGTATTCTGTACCTCCCCAGACTTCAAATAGCATCTAGTTTTGCACCTCCTATTTTTGAGATTTTTATTAAGATTGAAAAGGTCACAGTATAACTGGGGGTCCTTTTAGCAGGGGGCCCGCGTTCATCGCACCCCGGTAATTCCGCCCCTGACAGTAACCAATCGATTATTAAAGGAAACCGCAAAAGTTTTTTGTTCTAGTGCACTCGGCATGGTTGTCAATTTAATATTTTATTTTATTTCATTTGTAATATTAATAGTTTTGTAGATACAGGAAGTAGCACTTGGGAAGTAGGGTTTAATTCTCAGTTGTTGCCAAATTATTTGTGTCGTGGTTCGTATTTCACGTTAAACTGCATGTCCTTGTTTATACATTTAGTTAGTAAGTAACTTGTAATTAGTTCTATTAGGTAAAAAATTAGAGAAGCTATTATTGAGGTTCTAACCTTTTAGCTTATTCTACTTATTATTTTCGATACTGATGCTTCGGAATCTCCAGTGGAAAATTTACCTCAATTCCGCTGTTTTCTTATGCTTCAATAAAAGCTTATTTCCATTTAAATATGCAATTTTAGCAGAATTTAATTCAAATTCAAAATTGCAATGTTATAATAACAAAAAAATTAATATTACAAAATAATATTTACAGTTCCCGGATCAATTTTAACTTCCCAAATAATTGCATAAAAATTTAATGATTATGTAACAGAGAGTAAATTTGTTTCCAATGCCCTCTGGCTATTTACATAATGATGATGGTACATAGTTGCAATATGCTCATATTTGTTCCATAAATTATTTAAATTTTTTGTTGCAATATACGAGTGTTTCAACTCGGAGCATATTAACGATTGCTCATACAACTATTTTATTGAAAATGGCAGATGGCTTCCAGCCAAAAGTTTATTGGTTGTAAATTTGAAGTTTCTGGTGTGAATAAAACCAAATTTAGAAGAGCAAGAAAAGCCAGCGGATACGGACCTGAATGCAAACTAAACTGATCATAAATTCACGGCACAGTCATAATCGATGATCAGCTTAGTTCGAAACGTGACTAACGCGAAATTCCTGAGTCGCAGAACGTCTCTCCACCATAATAAAATTCAACAATAACAAGAGAACTAAATCTGCCAATAATCATATTAACTGAAAGTACTACTAAAAAGTTTCAAAAATATTTGTTTCGTATTACAGTAAAATTTTCCAGTAAAAAACTGCAATTAAAGTTTGAGTTATAATGGAGCTTATGCGTTTACCAAAAAAAAGAAAACTAAAAAGTACACCACCGAGCAACGTTCGTGTAAAAGCAAAATGTGATTCTGTTTAAAGCGTGACCGCTACATCCCCAAATTTATACTCAGCCAACCGTTTCTCCACTCTCGAGTGTCAGCTTTTGCATTGTTCAAAAGTTTCAAATAAAAATATTGCTATCTTCCTTTTTTTTATCAAAGAAGACAGCTAATCAAATAAGATGTCTACCTACTCGCAAATAAAAAATAAGATAGGTGCATGTCATTTCTTGGAATTAAAAAAAAATTATCACAAAATTGAGTTATCTAATAAGGAAAAATTGATCGAAAATTTTATTCCGGGAAATTATTACGTAACAGACAAAAGTTTGGCAATTAAGGCTCAATAGTTTATTGTGATATGAAATTCAGTTTTAAAAAAGGGGATGTAAGTGCGTATGATTTAAACAAAGCCGCGGGGTTAAACTCCCTCAATTATTAACAACTCATGATCCACTTTTCTAATCGTGTGGTTATTCAAGGGTTCTCATCAAAACAACTTAGGGGCATAAAATGAACGTACACGACTTCTTTTCTAATCTGGTCGGGGTAAGTGGATTCGTTTTAAAATTTCAGACCGTCCAAATCGAGTGCGCTTATCTGCCCACCTTGTTCAATTTCAAAATGATCGGTATCGAAAATTTACTTATCAGGAAGGTCGAAACTAATAATTATTGTTTTATGTAATAAATGTCATAATCGAATCGAATCTAATGCAAAAAGAATTGGCTTTCGGGATGACGTAGGCAGGTAATTGAAGTAACTTTTAAGATTTTAACGTGGAAAATCCGGGGAAACCGCAGGTTTCTACCCAAAAAATGCGATAAGAACTTCCTTCGCACAGGAACAGGACAATATCAAATTAACCAATTTTAAAGTGTAAAAAATTGTAAAGCGCTTGAAATTTGTACAAATTGAAGTGGATATTGTTTTTTAAAATCTATTAAGAATCATTTACTGTATTATTGCTGGGTGGGTTTGTATTTGAAAAGCGGGCAGACGCAGATGTGCTTAGACGAGCGAGCTTTTGGAGTTTTTAAATATTCAAGTGGAAAGTTCGTTGTATTTTAATCAAATACATTGAATAAAATTGAAGTTCCTGCGAATTTCTAAAAAGTTTTAAAATTTATTGCTTAATATTATCAAACTGACAAAATCAAACTGTAATATAAACAAGTTTCCATATTAAAGTGCAAATAAAGAGGGGAAAGAAGGTTGAAATAATTTTTAACAAACTCGCTAACTCGGAAAAGAAAAGTTAAGAAGCTTCATCTCGCGATCAATAAATTTTATTAAATTAAAAATTCAAATATCCAATAAAAATGATTATCCTCATAGTAAACCCACGAGGCATCCTTAATATTGAGTCTTTTTTATAAAGACTTTGTTTCAATTTATTATATCCTAATCGTTACTATATTTAAAAAAATAACTTTAAAAGCATTTGTTGCTTTTTCTGCCTTCATTTCTTGACTAATATTGTTCGCCGTATCTACGTGAGAAAAGATCTATAATAGAGTGATTACGATTACGTTATCTATCCCGGAATTAAACATACCGTTTCCATTAAAAACCGGAAATAATAAGGATGTGCTAATTAATAATTATAATATCACAAACAAAAAACTTAAACTTTGAGATATTAGCTGACCTTACAGTACTTTGAGTCCACAATATATGTGTATTATTAGAAACCAGGAGTTAATTTATGAACTTATGAACAACTTATGAACTAGTTCAATTATGAACACACAAGAGCCGAAGGAAATTTGGAGTGTGCAATTTTTCACGAATTTCAGTAATTAAATTGTGAATAATTATTATTATTCTAGATTGGGATTAACTATTTTTAAAAACGAATTTGTTCGTGTATACTGTGCGATTGTCTCCAGAATTTTATTTTAAAGAGGAATTAGTGGTTCGAAGTGGGATAAATTACACAGGTCTACAAAAAAAGCATTTTTTTTGTTGCCCTGATTTTTTCATTGAATTTTGAAGATTAAGAACGTAATAGTTATGAATATAACGAAAATTGGCCAAAATTGGCTCTAGTTTTTATTATGTTGTAATATACGAGGTTTGTACAAAATATATTGGAAATATATTGTAAAAAAAAATAAATAACTAGAGCCAATTTGGAAAAAATATTGCTTCCCTTGATGTTTTTTTACATAAAATTTTTCAAAAATTAATCAAAAATCAAGGGCAACAAAACCACTGTCGACCAGTGTTATGGATAAATTAATTATTATCAGCATTGAATTCAGACGTTTAGTTCAAGAAATAAAAATTTTTGACTGAAAAAAAATTTAGACTTTTTGAGTTTCAGCAATTCCCAGTCTAAATATGTATATTTAGAGTTTTTTCTTCTTTTTTTACATTCTTATACTATTACTTTATCAGAAATTTTGAAGCTAAGAATTCAGCCTATTGCAAGAATTTGAAAACTCGACTATAAGAAGCGCAAAAATTAATATAAATCAAAAAATCAAAAAAGTTTAAGTGACATCAGTTCCGCCACTGTGGTTGTTACTAAATTTCAGTGGCGTATTTAGAAGGGGGCAAAGGGGCAATGCCCCCCTCCAAGGATGACTTGGATTGTACCCTCCCTGATAAAAATGATGTTTACCACAAAGTTTTAAAATTTAAATTTAAATTATTTTTATTTATTTGTTTATTTATTTATTTATTTACTAGCGGTGGATCTCTTTTTTAGGTGTATAATATTTAAACATTTAATTTCGTTTCCCGCTACTGGGCGATTCCCATTTTTCTATATTTTCAAAATTTTCTTTAGCCGAACGTTTAAATTTCCTGGCAAAACTTGTAAAATTATAAATTTCCTATCTTCTCCAAGTATTCTAAAAGAGTAAAAATCCTGCGATATGTACTGGAGGGTGTTCCACACCCCCCAGACCCCCCGGTTTACAATTTTGACTTTATATTTTTATAATTAACTTTCAAAGTAACACAGAAAGTTGCTGCTAAACTCCGTGAGCAATAAGGTAATTAAATAAATTAATATGCTTTCCAAGTTTTACCTTTTTCTAGCCGAAGGTTAAACTTCCCTTATTTTTGATTAAAAATTCAAATTTCCCGGTTTGGATTAATATTTTTAGTCCTAATCTTAGTTTAATATATTTTTTAATTGATAAAAAAAATCGACCAACCAGAGTGTTTTTTTCCACCAAAAAAAAGACACGATGTAGCAGGAGCAGCAGAAGCGTGTTGGGATTTTATGTAATAGGATTAGTTACAACTGACGCGCACGAATGGATTAACGAGATTCTGAAAAATCTTTAATCTGCCCCCTCCCTCAAAAGCATCTTCTAAATACGCCACTGCTAGATTCTACACTTTACACCTAAATTGAAGTAAACTAAACTGAAGTAAAGTAGTAACATATGGCAGGAATTGCCAATAATAAGAAGTATGTACATATTTAAAATCTAATGAGAGAGCTACATACGTTTATGACTAGAGCTCGGATTTATATGCACCAAAATACTTGAAAATATGCGCATAAAATATGCACCGAATTTCCTTAAAATATGCACTAAAATTGATAAAAATAGATAAAATATGCAATGATATGCAAACTAAAAAATATCGAATCTTCGAATTTTTCAATTTCTTTTTCAAATTTTCAATAACCTAGATTTATAAAATTTAATAATTTTAATAATAAATCTGGATGAATTACGTAAAATTTTGCATATTTTCAACCTTGGCTGCATGTTTGAGTAAATAATGCATATTTGTACATATTTTGGCCACTTTTGATGTTTTTTGAAGAATTTTAATAGACAAAATACAAAATTATTATTAAATTTGCCAATTTAAGTAATTTTATTTAATTTTAAGCAATTTAATTTTTATAATTTTTTAAATAAATAAAATAATTGCTTCAATTAGCAAAATTTAACAATAATTTTTTATTTTCTCTATTAAAATATTTCAAAAATCACCAAAAGTAGCCCAAATGTGCATTTTGACAAGCAGTTTTTCGGATTCGTTTTTACCTAATTTTACCATATCAACATATAAAAGCATAAAATCCGAGCTCTATTTATGACTATTCTGATTACCGGAACACAATTTACTAAGTTACTGGGGGTATTGTATACCATTTTTGAACTTCTCGCTGCGTATTGCAAAGACATATTATACAATATTGCATGTTGCAGTTTTTCTGAAAAATTGAATGGGTTTTATTTAATAAAGGCAATGCACATATACTTGTTACTTTTCAAACCGGGGGGTCTGGGGGGTATGGAATACCCCCCAGTACACCAGCAATTATTCTGTTCAAACTCAGCTGAAAGCAATGGATTAATTTTCGTTTTTCAATATTTAAAAAGAAAAATTTATTGTTTTTCTACGAGGCTAGCAGTTAGGGTGTTGGATATATGCCAGATTAATAATAAATAATTATTTATTTTAGGGGATTTACTCACCCAGTTCTTTAATCAATAAATCAAGATTGGTTTACACTTGAGAATCAACTAATCAGTGAAATTTAAGAATTAAGGAACAATCAGATTTATATAAATAGATACCAAAATAATAAAAACTTATTATTTTTAAAATATTAAAAATGCTATACAAAAATTGATTTCTTTAAATCGGAGATTGGTGCTGTAAATTGATTGATTTTTCTTGATATTAAGCTTATTGTATGCCCAATTTAATTTTTTACCATGCATATTGAGAAAGAGCAACCGGAACTCGAATCCCCCGACGAAGCAGAAGGAGGAGTAACTAAATCAGTTAGTTTATAATAATATTTGCATTCAAGTACTACAGTACAGAGTTTTTTCTATTTTGTTACATAATTATAATTTATAATAATATAATCTCAAAATATTACAAGGAGCTCGCGATAAAAACTTTTTCGTTGACAGATTTTAATCGGTTTAAGTAAATGATACATAACGATTTAGTACCTTGCCTACTTATCGATAGAGTTTAATGGTCATTAAGTTATAAAGGCTTTAATTAAACTTCCTAGATGTATTGATTGATATCTAATATTGCTATAAAATTTAGATGAGGTTATTAATGTATAATTTAATAAATTACAACGCCTTATTAATTTATATAATAAAGTTGCATAACTAGAACCCACTCTTTAAGACTAAATAATTAAACACAATTGCTTTTTTAGCACCAATTAATTAATAAAATATTCATCGGAGGTTTAATAAATACTCTTCAGAAAATGCATTTGTGTGAGTGAAAAAGTTACTTAATTTTTTAATGTATTTGTAAAAACATCCATCGATTTGTATGTATATGTTTATAAAGCGTTTGCCCATCCATTATGCGATATAAAAGTGCATTTTATGTAAAAGGAAACACGTCGATATATATAGGCAAGTTGCATCGACCAACCCTCGGAAGTGTCAAACGTGAGACAAATGACATAAATCCATTAAGGACTATCGCAAATCATATAGCTAGCTCCCGTGTAGCTTTCTTCTTTAACTCATCCATTCTTTTAAAAGCTCGACGTGTTCCCAGATAAAGCGAACGATAGATATATTAATTTAAAAGCATCAGCAGCAGCAGAAGAAGAAGCAACACATGTTTAATAAAATCGAGTTGGAAATTTAGTCATACTTAATTTATCATCGCGTAACATCTTTGACTTATTGCCACGAGTTGTATTTAAAACGCATTACGTGTACACTTTGCACCCTTATAATGGAAGGGTGTAAATTTATATACGTGCGTTTCGTGTAGGGCAGAAACGGTATTAATAGAAAAGTGATAACGTACTTGTCAAAAGCAAGCTTTAAAATTGAGATGGCAAAACTTGAAACATTCGAATTATGAAAGAGCGCGTTACCACCGTCGCGTCGCCTCCCGCGATGCCTCGCCGTCGTACAAAGCTCAATTTTAATACGAAATTGAATTTACGATGGGTATTTTATGCACTTTGATGCTCTGGTATCCTGTGGATTTTATAATTACACATTTTCAAAGTTTTGCCTGCTTTTGAAGGGTGAGTAAAACGTTACAAGATTTTATTAGGAGAACGTGTTTTTTACATAATTTCCGTTAAACGCCACAATGGCTCTTGATTATACTGATTAAAAAGATTACAATGTGACACCTAGATCTTACTTTCGAAGGGGTTAGTTAGCTTTTTCATTTTTACCTGTCTTCTTCCGTACCTGACCGCATTTTGGCGTAAAGGGTTTCTTTTTTTCCTCAAATGCATTATTATTTAAAAGCGGTTTCACGCTGGTTACTTCCGGATTCGTAAATCTAGCTTTAACACGATTCGAAAAAGACTTGATAACTTTATTTTTATCTAAATTTTAAGGTCAAGGGTTATACACTTGGGGCGCGACCGTGTGAAATTTAATTTTACGCGCCGCACTTTTTTACAAATCTGGAGGATCTGAAGGGTTATGCCTATATACCTGAAACCATGCATGGGTATTTTTATTGTTAAAGGCGTGAAACCGTAATGATAAGCATAATTTTGGACAAAAGATGAAAATTGGAAGATACGTGCGAATCACATAAATTTATCCCATTATTCGTTTTGATTCAATGGAATGACAGTTACATTGAAATTACAAAAGCTCCATGCCAATTAAAGTCAAGACGTCTTAGAACTTGGTCTAGTACCGCGCTCTCCAGACACCAATACGTTAAACAAAGTATTCTTTGGCGATCTCAAATGCATTCGGCATAAGATGCAGAATCCAAAATTTCGTGGAAAACAAAGCTCAGTGGGCGCCCTTTACATTCGGTGCGTTCAACGTATGATTAAGGACCGCCTAGAAGGACTTTATGAATCGGTGCAGCTATCAAGGTGCGCGGAAGTTCTTTATGCTTGCGAAAAGCGGAAGTTGGATGTGAATGCGATCAGATCAGAGTCATGTCGCTGTGGCCTCATACAATGAGACTCGGATAAGACCGTTGTCTTGATTTTATTGAAAATACTACAATTCGACAAGAGGGGCACGAGCCGTTGACTACAATTATCTCGTATTAATTTTCTTACATAACGGTTTTTGCCATCTGAAGATACCACTTCCACTCAATTTTTATGGCCAGGCAAAAATTTACGAATGATTAGATTTTAAATTTTTTATTTTTATTCGCAAACTTGCGCGAGAGAGACTTAATTAAAAATTGAGTACAAAAAAATATCGAGCACTTTGCCTGCGCCTTTGTTTAGCCAAATCAAAATTTTATAACTTCTGCTGGGGAAGTTGTTCCGTCTGGAACGGCATCAACTACTTACTATCAGGGCCAAGTTTTAAAATATGTGGACATACAATAGCCGAGCGATTGAAAATCGCACTTATGATAAAATCAATGAAAATGGCAGGGTAGAAAATAACCGAATTTAAATGCAATGGCCCGGTTTAAAGTGTAGCATTTAGATAAGACACGGCTATCCATTTCGACTGGCCTATTGTTAGACTAACAGAAATCGAACGAAATCGCCAGATCCATCACAAAGAAAGGAAAGCTTTCAGGAGATTCTCCAAGGAATAAATCAAGTCGTTGGGCGAGTTAATGTATTTTGGATTTGAAGAAATCATCGGCGACGGAGTGGGGTGCGTTTTAATAAAGCAAAAAAATTATTCATTTTGAACATTAAACAATGATGTATAACATTCATATGTGTAAAGACGGTCGCACGACACAGAACGTATATAAAATAGCAAATAATAAGCGAGAACAAATGTGGCCATAAATAAAAAAAACTTCATACAACCGTAATATACACATGCAAACATAGTGATAACCCCATTTATTACAATGCACAAGGTAAAAGGGGAACATTATGCATCATATTTCTCCTATTCACGTCTTTTTTTAATACGTCAAATATGCGCGTCAAATTGAGACGGAGCGATACGGCCATATATACAGATACAAAGTGTCAAAAAGGCACCCAATTTACTAAAGAGAACATGCACGAAGAGCCCGACTAAAAAAAAATAACAAAAAAAGGATGACATTATTATTATGTATTGCATTTTAACAGTCAAATTTGCATCGGGAATCTCGTTACCAAAATGAGATTCAGGTAAAATTTTTGAAAAACCGCACTTCTATCTGGTAAATTGCAAAGTCGCGTAACGGTCACCCTTTGAATGTTTCAATTAAACCCTTTCGTGCAAAATTATGAACCTTGTTTTTGCTATATCCGTCTCTCTTGAGAGTCGAGAAGAAACTTGTTGAATATTTTTAATCGATTGCCTATCGAAATTTGAAAATCAGAACAAGAATTATTGCTGTGTTATGTGGATACGTCATGATGTTACAGATAAAGATATCGGCGAGCGGTTCGAGAGGCAAGGGGTCCTTAGGGATGGCCCCGCCCAAGTGCCCCACCTAAAACACGCCCTTGTATCTGGATCAGGATTCGGGATGATCAAGGATGTTAGTGTCGGCACAGAAATCACGACGTATGTGTTTATGTAATACGGTGTGACGTTCTTTATACAATTTTGTTTTTGTGGTGAACTCGTTCGGGTTTTTCTGAGGAAAAGTATGTAGACATTTTGTGGTGATAAGTTTGACTTACAAGAATATTTATACGGAGATAGCTTTCTGGAATCCGATTTAGTTGTGCTTTTGAGAGAATGAAAGGTAAAAATGTTATGTCCACTAAAGACGCACATCGATCGATATTTTACGAGTGTAATTAAGAATTTGATTAAGAAAATACTTTGATTTTTATTTTGCTTTGATAAGGTAAGCTACCATAGATAATGGATGTTTATTACAATTTTATGTAAGTTTTTCATTTGTCACGTTTCATGAGCTGCACAATTTTTATGACTTAACTCGACCTGATCAAAATTAAACTATATTTTTTGTTTCGAAATGAGTCATTTTGGAATTGGACTTTTTGAAATTATATTTCTGCGAACAGGTTGACATAATGGTCGTCCGAGGACAAAACAATGTGTTGTTGTTATCTTACAAGGACAACGACCCACATTTTTGCACACCAGCAATCATAAGATCGTGCTAATGAGTCTGTACGTAACAAAAAGTCAAAACTATTTTTCTTATCGGGTTACCCCAGGCTTGCAAGTTAGTGTCTTTAGAAACGTCTGCAAGTTCGTCTTTTACAATGTAGTTTCAATACATTGCAATAAAAAATTATCTTCTCGCGCCATACCGAATCGTTCCAAAGCAAAACTGCCGAAACACGATAACTGCCATCCTATTAGGATTTCACTATAATCCTAAACAAACAAAGCCCATTATTTGTGTAATCGGTATGAAGTTGTAAATGTTATCTTTCGTATAACAAAATTTTCGCTCAATCTAGGAACGCGAGCCGCTTTATAAACATCGGTACCAGGGCACCACAAAGGCATGATGATGTAACAAACATTCGAAACTAGGTGTCAATTTTGTTGGGCAAAAAATCCCGGAGCTAATTAAAATTCTAATTGTATGGAAGTAGCTTTGAGCTTAAGTGAGACAGATAACAAAGCGCTATTAAGTTGATGCAGATATGCAAGAGATAGCGCTGTTGCTGCGGTTTTGCGGTGGTTACTATTTTACTCCTAAATTAACCACTTCGTTTAGATAGAGTTAGAAACGGAATGCCTTCCGCTCGCACATCCGCTACCTATTTTAATAGGTTGATTGTTTCTAAATATATTTAATTTTTTAAACTTGCGATAATTATGTGTAAATAATTAAAAAAAACATTAAGGTACTTGCTCCAATATCGCGAATCTTATCGCTTCCTGGTTATATACTACACATTTTTTTTAAGTACTAGACTAATTGTTTTAATTAGAAATTTTTGTTGCAGAAGGAAGCGAAGATGAATTAGAAGTGTCTACTCAAAATCTGCAATTATCGGGCGACGAAAGTTCTATGGAACCAACAATGGTGCCCCCACAAGTTGACTCTCCGTTACCTCTGCGATCAGAAAATAATAATCGAGAAAGCGAAGCAACGTCGAAGTTGTGCGTAAAACCATCCGAGCTTTTGTATTCTCACGAAAGACTGATGAGTCTGGATAAAGCTAACGAATTTTTTAACGAAAGTTACATAAACAAGTATGGAGATTCGGGGAGGTTTTTTAAAGAACATCTCGAAAACAGTAAAAGGTTTTCACCACCTCGGATAAGCTCGAACGTCGCGTTGGGCAACAACGTAATTCCACCCGAATTGGTGTTTAGAGATTCCGGAATTTTTGCCGTTACCCTCATACCCAAAGGAACTAGATACGGACCTTTCCAAGGAAAATGGGCTGGGATTCCGCAAGATGCTAAATTCGCTTGGGAGGTAAGTCAGAAATTCTTATCAAAATTGGGGCATAGCAGGTGCTCGTTTAATATAATTATTATGAAGTGTTTACCAAGTTTTTATCAATGGGAGTCGTCTGCTATTTTATGAATGGATTTTGCAATCGAACCGATAAGATTGAATCTTGTCTACTATATCACAATTTTATACTCAAAATTTTCCGTTTTTGAATTTAAGAAGTACGATCAACTTCACCAGGTGATATTGATCTTGAATGATAATAGGATGCAAGAGGATAAATCGGATATTAAATATTATAATATAGGTTATTCGATCAAATTAGTCCGCAAATAAACGTCCATTACACACCTGCACAACCAGATAAAAATAAAAGCGTTCCATTCGTTCCAAAAAGCGTCGTTCGACGACGTTTCGTTCTCTGTTCTTTTCTTATGGGTAGTGCCATGGCACGTTGGCACATTAAAACAAACCGCCACTGAACGATTGCAATAATTACCCTAAGTATATTTTTTCGGGAATTTTGACCTTCCTCAATAAAACTGCTGTGCATTGGTCAACGTTTCGCCCAACTTTGTTGTGGGCCTCGTCAGGACTAATATAAGAATTATGAAACAAAAAATTGCTATCTTTTTAACGAATAAAATCAATTTTTGCAGGACTTCCTAAACTGAAAAATGCAGAGTTTTGACGTTGATTTGACAATAATAATTATCCTTCTGCACCTGAACAGTGCGCTAAAGGGAATTTCCGTGTTTCCTGAAGTTTAAAATTAAAAATAATTGACAGTTAATTAATCTGAATTTAGATTGTGCAGGTTGTAGAAAGATGAGACTAGGTCGATTTATTTTGAATTTTTTTCAAAATTCTCGCGAAATTCTGTTTTATACCTAACTAAGATTTTCTCTATTATCCTAATATAAATTTTACTTTACTTGACACATTTGAAAAATATTTTTAATATCCGATGCTATTTCCTGAAAATTATCATTTCATTGTTGTAAATTTTGTAAAATATTTATATCCAATTTAAGATTTTTGTACTATAAAACTTTTGCACTCTAGCAGATAAGTAATCAGTTTAGGTGTTTAATAACAAATTTTAATTCATTAAAGTGCTATTGGCACACTTCAAATTTAAATCCGGATAGTTCTCGTCGAAGTTAAATTTTCGTTATCAGATTAGGAAAAGGTGAGCTACTTCAGAATTCATTGGTGCTAAACTGAGGTGTGTGTCTATGTGGCCGATACGAATGTTTTAATAATAAATAATAATAATAATAATAATAATTCATTGGCACTCTTACTTGGCTGGGACCCGATGATTAGATCAATTATTTGAATTACGGTTTCTCTTTTGATCTGTAAGTGTCTCAATTTGGCAGAATTGCATTTTCACATCTAACAACCGACGTTATTTCTTCCGCCACTTAAAAACCCCCAAGTCTAGAAAATATGACACTTAAAACGGTGGAAAAAATCTTGCACTCGAGGTAAATAAAGGAAACAAAAAATTCATATATATAGGTAAAATAACACGAAGATTGATCTCTGGTTTCAAATTGAGAAAATTTAGGTTCTATCAATTTTAGGGGTGCTAATAACCAGTATCGGTACAAATACATAACAGTTGGGATTACTTTTTAAAATAAGGGTCGAACGTAAGTAAAATTGATATTATTGGGGTGAGAAAATTGTATGGTTATCACTAAAATTATATTGATGATTTCGTTGTATTGAATAATAATTATTTACGCGCAATATTTAAATTTAGTCAGAATTTTTGAAAGCGTTGCGCAAACTTGAGCATCCAACTGATTTTTTTCATTAACTTTCGAATATATCCACAAATATTTGCCGATATTTGGAAACCAGGTGCTGGAATGATTGACAGTTTATGAATTTGTGTGAAAAAGGGGTTTTAAACCGAATATTTGTTTGAATAAGCAAAAGGATCGAAATAATCTCAGGATATTCGCTACGAGACGTAAACATAAAGTTAGTTATTGTGGGCACTTTTGTGTTCGTAATTATTGGGTTATTGAACACCAATTTTTGTTCACGCTATATCGGAAAACGTTACATTATCAGATTTTAAACTATGTACTACACTTCAATTGATAAAAATGTCGATTACAAAGTGTGAAAAAGATTGCGAAACGTTTATATAATATATTTACGAGGGGAAATCAAAAATTATTTTTATTTAATTGTCACAGAGGACAATCTTGGTGTATCTGCCCGAAAGGCCTACCGTGGTTCGGATGCCACGTTAATCTGCAAGCCCTATTAGGGTTGAATAAATAAAAACCTATTTATGCGGAATTTTCTACATCCTCCACTTTAAAATAAATTATTTATTTACAAATTTCAAGTACAAAAATTTTATTTAGGTAGTAGAAAAGATAATTAAATAGTTAACTGAGATAACCTTCGGCTAGTAATTATTACAAAAATTTTCCTGTTGCACTTGATGTTGTGTGCTAAAAATTACACCTTATCCTATATTGACAAACATTGTAGGAGGAAACGAGCACTCGATGCAAGTTTAAATTTAGTAAATGTTATCAGTCGTTACAAAAGCGAGCAAGCCTATTGAGAGAGATCAGTCTTGAATTATCTCAAGATAAGAGGTATATATAAGCGGGTGCGGTTCCATTTAATAAAAAAATTGCCAAACGGAAGAAAATGACAATAATCGAGGTAAGTGCATCTTTGAATTATTTCTCACGCCTTGGTGGTTGGTGTTTCGTGGTTCGTCCGGATCCGAACACAATTAAAATGTAATTGCGTTTATGTTAATTTCAATTTTGCATATTGGCATTATTCAATAAGCGATTGACATGTGTCAGAATCGTCATTTTCATTAGAATTTTTAATTTCCATCCACTCAATTGATTCTATTTTGGTTGGCCTAAACGAGAGTCAGTTAGTGCATGGGGGATAAAAAAGGAGGCTGACGTTTTGTATATTCAAAAAATGCGACTTTTCGAGTGGTTTTATTAATTCAACCGTAAATAACATTCAAATCCTTTTAAAATTTGCGTTGTGCTACGAGCACAATCATTGAAAACCGAGAAGTATGCGAGGTAAAAATTTCCAACTTTTTCCCATATTGGTGAAAAAGTCCCTTATAAAAACAAGTTTTTTGAAAACACGATACCTATCATGTATGTTTTTATTATTATTATTTTGGATACAATGAATATAAACTAGCTGGTCCGGTGCGTCGTGTGACAGATTTTTGAAATGTTTTGTCCTCTCAATTATAATATAATAACTACAAAGGAGTGTCCCTCTCCATGTCTTGACCTTAACGTGTCAGTCAATGTCAGTCGTGAGGGTCTTCGTTGCTGCTTCTAGTTTTTTTAACGAATTTTGAATTTTGATCTCGAAAATCGAAAACGTTGATGGGATAAAATTTTCAAAGTAATTAAGACAGTGTCAAATTTCATGCTGAGTTATAATCAAAGCGCACAGAGGGAAGGTCTAAAGTCATAATCAACGTGTCGCAGCGGTTATTACCTCGTATATCAGCTGACAGCTGCCATTGATGGCAGTTGACCTCCGCCATCTTCGTCGGACACAAGTTGATCTCTTTTTGCCTCGCAAGAAGCGTCGTCTCGAGCGACCCTTCAACCCCGTCGTGGCAAGGGTGAAGGCATGTCTTGTATATGATCAATTATCTACTTCTTGTTTTGACGTTTAGGAAATAGCGTCTTGATAAGTTGTTGGGTTTTTCCGACAAAATTTTCAAATAAGCAATTTTATTGCATGTAATTGTGTGTTGTAACACTTGCTACGGCATCTGTTCCATAATATTTGTGTCGTAATCCGTTGACATACGCATCTTACAACCCCAAACCATTCCGATCGGAAGGAAATAAATCAAACGAGAACAATGTTTGTGGATTTGACCTTTATGTGGACAGAGTAACTAATACGACCATCTGTTTCGTATACGAAATATTATTTTTCTAATCGAAAATTTATTCATCAAATTATAAGACAAATGTGGGTAATTATTTTCGGAGGGTGCTGAAATAACGCGCAAGGGTTTGACATTCCAAAAAACCTATTTTGTAACACACTGTGCTCTGGTCATCACGATAATCATTGCCCAGCAGTAGTAGCATCTGCAATGGATAAATTTGCGGTCTTAAAAAATAATTTCAAGTTGTAATGTTACAAATATACAAGGGTCTAAATAATCGGTTTATTCACGCTCGAACAAATTCCTTTTTGCGATATACCTAATATTCGGAAGCTCTTTCACCATCGATCTTCAGTAGTTAAAAATCATCCCAAGGTGTCCTCCCAGCGGACCAAGCAATTTTTCCAATTTTATTCCGGCATTCCGCTGCGATAACTCACCTAATCGACTAACTCATTGACAGCTGAAGTGACACATCTGTTTGAACGTAACAAAAGTGACCCAAATGGAAGTACTGATTGATTTTCTTCGTTTTCACAATAATAAACGTTTTTATTTGTTGGCAAGTACGCGGGGAATTTGAGACGCCCCGCTTATATCAACTTATTTAGTCTACTTTTTCGCACGTTTTTTTTCCGAAAACAATTAACATTTTTTGTCCAAATTATTATTGTTGTAGAATCTTCACACTCGGAGAGTGACAGCTTGAAATCTCCTTTCAAAGAGATACTCGGCGATTGTTATCTTTGCAACCGAGTTACCTACTTTTGGACAAGAATGGACACGAAATTCTTTGGATCTTTGGAAATTTCTTTATTATCTCGATCGTTTGTTACGCTCGAGGTGCGTTTTTCAAATTGATTGCCAACGTGCGATAAAAACAATTTCGAATTTTCAAAATTTAATTCTCTCGAGATTTCCGCAAATATTTTGTAAATAATGTAAGGAAAGTGTGGAACCATTTGTCTACTAATTGTAAAGTGTCAAGTTGAAGTTGTATTGAACAGAGGAACGTAACAGAGCGACGATCTTGTTTTCCCAAAAGGTATATTAATCGAATCTGTTGCAAATGTAGAGTCGAAATATAATAAATAACCTAACTATTCAAAGCACATTATTGTATAAGGGATTGGGGCTGTAGAATCGTCAGGCATGTCTTTGCACTCCACATAGAGCTTTACGATGTAGATGTCACTCCCGTGTCAGCAGGCGGTTCTATTCAGAGGTGTCAACCAGACTATGATCACTTATTCTCATCCCTAGATTTACTATGTGACAGATTATGGCAACTTTTGACTACGATATTCTCACTTTCTTTACTGCAGGTAGCTGATGGCCAGTAGCATCTCGGTTGTCTTTTATGTTTGCCGAAATTTCGTTCCGACTCGATACCTTTTGTGTAATCGACCATATCGGGAAACCATAATATTCCAAACCCAAACCTTCAGATAGATAGATAGATAGATGATTCAAAAATATTAATTCGGTTAAAAAAAAGTACTATGATAGTAAAATTGCTAACGTAAAGGAAATTACGAACGTTGGAATTGTGCAAAAGCTGGAAATTTTCTGAAGGAAACTCGAGGAAATCACGTGGAAAATTTGCAGCTGACTCTTGTGTAGGCATCTTTGAACATTTATGACTGATGATATAGCTCAAAATTGCCGATCCTTATTGCTTCTCAAATCTTGAAAGTAATGCAATTTCGAAATAATAATTTATCGTTTCGTAATTTGAATCATTTTTACAATCCAAGTGGAGAGTAACACATTGACATCTGAGGGAAATCGACGTAACTACTATTTCGTGGTTTTTCTATCACAATCAGAGCAGTAGCGCCAGGTACAAGTACAGGTGTGTCGTAATTTACCGATATGCTTATAGATGGCACTACGTGGCTTCATTCAATCGATAACACTTTTACCCAAGTGTAATTATGTAATAATTAGATTAATAGTTATTTAAAATACACTTACATATAATATTTTTCTCGGTTTCGTTCTTTGTTTCAAATTCGAACCTGAAATTTTAAAACAAATTTATTAAATTGAAATAATAGCAAAATATTAGAATCATTCCAGAAAATTAAAAACAAAGTAAGCTGTGAATCAAACAAAGTTGGGGGAGATGTTCTTAAATTAAATTGAATTAATTCGATTTTGGAATCAAGAAAATTAAAAAAATTAAAATTGTTCGTGGAAAACGTCAAATTGACGAAAAGCGAGCATGAGCGCTGATTATGTACAAAATTAATAGCCCCACGCCTTTGGACACTATGATATTTTCAGGAAGCTGTTTTTCATGTTTTGAAAAATTGTTTTTACTTTTAGTGCATTTTAGATTTTCTTTAAATAAAAGAAAAAACTTGACTTTGTGTCATTCATTTTAAACTTAAAGAATCATTTTGTGCAAGCAATTGTTTTACTTTATTGCCGGCGATGTCCAGCACTAAAGTACTTTGATTTTTAATTTAATTATTATGTCAGTCCCACAAACTACCACAAAAATGTTTCCTTCGCCCGCCGCCGCACGGGAGGGATTGTAAAACAATTGCTTTCAGAAAACTAAAATAAAATAAATATTCAAAACTAAAACAAAAGAACGCGAGTGATAGCAAATAGTACATTATTGAACAAGGGCCTAAGTAATACATATTATGTATCTTTACGCAGGGCTGGATAAACCATGGGTGCAATGGAGCAGCCGCGCCGCACCCATCGCTAAAGTTCAGAAGGCGCCAAAATTGTGCGTTTTTTATTTAATTTTCTATAAAATTCAATAACTGGAGAGACGATACCGATTATTTTAGCCTATCATTTAGGTTTTGACCCCGATAATTTCATCCCCAATTTATTTATATTATTTCACTGCATTTTTGTAACGAAATACTTATATATTTATATTTAGAATAATTTATTAAATTACATTATTTTACAAAATTGATCCTCTACATGTTTGTAATTTGGTGATAGTTATATTGTCGGTAAAAATGAGATAACTGCGCGAAGATAAGGCTCTGTATAGGTTATAGTGTTTTTTATTCTTTATAAGAATATATTCGGGTTATTCAGTTATCAACTGGTAAATATTTACCATCGAGATAATTAACAAAGGATGCACTGGAGGGCGTTCCACGCCCCCCAGACCCCCCGGATTTACACCTTCAGTTTATGATATTAAGGCGCATCCTACAAAAATGCACAAAATGTTCCAATTCTAAGAACTCTTAGAAAATAAAAAATTCGGGAATAATCTTCGATTGCATTAGTATTTTAAATGCTAAAATGTTTTTACCACCTTAGGGCATGCTATGGCAACAGAAATTTTTAAAAACGCAAAACGTAGGAGTAATCCGGGGGGTCTGGGGGGCATGGAATGCCCTCCAGTGCACTATTTCTGTGGTCACATGCTAGAACTGCTAACTTTACAGGAAAAGCAAAAAAACTTTTTTTTTAAATTTTAACTTTACTATTAAAAATTACTACCTTATAATCACTAAAATTTTACTTTGAAAATTTAATTGCTATCTCACAAATGTATCACAAATTTCATTATAGCAGAAGTAAAAAAAAATTACTGATTTTTTGATTGATTTTAAGTTATAATATATGTATATCTGTCAAAAAATTTGTAAATTTCCAATTATTTATTGACATGACTTTTCTCCTTTTACCAGAATTTGACACCTATTATTATGAATCTAATTGTACAAAAAAATGGATTTGGGCATAAGTGGACTTATCCCCTTATAGCACGTGACCACAGATTTGCTCTTCTTCGCGGGCTATTCAGTTATCAACGAGTTGGTATAGAAAGTTTTCTTTAAAACCAAACGTTTGCCTTCTTTTGGTATTTTAGTTAGTGAATTATCAGTTCATCGCGGTTTTACTATAAAATAATTCAGAATTAAACTCAAATAACATGGTTTTTACTTTGTACGTGATAGAGCCGCCATGTTCTTGTAATTGGTAGCGTCATGAGCGCCACCAACGGTCAGGTAAATCGCGAATATTCTATACAATATAATATTTAGGTTTAAAGCCATTTACTTAATCTGCACCCGGCACTGTCTTTATGCAGGGAAAGTCTCTTCTGTTTTATTCTGTTTTTTTTTATGCTAATTTCCGATTTTCCAATCACAATTGTTTTTAAATTAAAGCTAATTTTTAATTTTTAAATATTTAAATAACCAAAAAAAATTTGGTTACTTATACCCGAAGAAGACAGATGAGGAGTTCACCCAATAATGCCCAAGAAAGTAGCTGGGCTCCCCCAAATGTTCCTTCGTTGTTGTTTAATTGTTTAAATTATTTTTAAAATGCAAATGTTTGAAGGTTACATGAAACTTGAATGGTACCTGAGGCTATTAGTCGGCATTAACAGTAAAACAGTCGCTTTTCTTTTATAACAAATATAAACACAAAAAAAACAGTTGATGAAAAATTCATCATTTGCACTGATGAATAAAATTCATCATATTGATGAATAAAAAACATTGAATTTATAAATTGGTTCATCAGTATGATTCATTATGTTCATCAGTTCTTTCGGCTGAAGAATTGAAAAATAAAAAAATTTCTTTTGATTTCGACCAAACTTGAATTGAAAAAACACCTACAAAATTTATATTTCGACTGGAATCTTTTGCCAAATTCTCTAATTCTATAATCAAAAGAAATTATTGATTATTGCATGGCCATCGGTAATAAACTGCTGTGCTAAATTTCGGTGCCATTGTTCAACTAAAAGCGATTGAAAAATAGTATTATAGAAAATTCAAACATTCAAGGCAAATATTAACGGTAAACATATAAAGTCAAACTTTGTGGTATTAATTAAAATAACAATAGGCTAGTACAAAATCGGCTGTATATATTGCGATGATTTATTTTTAATGAAAATTGAAATTTGGAACCCGGAATGTTCGCTCTATACTCAACCGGCGGTCACGTCAAGCCACCCACTTGGATTCTGTAACCCGAATTGAAAATTTACAGTCTTAAAAATTTAAGTGCTGCTTAAACCCAAATAAAGTTTAACAGGCGAACCATAACGAAAATTTAATATTTATCGAAGAACATTAAATTTGTTAATAAATTTATCGCTTCCGTGCAATGTTTTACATTGAAAACGCATGTAGGTTTAAATTATAATTAAATTTTTATAATTTATTATAATATAATTTTGTAATAATAATAATATTTTCGGTCTAGCACAGTGGTTCTCAACCACGCCTTGGCGATAGAGCGAAGAAATTGCGCAAAAAAAATAATTCAATAATTAATGTGATGGTAATATGTAGTCGGAGTAGTTTTGACAAATATAATTGCCACAAGTTAGTGCTTAATTTTATGAGGTTATATTGAGTTATTAAGTATCTAATTAAGTTGTTAAATTAGTTTCCTATCTGTATAGTTGTACATTATAAATTAAATTATTAAATACGTTCGCAGCATACTTATCCAATTAATATAAAAATTTTAGTACCTTCGTTATAAAATTATTGATTTGATTTAAAACGAAAGACTTGTAGTACACTCTTGACCGGTAATGCTAATTAATGCAGATAATTAAATATTTCAGCTTCTTAAAAAAGCGTGGCATAAAATATACGACTAGAAAGTATAACTACAATTATTGGAAAGTGTGCGCACTTATCTACGAGTTGTCAATAAATTTGTATTCCAGTAGGTACGTGCGATCTGCCGTCTTTCTCTTCTCAATGTTACACATATCGCGGACAATTCGATTTCGTAAAGTAAAATTTTTTGGAAAGTCGTCGCAATAAAGTATTAAATTTAATGGTAACCAACGAACCTTAACCGCAACATAAAAATTGAATTCGACTGAGCTTTTGCTCTTATCAATTATCACTTCCCCTCAGCGTTCACGATGAGTCCCGCTTACATAAATTTTACAATCCTCGCAAAACTTTTCTATGCTTTTCGCAAAACTCATAAATAATTCACTTTTCGAATGGCGAACGAGGATCACTGATGGCTAAATTAATCTAGCAATTAGTGGGAGAATTTCTCTTTTAAAATCCTAGCTTTTCTTTTGATCAATTTGCGTCTTCGCACAGAATTGTGAGGATATAATGACGCGATTAAGGATCATACCATTAGGGTTTAAGGGCGGCTGCTTCCGACAATTAGGGCGCCTCTCTACGACCGCACACCCCCTTGTTTTACTCCGAGTGTGCGACCAAAGTTTAATTGCTGCGAATTGGATGCCTTCCGAGCTTTGCGAATAAAGCGCAATTTCTTTACGCGTTGGATTGATAAATGAAAAACTACATTTTCCATTCGATTCGTTGCCTCCCTTTAATTAATTAAATTATTTCGCGAATTAACCTTTTATTTAATTGCAGGTGCTGGCCGGATCGGGCATCAGGGGTTGGCTGGATGGATCGTCCGAACCTCAAAATTGGTTAAAACTAATAAACAGTTCCAATAATAAAAGTTTGGCCAACTTAAGACATTTTTTGCAAAGCGGACAGGTGAATTATTCATTTGTAATGATTTGTATTTTCAATAATCACTAATTAAATTTGATTTTATTTTAGTTGTGGTACGAAACATGCTCGGACATACCCAGTGGTGGAGAGCTTATTTTAGGATCCAAGGAACCTTTAAATTTGCAGGATATGTTTGGAGATTCAAACGCATCCGCAGACGATATCGCCAGTCGAGAGACAGGTAATTTTCGATTTAATTTTGGAAAATCAAAATCTCGCCGGGCGTCTCGCTCGTGCTTTGGTTGGCGAACCGTGAATATTTTTTTGAAATCACGATATTTTATTATGTCAATTTGGTTACGGTTAACTTCGTTCGTTTCACCCTTTAGCATCTTTTCCGTCATTAGACGCTTTAATGTGGAAATCAGTAAAATTCGTGCATGCGAACAATTATTTAGATTCGAGCGGCGGCGCGCTACCGGAAGACGCTGACCATATCCTGCACCTGGCCGGTAACTGTTGAACTTTTAACTCGATTTGACACGAAAATTGCTTAAAATCCACGGGTGATTTATTCGTAAACAGGAAGATGAAATTAGTGACAACATGTCCAGGTCACTGCTTTACTGCTTTCGGTTATTTATTAATAGTAATTACAATCGAATCAGTTGAAAATCGTGACGATGTCATTTGGTATTATGAAAATAATGCTATGTCAGTTTGTTATTGTTTTTCCATTATCCATTTCACCTTTTCAGAAATCATCGGCGACGATTCCGTAAATAACAAAAATATAAATATCCACGCCATATTTTGAGTTTCAAGATTTTCTCTTTTGCCTTGGAAAAATAACCAAATTTGTAAACGGTTGTTTTCCAATGGAAGTCTTATTTTGAAAAACGTGATTATCCAATTAAAAATTCTTTATAGCAATATCATTTCTTTATTTTTGTGTCTGATTTTCGTGAAAGATGGCCGTCGTCGTCACGTAACCTAGTTGCCTAAATTAGCGATAAGATTAAATTAATTAAAAAAACCTTAAAAGCTAATTTGATTGGTAAAGATAATATATTAAGTATCATCACGAAAATGAGTGATAAATAAGAATTGTTTTTGGCTATAGTTGTGAAGTGTTCAGTCTTTTATGATGGGTAATATTGTAATTATGGCGAAATAATCAAATTAAGAGTAAGAAAATTCGTTGTTTAAATTGCGAAATTTTACCTACATTTTCGAAATTGTCAATTAATTAAAAACCCGATATGAAATCTTGCGTCAAAATTGAAAGACAAAAAATTGGTTTGATGTGAAAATTTAGAACGAAACAAAAAATATTACCTAACTTTAATTAGCATAAACTGAAATGTAGGTAATAAATAAATTAATATTATTTAAAAACTGTGTTATATTGTTAATTTTGAAGTCGCCGAACGAGAATATGCGTGAAAAAGATTAAAAATTTGACACACACGCCTTCGACATGTGTATCTTGGGGTTAGAACTATTAACAACAAAAGATGAATATGTCACACAGCTACTAAACAACCCCCAACATATTACAAAGGGTAAAACGTCATCAATGAACCCTATAATAAATCTGATTAATTCCAGCTGCGCATTTTGCAAACATTTTAAACTGATATCGGCCTTTAAAAAACTAATATAGACCAACCATCTAAAACATGATATAAGTACACTTTCATCAAAGGGTGGCTTGTAAAAGAGATTAAGTCAAAGCCAATGTGATAACACGGGGTGCTTATTTCGCGTCATTTGAAATCGAGTTGAGGTTTTAAGGTTTACATTGTTTCGGTCGAGATTTTCATTATCGATTGCTAGGCGAATGCAAATGAAATGAATTTATTTGGAAGCCGGAAATAAAAAATTGACTTGGTTCGTTCATCTGCTTCCTGGAGTGAATTAAAAAATTAACATTAGTTTCGTTGATGTCTAGAGATAGCACGGCGATATGTTATTTCGCCATATGCCACCCTCGCTCGCCCCTTGTTTCAACGTTTTGATTGCGTTTTTATTTTTTGTGATAGGTGCGTATTACAAAAATTTTTTAATCCCCCAACGAACACAACATACGGTTAAATAATTCACTTGACTCCACCGACATCTGACTTAACGGTCAGATTTAATCGTGTGACTGCGATTTTTATTCAAATAATTTTTTTAAGAAATAATAAAAACAAATTATAACCCTATCTTAAGTCTTAAGGGATGCGAACAAAACAACTTTTGATCATATAATGGTCACGTGTCTGGGTTCATGTCAGCGCCCACCCGGATTAGCACGGTTCCATTGTGGAGAGCGAACCCTTTCCCGATGAAGTTGTCACTTAATATACAGGGTGTCAAATATTATTTATGGTTTTGTTACAGTCATAATGCGTAATGTCCGCGGATAAAAGCAGGACAGATGGGTTAAGTCACGGATGTATGCAACAACGTTACATCGTGATAATCAAGTTTGGGGTTGAAGATATTGTTTGCCTTTACCGATTGCATGATTGATGATTTCGAATGTTTCTCAAAATTGTCATGCTCGTGGTGCCTTATTAATTATGCAATTGTTCAGTTCTGCTTCAAATATTAAACAGGTGCATTTTGACTTTTAAAACAAAACGGTTGGATTCACTGGCCCGGGCTGATATATCCATAAGGCACACATTTAAATTTTAACGAATATATATAATTGAATTAAGCGTGGGAATGTTTCAAAATACTAACGAAAATTATAACATGTTTGCACGGACGAGTAGGTGTGAATATGAAAAACTGTCGAGATCTTCTATTTTAGTTTCGACAATTTCTGTGTCTTAATAATCAACACCGCACATCAGTGGCGTATTTAGAGGGGAGCAAAGGGGCAATTGCTCCCCCCCCCCAAAGGATGACTCGGATTGTACCCCTAAAGCCCCCCCCCCCTGATAAAAATGATGTTTACCACCAAGTTTTAAAATTTAAATAACTTTAAATTATTTTTATTTATTTATTTACTAGCTGGAAAGCCCTTCCACGGACGGGCAGCTAAACGGTGGATCTTTTTTTTTGCGGTATAATATTTAAACATTTAATTTCGTTTCCAGCTACTGGGTGATTCCCGTTTTTCTATATTATCAAAGTAACACAAAAAGTTTCTGCTAAACTTGATGTGCCGTGGGTGGCAATTAAAATTTTTTTTTTATAATATAAAAATAAAAAAGTTTCTCAAATTCTAATTTTCTTTAGCCGAACGTTTTAATTTCCCTCACTTTTGCTGTGGAAATCCTGCGATATGTACTGGAGTAAACCGGGGGGTCTGGGGGGTGTGGAACACCCTCCAGTGCATATCGCAGGATTTCCATTCTTTTAGAATACTTGAAGAAGATAGGGGATTTATAATTTGAAAATTCTACGATATGTACTGGAGGGTGTTCCACACCCCCCAGACCCCCCGGTTTACAGTTTTGACTTTATATTACTTTTATAATTAACTTTCAAAGTAACACAGAAAGTTGCTGCTAAACTCCGTGAGCAATAAGGTAATTAAATAAATATGCCCCCCCCCCAAAAGCGTTTTCTAAATACGCCACTGCCGCACATACAATCTGGCAGCCGTTTTTAGTTATTTTTTTTATTTGTTAAAAAACAAGCTAAATCCGGCTGAATCGAAGCTGTTGAGGCTGAATAATTGTGTGAGATTTGTTGTTAACACTTTTAAAATTTGTTGAACTTCGGTCCAGTTTTGTTATAAAATCAGTTTCGAAGTTCCCAATTTTGCAATAAATGATTTTTAGAGAAAAAGACTCTGTAAATTACCTACTTTATTTTATTTAAAATAAAAAAATTATAACCTGTTATTATTAGTTGTGGTCTTTGATTAACTTGTGGTCTAGATTTATATAGCTAAATTTACAGACAGATTAGTAGAAAATATTATATTAACAGATTTTATGTAGATTATAAACGAATTTTCATTCTTGTTTGACTGTAAAGCGGTTAAATTATTTATTATTATTCTAAAGGTTGCATATATTGCAGTTACAAATTTATTATAATTAAGGAAGATAAACAAAATCAATATTATATTTGAGCTTTCAATTAAGCATATCGCTCTGTTCAGAAAATTTATAAAAAAAGTAAATTTTGAAAGTTGAAAGTAAAGTTGAAAGTTCAAAAATAATAGAAGTTATTCTATACTCCCCCCTGTTTTAAAACCGAAGGTGCGTGCGTAATTTATTATTGATTTTATTAAAATAATAGCCATGCTGTTTTCTAGATCAAATACATTTATATGTTGTGGCAGTGCTCACCGGGGGGTCTGGGGGGTATGGAATACCCCCCAGTGTACCTGCAATTGTCAGTTGTACTTGGATTCAAAGTTTTTAATTTTTGCACAATATTATAAAATGGAAACCAAACATAAATATGCTAACGCAAAAAAATAGTTAAAATAATATACCTAATTATATTGTATCCCCTTGAAATATGCGGTATTTTGATGCCGTAACAATAAATTATAAAATAAAATCAATACTATATAATATATTTTTTTTTAATAGCTATGATTTTCAAACAATTCTATAAATAAACGTTTGGACGGTAGGCTTTTAAATTTCACTTTAAATTAATAAATTTAAACTAATGAAAATATTTTTCATAATTTTTTAGTCTGTCTGGCGGTTAACTTTTCAATAATGCATTAATAACTATAAGTATACAATTTATATAATTAATAAAATGCAGATATATTTGAGAAAATAGACCGATTGATTAGTCGATTCGCGGTGTATATAATTTTGGAAATTATTTTCGGACCTGGATAGAAATATTGCGTTACGCAATAGCTGAAAATCAGTTATCAATTATAAAGGGTAAAAGCCGAAACCGGAAACTCCTACCACAATTTATTTTTTATCTTTATTTATAAGCATATTATTTTAACTATTGAGGCAATTTGACGTTTCGCCCTTATTTACTTTCCCTGTTTAACAAAATTGCCCTCTAGGTAGGGTTGCATGTACGATGGACAAGGTGAAAAGATTTTAACTTTGACCCGCCAATGGGGTAGTAGCAGGTGGAGGTGCAATATGACAATAAAGTACTTAACTTTTCCATTACTATTTAGTTGTGATTGTGAACTACCTGTGACTACCAATTTATTATTAAAAAAACAACCCCCGAAGCTTTCGAGTGCACCATAAAAGCATATTAGATTAATTTGTTTCCAAGTTTCGATTAATTACAGTGACACAGTGGCTTTGTTTCTAAAAGTTTTTTAAAAATTGCATTTAGGCTCTCAGCACAGCGGGACAGTCGAAAACGAACGTGAAGATGATAGCGAAGACGAAACCGAAATCAGATGTTCCGTTTGCGAGCAACCCTTTACGGATTTAGACAAGTAAGTTAATTTCTTTTCCAATTTACGTTTTAACCATGAAAATCCTAATTAATTATTGAAATAATAGACCATATTCCAACTCGATAATTACTTTTATCGGGGCATTTTATCTCAACGCTACCTATGAATTTTTCATTCCCTTGTATCTGTAATGTGCGTGATGGAGATGTTCTATGTAGACAACATTTGTAGATTTATTATTAATGTTGCTCGTGCATCGTTTTTGTGTAAACTTATAAAACAGTGTTGAGGGAATTTGCGTGTTTCATACAGGCAAATTAAGATTAAAGAAAATAATTGTGCTCAGTCAGTTTTAATAAAGCGTTTCCACTTTTATGTGTGGCACTTGTGTGCGATGTCACAGAATTGATTGTCATTTCAAACGATTTCAATTCACGCAATTTTCCTCACAATTGCTTATTAAATTATACACCACCGGCGGCGATGTTTGAAGAACCATTTGTTTATAAAAAAAAATAGTACATTTTTGATTAATTCACATTAAAGCCAAATCAATTAATACATAATTTATGCATTTCACGCCTAACGCTCAAAACTTCGCTTCGAATAAACAGATGATTGAGTTCACAGAGTAGTACAGAAAAATAAATTAGTCCTAATATATCACGCTAGTGGAAACTCATCAATAAATTATATTAGCTTATAATTATCATTCCATTTGCATTACTAATGGAAATTTAATATTTTCCAGGTTGGATGAGCATTTAATTTTAAAGCATAATTACCGAAAAGACGAGTTTCGATGCGAACTCTGTCCCAAGTCGTACTCTCACAGACCCTGCTTATTAAGACATCGAGCCATAGTTCACGACGAAGTCAGAAAATATCACTGCGAAAATTGCACCAAGGTAAGCCTATTATTTCTGGTTTTCAACAAAAAAATTTTGCTAACCGATAATTCTTGCAGGTTTTCACAGATCCAAGTAATCTCCAACGACATATAAGAACACATCACGTGGGTGCTCGTTCACACGCTTGTCCCGAGTGCGGAAAAACATTTGCGACATCATCTGGTCTTAAACAACATACCCACATCCATTCTTCCGTGAAACCCTTTCAGTGCGAAGTTTGCTTCAAGGTTCGTTACTTTTAAAACCTCCTCCTCCTTCGACTAAAACTAACAGCAAAATTTTGTTTTAGGCATACACGCAGTTTTCGAATTTGTGTCGTCACAAACGCATGCACGCCGATTGCCGCATGCAAATCAAGTGTGCTAAGTGTGGACAGTCATTTTCGACGGTAACGTCTTTATCAAAACATAAACGATTCTGTGATACCACCACTCCCACCTCGCATTCGATAAATTCTACACCACCGCAACTCTCCTTAAACGCAATGGCTAACAACAATCCCTTCACTCTATACAGATCACCGGCAACGTGTCACATCCCCTTATTTGGTGGTCACTTTCCTGCTTACCCACCGATATTTCATCCAGCAGCACCGCCGTCATCGCATTTTATCAATCATCTGATGTTCAATAACTCTCTGCCCAAATTGAAAGCCATCGAAAATCAAGACAACATTCCGGCTAAAAGAATGCGAACGATCAGTCCGGAAAGAGGATCTCCCATCAGGGACCGCATCACCCCACCAAACACACCCACAATAACCGAGAAGATTAGTCCACCCACAGCGGAAGAAGCGTGTTCTCTTTTAATGCCCTCACCAGCCAGACCATCCCCAATTGCGAACGTAGTTTTCAACAATCCTCGCGACCAAATTTCCGAAAGAATTACGCCGGTGTCGAACTCCTCCAAAGACACACCTAAAGATTTAAGCAAGAACACCAACGTTTCCAAGTCTTCAAACAACGAAGGAGTCGAACAACCTCTAGATCTAAGCGTCACGACAAGAAAAATGTTTACTAACAATTTTCACCACGATTCTGGCAAACTATCGCCCGAAGAACTTCAAGACGAAAAAATCGAAGTGGTCGATCTGGAAGAACAAACAATCAAGCCGATCGAAGTCGAGAAGAACTCCACCACGCCTCCTCAGATGGCGTATCCCAGACCTATTCATCCATTTCTACTGGAAATGTACCGACCCAGTTTTCCAAGTTTACAACCTCCTCAAAATAACGAAAGATTGTTACCGCATCCTTTTGGACCAAGACCGTTCTCCTTTATAAATCCCCTGCAACATTCTAGAAATTTCGATCTGCTACGACCCGACGTCCAACGTTGCTTTGGAGGAGTGAAACCTTATCATGACGTAATTCAACAACAAACGCCAAGTAAAATGAAAGATAGATATGCTTGCAAGTTTTGCGGCAAAGTCTTTCCAAGATCGGCAAATTTAACCAGACATCTACGTACGCACACCGGCGAACAACCTTACAAATGCCGATATTGCGAGAGATCCTTTAGTATTTCCAGTAATCTTCAACGACACGTACGAAACATTCACAACAAGGAGAAGCCTTTCAAGTGTCCACTTTGTGAACGTTGCTTTGGTCAACAAACGAATTTGGATCGACATCTGAAGAAGCACGAAGCGGACGACGGAAATGGAAACACCGCAATAGCGGACTCGCCTGGATCTAGCAACGAAAACGAGCGGGAGGATGCTTACTTCGACGAAATTCGTTCGTTCATGGGAAAAGTTACCTATTCCGGAAATAATTATAATAATCAGACGCACTTGTATACACCACCTAGGCATCACCACGACGCTATGGCGAAAGAAGAGGACGATTCTGAGGCTTATTCGGAAGAAATGTCGGCTGCCGAAGATTACTCGAAAGGCAAGTACGATACTGGCGCCTATAATACCAGCATAAAAAAGGAAAAGGACGAAATAATAAATAATAACGATCAGGGTTTAGAAATTTCGGCTTAGTATTCTTATTGTAAATATTATAAAATAATTTAGTAGGGACACGAATCGATAATCTACCAACTTTTCAATGATTTAAATTTTGAATAACCGTCATTGGTTTAGGCAGGAGTATTTTTTAAAGACACTCTGTAAAATATACAGAGCGATTAAGAAATGTGAATGCCTAAACTTGTAGTCAAATGGTATTGTTTGATATTAATTTACCCAAGTGTCCTTACTATTATTAAAATAATTTTTTTTATAGTTCCTAAATATAATCTTTGTCAATTCTAAAGAATTTATAAGCACACATTTTGCAATTAGAATTTTAAGCACAATTTTTGAGATTTTCAAGTATTTCTACTTAATGATAGCACAGCGGCGATGGAAGAGAACAAACGTGATTTAAATAAACTTGTATATGCACACGATTTTTATGTTAAAAATAATTTAAATTTATGTAAATAAATAATAGTTCTGTAAATATCTAATTTTTGTGATTACGAATTTTTAAAAATAATTTTGTAAATATGACCCAAAAATCTGTACTTAATTGTTTTCTTTTTTTTTTTTTAATTAAAATTTGACCCATGTATTATAGATAATATATTATATGAAAATGGTCTTGAATAACCAAAGTTTTTTTTATACTGTTTGTACAAATGTTTGATATTAGGTTTAAGTATATTTTAGTTGTTCACGTATTAGATTAGTTATTAATGGAATATCTTCAGATAGTATTAAACAAAAATGTACTTACGAGTTATAAAATTTGTTCAGTTCTTAAGATATCTTCGAAATTGTACAAAAAAAATAAAAGTTATTATGAATGATAATCAGTTTGCAATATTTAAAAAAATATATTAACAAGGACAAATTTAAGCTAAAAACGTAAAGTTTGCCCTTGGGGCATTGAAGCAGGAGTACCACAGTGAAAGTACTCCACCCCACTTGAATGAGTGCGTAACGGCGATCGTTTCAATTCATCATTACTGTTACACTTACTTTTTATGTCTTTGCAATAGAATAAATTGTTATGTAAGTTACATAAAACTAAAATTGCCTATCAAGTTTCTAACCAATTATCGAGGAATTCACCAATTCACTACCTGTCAATAAATTAGGTGCGGGTGAATAATTTAAAGGAATGTCTCCTACATTTTGGACAGATGCAATTTTTCCATATTTTTGATCCACAATCAAATTTTGGTGTTTCAGGCAGAGGCGAACTGCTCAAGTGGGACAAAGTAAACAAAATTGGCTTGGATCAGTCCATTTGAGGCATTTTTAATATATTTTATTTCAAATGTCTGAAGACCGCTTGATATACGGTGTCAGAATTAATTAATGTAGAATTCTAATTAACTAATAATTAACATATATCAAGACAACCGTATTTGGAAATCAAAAAACTAGAGTGACTTCAATCATCAAAAATAGATACTTCTTTCACAATACATATCCAAAACTTATCAAGTACCATATGGCCAAGTTAGAGCCTTCCGCATACGAAAGGTTTCGATGTTCCGAAAAAGAACTTGCTATGCACATTAAAAATTTTCAAGCATCATCTGTTGGGACTTCTTCATAATTACCTACGCATGGAAAGCTATATCGCAATTCTTTTTAAAAAGAATACATTAGAATAGAAGCTTAACTTATTTTCAATTTCATTACTGTTTCATGACTCAGCCTTTGGCCTTAACTTAGGATATTCGATCTTCAGTTGTGCTTTTGATATAATCTTAACCTTTTCAGACCCAGGGTACATTAAATTATTAAATTAAATTATTTTAAGTTGATGATAAACTTAAAAATTCTCAAAAAATTGCTCATACATTTTTTTTACTTTTTAATTATTTTAATTAATAGAAGAAACAAAATAATAAAACTTAATTAATTTAGTATTAATATTAATAATCGTAAAATGCACTTGCTAAAGTAAATTTGGTATAAATGTACTTGATTATGAATCCAATTATCGTTCACTGAATTAATTTTTGAATTATATTATTTCGAAAACTCTTATACGAATATTAATTTAAATTCTAATTCATTACTTACAAATTTAGTCCTTATCCTATTCCTTCTGTACTTTTCTTTGCTTCCCTATTAAAATTTATTATTGATTTCCGTTTTAACCGCCTTCTTAAAATTACTAAATTATTTTCAGAATATTATATAATTATATCCACTTTCAAATTTAAATTGAAATACTCTTTTTCAAAATTACACTTTTATTATTATTTTATATATTCAAAACATAAGAAATTTGTAAATCTCTTCATAACCCAAGAGTAGTCATAAGGGGGTGGTCATGGCTCCCTCCAGTGGCGTATTTAGAGGGGGGCAAAGGGGCAATTGCCTCGGTTTACGCTTTTGACTATAATTTTGACAGTTAACTTTCAAAGTAACGTAAAAATTGCTACTACACTCTGAACAGTAAGGCACTAAAATAAATGTTTTTCCAAGTTTTAATATTCTCTAACCAAAGGTTTAAATTTCCCTAATTTTTTCCCGGTTTCCTGGCAAAAGTTGTAAAATTATAAATCCCCTATCTTCTCCAAGTATTCTAAAAGAGTGGAAATCCTGCGATGTGTACTGGAGGGTGTTCCACACCCCCCAGACCCCCCGGTTTACAATTTTGACTTTATATTTTTATAATTAACTTTCAAAGTAACACAGAAAGTTGTTGCTCAACTCAGTAAGGTAATCAAACAAATATTTTTTTCTAGCCGAAGGTTAAACTTCCCTCATTTTTGCTTAAAAATTCAAATTTCCCGGTTTGGATTGATATTGGACAAATATTTATAGTCCTAATCTTAGTTTAATATATTTTTGAGTTGGTAAAAAAAATCGACCAAAAAATGACACGTGTAGCAGGAGCAGCTTAAGCGTGCTGGGATTCTATGTATGAGGATTAGTTACAACTGACGCGCGTGATTGGATAGGTTAATGAGATTTTGAAAATTCTTTAATCTGCCCCCCCCTCCCCAAATCATTTTCTAAATACGCCACTGGCTCCCTCTAAACCAACGTATTATAATGTTTTAAAACAATATCCTTACTTATTTTTTAATATTTGATTAATTTTTCAGAAATCCCCCCCCCACCCCCCGGAAATTAGAAATATTACCTGTGTTATAACCCTCTACCATAAAAAATAAATGAGTTTATTTATTTTGTTTGGTATCAACTTCTCTGATTAATAACTGTCTTTTCTCGGGCTAAACGAATAGTTTTTCTAGGGGGGCCTAACTTGCGAAATAAATAAATATAATAAAACATAATAATGTTGTATGATTCCTTCCTGTAGGATTCAAAATCCCTTCTGTTTCACCCACTTTCGCGAATATATTATTGTGTATAGTATAACTGAAATGTAGACGTTCCTCAGACCGCTACACTACATTACTGGAGATTTCCAAAACATGGTAAACCATGGTATAGGTACCTATTACATCTAGACGAGAAGATTGGCATCGCTCATAGTTATTCCGAAAGTTGGAAACATTTTGGAAAAAATGCAATAATTCTAAAATATTGAATAAATTAGCAATTAGCATGGCTAGTTGATACTCGACAAAATAATCGTGAGATTGTTTTATTGGACGTGGATTGTAGATGTATATAGCGAGAGTGAAGGGTCATAATGTAGGTCAAATAGCGAGCACGCGAAGCTCACGAGTCGGGGCACGCGAATGGGTCCCTCAGGTGCTTTCGCGTTTGTTACAGCTTAATAATGAATAGTTTACATAAGTCCTGTCATTTTTTGAAATCGAAACTTTTTTTTTGGAGAACGTAAAATCTTCGTGAACATCATTTATTTTAATTTGTTATTAATTTTAATGATAAATGCTGACCTATAAGTTCCTCAAACAAAGAGGCAGTTGCCGGCTGTGTTTCCTAACCGAATAATTACAACTCTGTCGTGACTGTGGATGAAAAAATTTCTGTTTATTACAAGTAGAGTACAATATTATCGGAGGCGATCAAACAAATACACATCGTTGCGAAACGTGTGGATTATAAGCATAGCAGATCGAGCAAAAAGTGCCACGCCCCATAAATATAGGGAAAGTACCTACCGGAACAGAACCTTCTAGCAATGTCATTTTACATTATGATTATCACCAACTTCATGTACTAGCAAAGGAATCGTTTCTTCAATTGTATACGCTTAATCAAGAGCAGAAGTGAAAAACTTCATAAAAAATAATGGCCGTTACGGTAATCTTCGATGACTTCAGAGCGACCGTTTTCTGCACTATTTATGACATTTCTCGCGAGTGTGAATTGCTGCAAAATTAGCATAGTAAAGCTATTTAGATGTAAATGGTCGATTTCGAGCCAACGAAACAATTATAACTGAAATTGTTCAATTTCCGTATATAATCAAGAAATATTTTTATTGTATTTATTTGTATACAACAAGGAAAAACTTGCAGGATAACGATAATGAGACGTGCACATGCTAATGTAATGCCGGCTTCACACTATATCGTGATTTAAGCAATGATGTATCCGGTACCTGTATTGAAAGTACTGCAACACATCGTACACAATTTCTCAACCTGGCATAGGCAGCTGCGAGATCTAAACATTGAAATTTAATAATTCTTGGGTTAATCGATATCCTAAAATATAGGAATAAATATGAATAATAAGGAATGCGAAAAATATTGCATCATTTTGATTTAATAAATATTTTATCTGGTATCAAGGTTAAAAATGTGTATGGATCCTGGTAGAAGTCCTTGCAAAAAATTTAACTAGTAGAAAAGACAAAACCCCAAGATATGTAACTTATAGTTACAAGAATTGCTAATACATTTTAATTAATAATAATAATTAATAAACAACTTATTGAAATTAATCCCACATATTACATTAATTTATGATATGCACAAGAACAAGCATACATCCCACTCTCCATAAAACAAGAGTCTGTCCAAGAAGAATCTCGATCAACGCGACTTAAATAATTTTTTAACGTCGATGAAGTAGTACTTGCGCAAAAATGTCGATAAAACTTTTTATTTTACTTTCATAATTTGTTTGTTCATGCTCAACCAAGCAAAGAATTAGAACAATAATATTTTAGTATAGGTGTACACATTGGAAAATGGCATAATTTATCGGCAAGAAGCATTAGAATAAAATTTCAGACATAAGGAAAAAAAGACATTGTATTCCAAGTTGACATTATATAAAGTGCGAGATCGTTATGAGTAAACTTGTTTAGAGATATTAATTCATTCGGATAAGGTAATGTCCACACGAGTGAGATTCAATGATCAATATGTCCAATAAGCCATAAATAAAATTATCGAGTACTTGAGAAAATGTTATATACGTTGAAATATGGGATCATAACGTGGCCAAATAAAGTCAACTAAAGGGCCGTTGACATATTGCAAAAAGTTCTAAAGGCGGATCTTTATTGCTCTTATTTACAATATCTTAGTTGATCTATTTCGAAGGATTTATGTGAGAAAAAATTAACAAAGAACGACAAAACGATTCACCTTATTAATTTAGTTCGAAGATTAAGTAGTGTGAAAGGTGACAGAAATCTATGGCATTGTCTTAGGCCTTCTTTTAAACTGCAACTTGCTTATTACATCACCAATTGGGTTCATATTGTAGGTAATTAATAAGGTGTGGTGAGCTGACCTCAATTTCGCGGCTACCTACCAGCTACCGATCTAAGGATCTGATTTTACCTTTGTTTATGGTACATTTTTAGTTGGAATACAATACAAATCCATGATTTGCATATTAAAACATACAATTTTGTTTTATGTTACAATAACCAGTTATTTATTTACTATTGCTTTATTTTTTAAATTGCACCTTTATATATTTAGTTAAATTTGTTAAGTACTTTCATAATCATTTATCATCCGCACTCATGCATCACCGTGGTACCATCAGCAAATAATACAAAACCATAGGTTCTACTAGGTTTTAAAATCCGAGTGGACTGCTTTTTTTAATCAAACTTAGACTTCAGATCACAGCAGTGTAATTGACGCAACCAGGCATTAAACCGCGGTTTTCCTCTTCGTTAACCAGTTGATTTAAGCTGTACACCATACTGATTTTTTTTTAATTAATTAGGTATATGAATTCATACCGAAAAATGCATTCAAAAATCATTCCTAAGAGAAGTTATCTTCATAAATCCACACTTATATTTTGAAAATATTGAAAATCAATATTAAATGAAGTAAATTAAATGCATGAAGCCTGTTTAAAAGCTTTAAAATAAGAAAAATATTCAATTGCAGATTCCAACTATATCACACTTTTAGGTTTTATGATTTGTTGGCAATTAATTTAAAAGCTGTAAATAATTGAACTATCGGCGATATTATTCAAACCGGTATGCTCTATCGCACGTTAATCGTTCCGAATAATTTTATTTACGGTAAACTTTGGAACGGAAACCTTATTGGGCTGGAAAACCGTCAATGTCGTTTAAAATTTTGTGATACCGCTGATTATGGATTTAGAAAATCTTGAGGCAATATTGTCACGACTCAGTTTTTCTTCATTATTTGGTATGGATGCGAATCAACAAATTACACAGTGTTACATGGTACAGTTTCAAGAATAGGCGGGGGTGATTCTAATAGATTTTTTGCGCTGAAAACGAATCCGTCTTTGAAATTGGTCTATCACGTCAGGTTTTTTGAAATTGTAGCTTAAATGGTCAAAAAATGGCTATTTTAACCATTTTCATGATTTTTTTCAGGGAACTTCATTTTTTTGTTTCAATTTTCCATAATTTTTCCATCTATTTTTCAAAATCATTCTACGATTTTTTAAAGAGAAGATATACAATGTTTTCTAGTTTTAGTTGTTGTTTTAAAGTTGTGATTCCACTGGGCATTACTGGATCTGGGTTACGAAAGACATTTGTAAAAATCTATAGGAAGCTAGATTCTGGGACCAATTTTGTTTTGGTGTACTGGAGGGTGTTCCACACCCCCCAGACCCCCCGGTTTGAAAAACTGAAAACTTGTGTATGATATGTTCTGTGACGGATCTTATCTACTTAATAAAAGCCTATCACTTTTTGAGAATAAGTAGGTTGAGTCAATACGCACTGAGTAGTACCGAGGAACACCCTCCAGTATACATGTAAGAGTGTGTTAAAAAACGCAAATAGGTGTACATTTTACCGAACATATTCCAAATAGCAAACAGATTTCGATTTCAAAGTTGTGATTCCACTGGGCATTACTGGATCTAGGTTACAAAGAACATTTGAAAAAATCTATAGGAAGCTGGATTCTGGGACCAATTTTGTTTAGGTGTACTGGAGGGTGTTCCACACCCCCCAGACCCCCCGGTTTGGAAAACTGAAAACTTTGTATATGATATGTTCTGTGATTGATCTTACCTACTTAATAAGAGCCTATCACACTATCACTAGTGTGTTTTTGAATTTTGAATTTTTTGAATTGAATTTTTAAAATCGGGGAGTAATTGTTAATGAATATTGTATAGGGGAGCAAAGCCCCCTAGAATCCCCTCACAAATAATCCTTACATCAAATAATCCCCAAAGAGAATAATGATTATTTTTAAATTAATTTTGTTTTAATTTCAGGATTTGTTCCAGGATTATTTGGTTGGGGATCATTTGGTAATCTGCACCCGGCGCTGAAATAGCTTGATCCGACACTGATGAGTGGATCAATTTTGAAGTCAAAAGCCTAGACTTGGACAACCCAAATCCGATCTGACCCAAGTATATTTTACGTTAATCAGTAATATTAAATATTAGGGTGCAGGCTTAACGTATGTTTAATTAATAATTATACCTAGGTATGACGGTACCAGGGATGGTAAGATAATAATATCCTTATTTATAAAAATACAAGTGAAATAATTTTTCCAAAATCTTATGTATCTAAGTGGTAATTTTTAACTCGCTAGTTCTTTTAAATAAATTGGTGCCCCTTACAAGGAAGCGCAAAATAATTAAACATTCTGTCCAATTTTTGAGATAGACGCTATCTAATGGATCAAGGATTGTGTGGTTTTATAACGCTACACCTAAGTTTCACTATAATAGAAAAATATGAAATAATCACTTTTTTTAATTTCAATGCCATTTGTGGTTTTACAAATTTACGCGTAACGTTGTTAAGTTAAAATAAATGAATTTAAATGAGGAAAAACAAATTTCTGTATAGCCCCCCTCCCTTTTTCGGTGTTTTAAAATGAAGTGTTGTAAGGACGGTGTGTGGATATTAATAAATTTAAAAAAAAACTATACAATTAACTAGGTGGAATTACAAATTTTAATTTGATTTTATTATTGCAAAATATTTATAAAAAATAATAGTATAAGAGATAATTTATTTTGAAGTTGAAAACATGCAACCAGAGTCCCGTCACGGCACGATAGTGAACTGCTCGTGAATTAAAAGAAATTTAAATGGATGATTTGAAGTTTAACGGGTTTGTAAAACGGTACTAGCTGATAAGCTAATTTACGAGGTCATTACAATGGCTTATAATTTATAAATCGGTTGCTGGGCGTGGTACGTATACACTCTCGATTGCTTATCGTAAAAAGCATCTTAATACTTATTACATAAGTGATTAACATGTAACTGTAAGAAAGCGAAACTGTGACGTTGCCAATCAATGAATTAAGAACAAATTGTTAAGAATTTAAGTAGTTTCTAATAATTTAAACGTCTCGTTTCAATTGCTATCTTGGTGGAAGTGTAACTGCGGTAGGCGAAGTCGTTCGTTAGTCGTACCGCATTCTCTTCTAGTGTTCTTCATACTGGGTAATGGAACCCCAAGGCCTAATAATAAGCCATACCTTGCCCCAAAGCTCTAACTTTCGTCTTGCAAGGACGAATACGAAGTTTCGCTCGCTCTTCTGTTACTTATTAACCTCTACTTCCAAAATATACTAAGATATTTTGTTTTATGTTGACCAAGCCTAGGCTGCTTTTTCACAACCTTAAACAAGGTGACAATGACATTTTAAAAATAACAAAAGATTTTATTAATATTATAAATTAATAAGCAACCTAATAATCGTTATTTATTGTTATTCGAGAATAATATTTAATTTTTGATATTTAAATTCAAAATTTATTGGGCCATTTTATCTCCAGCCAATATGAAGATAAAAACAATCGGTGCGATGAATTTTTACCGCTAGAATGGCAGCCTTGCGATCAGAAGGTCGCATTTTTTCAATCACGCCCAAAATCCATCAATGTTAGTGTTGATTTAATATTTCTAACGCCAACAAACACGTCTTCCTAAAAAATGAAAAAGAACGCAGGAGATTATTATTTTTGGCAAAGAGATGTCAAAAGTGACTTTCGATTTTTGAGTTACACCCCGTGGCGAAACTAACCAGAATTTAAAATCGATGTTTATTTCTGACATTATAGTATTCCTATACAGTTCGTGCCAATAGTTAACTATTTTTTATTGCCATTATTAAAATCGCATAGTAATTAGTAAACAAAAAATTAATTTGAACACGTTTTGCGGCTATAAAATGCAGACTCAAAAATTCTAATCAGATTCCGGAATTTGAATTATCTTTTTTTATTTTGCTTATTAATAAAATTTTACTAAGAAGGTCAAAAACCTAATTTAGAGTAATTGCAATTCGATTTGTCCCACAAATTAATCCTTGATGCTACTTTAATTATATCTTCCGAAATATTTTCTGATTTTTTCGTTTCAAAACTCAAAAATGGTTTCTTAATGTCTCTTGTTGCTTTGTGAGAAGAGAATCTCAAGATATCCACACGAGTATACATTTAATATATAATTTTCTAGATTAGAAAAGGCGAAATTACAATTCACAAATTTTTAAACTCAATAAAAAAATTTAATGACATTTTAATTAATAAGATTATTAATTTATTGCATTGTTGCGGTGAGAACCACACATACACATGAAACTTGGCCAAAACAGACAATATAAATTTTACGTAATGAACGAAATATTTTTTTAATAATTTTGAGAAAGTATGTAATTTGGAAATTACATTTCTGCGACATTAAAAATTTTAACTGGCGTAATTTGAAAGAATTAAATTGGTTACTTTTTCTTTCCTGACGAAAATTGTAAAAAAAATACTAAAATTGATAGATAGTACCAATAAATTTTTAAGTGTTAAAAAGGTTTTTTAAATTTTACAATTCACTTCAATTATTTCCAATCTATTTTTATAATCGAAATTGCTAGGATAGGCGGTCGTTCGTTAAAGCATGGACTTCCTGAGTGGTCGTTATAGTTGCAGTCCTTAGGCAAGTTTGGAATATCAAATAATTTATTTATTATTTAAGCAATTCGAAAGATTTAAAATCACTTTTATTGCAAATTGCTTAGTTTTACAAAACGAGAGAGATAATTTAGATGTCTTTAAGAGCTACTGTGCCGAACACTGGCGATGAGATGATATGCAGAAGAATGCAAACACTACATTCACTATAATAAACAAAACATCTAATAAATTACATGTTTATGCCTGAAGGACGAAAAAACTAACGAGCAGAGCAAATGAGCACCGACCGAATGATCCAAAAGTAAAGAATTCTTGTAAATTACTTAATTATACGGGGTGTGGTAAAACAATTCAAGACCAACCGTGTTGAAAACGATGTTTGTACAACCATACAGGAAGCTACTGCTACTCCTTTTACTCTTCAAAAAAATTTTAAAACTGAAAAATTGCAAATATGCTCTATTCATTCTATAGAATCGAATTAATTTATATTAATTTGTATATTAATATTATTATTTGAATAAATGTGAAATATTAAACGATTTTTAATAAAAATATTTTTACATAATATGATAAACCGGATTATCAGTCTAGAATTTTTGAAGTGGGCATATTAATAATTTATTCGCGAATTTATTCTGATTTTCATTTTGCATTATATATTTTATATAAGACTGAATCTATTCCAAATCATGCAAGCTGAGTGGACATCATGTTTCAGAATTCTTTGGTACCGAAATATGGTTGTTGTTTAAATTTTATTTCATTTCAATTTAATTAATAAATTTTATTTCTCATACGTTGAACATTATACCTACTTGATTATTTAAAATATAAATATAAGAAATATAAGAAACAAAATATTACAATTTTTCTGAAAAAATTGAAACCCATTAGGTATTCTCAAAATCCTCAATTTTTTATTTTAAAATTTTAATATTAAGAATTTTATTCTAAAAACTTTTTCTAATTATTCTAATTTAATACAATTATTTCTAATTATTATAAAATCTAATATGCAGAAAAAAGACTTAATCGCGCACCAACTTTACTAACGCTAATACCACACTAGTGCTAATTTGCACCTCGTTTCACTTTACGCACTGCTAGAACTGTAGTTTCGAAACGAATTTTGCCGGAACCTTTTTCAGGTAATAACCTAAGGTTCAACACATTTGTCGTGACAAAGGGATACCATTACAGAACGCCGTAAAAGAAAGCTAAGAATAAGAAATTTTAGGTGGTGCGAATTTGCACTGGTGTGGTTACCACGGGTTAAAAATTGGAGAGCATTATAGAGTAAGTATTCTCCCAAAACATTTTAAATTTTTAGAAGAAAACAGTGGGGTTTTGGAGATAATTGCTTTTAATTTTTTGAGAAAATGTTTGTTTTTTCTGAAACAAATACAATGTTCCACGTAAGAGAAAAAAAATTAATTCAACAGCTAAAAAATTTCCGAATTGCCATTGATTTTTCTTATAGTTGTTTGACGAACAGGGCCGGATAAACCATGGGGGTAATGGAGCCGTCGCACCCAGCGCCAAAATTCAGAAGGCTCGAAAATTGTGCGTTTTTAATTTAATTTTCTATAAAATATTAAATTTTGAATAAAAAGAATATCTGAACGGCGGCGGCGGGTTCCACATGAATTGTAATTTAATGCATATTTTATTTGATTTAATTGGTAAAGTAAAATAAGTAGAGGGCGGCTATTAATTACGTGAGACGATTTTTCGACCCCCTCTCCCCCTAGTGAGATGTCGTAAGATTTTGTTTAACCCTTTTTCCCCCCTTCTAATCTTTCGTGAAATTGTTTATTTTACTTTATTTTACTCAGTTTTTTCGCAATTTTAAATTAAAAAAAAATTAGGCGAGACTCCCCCACGTGAGATCGGGTGAGATTCGGCTTGACCATCTCCACCACTAAACGCCCACGTAATTAATGGACGTCCCTTAATAAATAACACGGATGTGCAAATCAATTTTTTTTAGAGCTCTGTCTTATGTAAATAAACCTCTTGAATCCAAATATGACCATCATCCACCGCTTTCGAGGGATGCCCCCCCCCTCCCTATCTTTTATAATTTTTGTAACAATTATTTTAGCCTTTACATTTCTTCTGGTAAACTAGAGAGGTGAAAAGTTAATATTTGTAGCATGAAACTTCTTGTAACGGAAAAATAGAATTTTCCGTTTTTTAGCTTAATTTTTTCACTTATTTTTGCTGTTTATTTCAGCAAAAAATAACAGCAATCACACAGAACATGTACCTATGCAAGTTTTCAGTTCTTACAACCGGGGGGTCTGGGGGGTGTAGAACACCCTCCAGTATACTCAGGGGCGTATTAACCAAGTGTGACGCCACAAGCCTTTAATATTTTTAGCCCCTATTCTTGATTTTTCAGTTGACCTTTTTTTAAATTAGAAAAATTTATAAAGAAAATTAAACTTATTTTTAATAATAATTATAAAACGATTAATTTGCGTCTCCTGAAATTTTGCGCCACAAGCTCGGGCTTAATAGGTTTATGCGATAATACGCCGCTGAGTACACCTGAAAGTATGTTAACAAACAGATTTCGAATCCAGGTTTAATTTTGTGATTTTGCTGGGCATTACTGGATCTGGATTACGAAAGACATTTGGAAAAATCTATCTATAGCAAGCTAGATTCTGGGAACAATTTTGTTTAGGTGTACTGGAGGGTGTTCCACACCCCCCAGACCCCCCGGTTTGAAAAACTGAAAACTTGTGTATATGTTCTGTGATTGATTTTACCTACTTAATAAGAGAAATAAAATTATTGCCACAACATATAAATGTATCGGTTTTGAAAGAGAGAAAAGCAGCTATGTAATAAAATTAATCAAAAAGCATGCACACAAATCTTTGATTTTTAAAGTCGGGGAGTAATTGTTAACGAATATTGTATAGAGGAGCAAAGCCCCTTAGAAATCACATATTGGTGTCACGACAAATAATCCCCTAACAAATAATCCCCAAAGTGAATAATGATAATTTTTAAATTAATTTTAAATTTAAAATACATGTTTCGAGCTCTTAAAACTCATCATCAATTCCTGTTATACAGCACCAACACAACAGCAAATTCAAAAATTTTGTGTACACTTATTAGGAATTCCCTTGGATATCTCTGGAATTCCTTGAAAATCATAGAAATTCTTTAGATTGAAGTTAGTTTGAAAATCAAGGGCGGATCTAGGCCAAGTTCATGTAGGGAGTAAATGAGGCTGGTGAGAAAAGGGTAAATAAACATATTTTGATAAGAATTTAGGTATATTTTTGGAATTTAAATAGAATTTAGTAGATTTTGTTAGTTTTTGTCATCAGGAAACTTATAAAATGGGAAATTCAAAGAAATTTGGAATATTCAGAATATTTTTGGAAGGCCAAGGAAAAGCTAAAAAATAAGCTAAAACTTCTCACTCAAGAAGTTTTAGAATCTTAGAAAATTTCAAGAAATCCATGGAAATTTTACAATATTTAAGAAAATCATGAGGAAGAGTAAAATTTAAGGAAACATGGAAGATTCTAGGATATCTCAAGAAATCTAGAAGAAAGAAAAATACAAGAAAATTCAATAAAGTATCAGAAAATTCTAGGAAATCTTTAAAATCCAAAGAAATTTCCGAAAATTCTAAGATTCTCGGAAAATCTTAAGAGCCAATGAAGCCAATCTTAAAAATTTTTTTAAAAAACCAGCCATAGTATTCTCAAGATTTCCTTGTATTTTCTATTTTTTAAGACTTCCTCAAATTTCCCTTCACTTGAACATAAGAACAGATTCAAGAAAAATTCTAGGAGGGAAGTAATTTTTGAAGATATTTTTCAAATTTTAACAAAATTTAGTAATTTTATTGGTTTTGATGGGTCATGGGGGGAGGGCAGTTACCCCGTTACGTTCCCCTTGTTCAAAATCTTTGGAATTCCATGGAAATCATTGGAATTCTGAGTTCTGTGTACAAAATTATTTTGTGATATTTACCCCTATATACTGAATTTCGAAGTATAGGTAGCTAAACCATAATTGTATTAGTTTAAGTAGAATAATTACATTTAATTATGCATTTTGATGTGCAAGAGGTGTGACTAATCCCTCGGTACTTAATTATAGCAACAACAAAAAATTTGGAGAACAAATGAATGTGAACCTAAGTTGGAATCTTAACAACAACATAATTAATCTGAATGAGATTCATTAGAGCAAAATAAGAATTTTTTTGCAAAATAGGATAAAGCTATCCGTATGTGAAACTGCTTAAGGTATTCTATACCCCCCAAATCCCTGGTTCCGTGTGAAAAAGCGAAAGGTTCCTGTTTAGTAAAAATTAATAATAGATCTTCTATGATCTATGAAACCAGAGATCTGGGGTCTGGGGGTAAAAATTCTTATCGTGTGGCAGATAACCATCTACTTTACAGTATGAACTGTTGATCTGCTAAAATATAATAATGATTTAAGGGGTTAGGCCACTTTAGAGCAGCCAGGAGAGTAAAAAATTAAATAAAAAATGATTTTTTCAAAGTTATAGTTCTACATCAGCTCTCCACCCATCCCAGCTGCGGCTATTCCAATTTTACGCAACAATTAATTTTTAAATTATTATTGGAGTTAATCGGGGTTGAGAGCCCGGTAATGAAATATTCGCAGTACACCACTGCTTTAACACGATTTCGCACTACCTACTCGAGATTTTATAGGAACCTAACAACCATGTTATTGGAGGGTTACCTGTAATAAATTTGTCTGTTATCTCTTCACATCAATAAATGTGTGGTCTAAGTATTTTCCTATGCGTCAATTTCTCAATACTGAATTTTAAAATGTTCTGAATAAGAAGTAATAATTTATCTTGATGCAATTGCCTACTCGTGCAGGCCATCACAGTCACTTACTGCTAGTTTCAAATACCTGATGTAAGGTCTTCATTGTCAGTTTTTTTCGCCGTGATTTCTATAATTTGCATTATCATGTTTATTTCTCAAAAAAAACCGCATTCAAGTTTAAGTTTTAGAATTCATACGCCCAAAGGCATCCATCGAGATTGCAGAAATAACTTAATTATGATAAAGTAAAAAATCCTACCTTGGACTGCATTGATGATCACAGCATCTAGTTGGCACCCCTGTCGATTTAACCACATTAGTTAGTTATTAAAAATAAAAAAAATAAAATTATTTTACCTAATTTGCGTCCTCCACCAAGTCCAGCATCCAATATCCAATTTACACTTTTATTACGACGCACACTGTAGGTTCTTCCCGAATTATTAAAACCACAACACAAAAACACTGAATTTTAAATTTTTAAAAGAACTTACTTAGGGGCGATTTACTTAAGTACCGCAGAAAGAATGACCTTGAAGTATCAGTCAAGTTTGTCCTTTGACATGCAAAACCTACATAATTGAAAAATCCTACTAAAAAATGTACTTTGAATTGTGGTTGTCTTCAAATCCTAGCAAAGCATTTCATATGTCAAGTACATAAACGCCCAAGACTTAAGACAAGAAAAACCTTGTCAAAAAGTTGCTGCATTACGTCAGATCGACAAATCATCAAAGTAGACCAACTCTACAATAAATTCATGAATAATTTACCAGAAGTAATACCGAAGGGCAAAGTAAACAAAAATTTAACGATAAAATCTAAGAATCTAAGATGGCTAATTTAAAAGCAGATGTCAAACTGATTTCATATCGATGCCTGCTTTGATAAAACCTGCCCACCGCGTCGAACACTACTACTATGAGTAATATACTTAATTAGTACCTGCATATTAAACAATCACTGTTGTCACAAATTAAACAAATCACAATTCAATTAATTAATGTAAACTACTTAAAGAAGCCACCCCGATCTTCCCGTAACGGCTTTAACTTTAAACGAGGAAAAGTCACTAAAAACAATAGTAACTGAAAAGAAACTAACTAAAACAATTGACAGGGTGGCGTCTTAAGCGGCCGCAACCTGTCAAATTTGAAATTGCAATTTCTCTATGTTGAATAATAACTGTAATGTTGCAATTTTTGTAACATTTTATAAACAATTAAGATCATACCTATATACGCACATCGCATTCTTTTAATATTCACATTTAAAACTTAATTTTAAAACAATTCCCGCACTAACAGTCAAAGTTGTGCATTTGACTTTAAACACATATTATTAACACTTCTAATAAAACCATCGCGAACTTTTCATTTAAGGACGAATTTCACAATAATTTAAGCATTAGTTTATTAATTTAACCGCACCAGTAATTATTTCACGAAGGCGTCTTACCCCGCGCGAATTTGACTTACGACTAAGTGACACAGCGGCACTAAATATTTTATTTGACATCCGGTACGTTTCAAAAAATGTGTGCGTAATGATGACCAATTTTTGTCGATTCGTTTTTGTTTTTCCTGTATTTACTTTTATTTTCGCTTTATCTCCGACCGGAAATGTACAAAAACTTGGTTAATATCTTAATTTTCTTGTTGTGTTTTGTGGTTCGATGAAGTACTGGGTTCAACCCCGGCAAAGTAAAACCTTTGTTGTGGTCGTTTTCCTTCAGAGCCACCGAGAAAATTCTGAAAATAAATAAAAATGCAAAATTTAGTTAAACTCAATAGACAAAATTCATTTTTTTTTAAATTTGATTCAAAACAAATAAAGCTGAAATTTTTATTTTTTTCACAATTTTCAGAGGAAATTTGTTTTTATTAAATAATTCGCTTATTTTCAACATATGACTAAAAATGGTCATAATCAAACATATAGGAAATTTAATTCTCTATAACTTTGGTTATTACCATTTTTTGTCTACGATCGATATTTTTCAACTTGATCCTGAAAAATGAGGCAAATTTAAATTAAATTAAATTAAAATTGTATTATCTCGTTTATTTTGAACTTTAGCGGATAAACGAACATTATCAAAGTTGTAGGAAATAAAATTTTCTACAAATTTGGCCTTTACCATTTTTCAGCTGCTATCGATATTTTTCAGCTTTAACCTGAAAAATGTGGGGAAAAATGATTAATTTCTTCATAATTATATCCACCAATGGCAGAGCATCTATTTTGGTCACATTACCTTAATTTTAGCGATAATTTAAATGTAAAAATTTAATCAATTGTTTTTAAAATGTTTTTCAAAATTGCAATTTAATTTAATTTTGTTTCATTTTTCAGGTTTAACTCGAAAAATATCGGTTGTACATGAAAAATAGTTATAACCAAACTTGTAGAGAATTAAATTTTCTATATGTTTGGTTTACACCATTTTTACTCAAAAGAGGAAAATAACCGAACTGCTTAAGAAAAACAAATTTTCCCAAAAATTCAAGATGACTGGGCTATGACAGCGACGGCGCCAGCATTTTTTAAATGAGTGGGCCCAAATTGCCTTGTTTAATAAAACTAATCAAAAACTATGCACACAAACTGTTTTGTTGTTCAAACCGGGGGGTCTGGGGGGCATGGAATGCCCTCCAGTGCACTTTTAATTTGTTGACCTTAGAAACTTCATTAACACAATTTCAGATGCACTGGACGGTATTTCATGGCCTTTATCTGACTGTTTTATGTATTTTTTTTATGTATTTTATGGGCCCAATATATTTGGGGTGGGCAGGAGCACACAAAATTTATAAATAAACTTAAAAAAATTCATTATTGAAATTAACAATTTAAACATTTTAACTCCTATCAACAGGGTGGGTAAGTGCCCACCCTGACCCACCCCTGGCGCTGTCACTGCACCTGATGTGTGCTTTATTCCACACTGCTGCTTAGTTGTATTCCATAATCAAGTTACTGGGTCAACAAATTTCGAGTGCACTGGAGGGCATTCCATGCCCCCCAGACCCCCCGGTTTGAAAATCAAACAGTATGTACGTATAATTTTTGATTAATTTCATTAAACAAGGAACTTTTACTCTTTCTTTCCACCGAAGAATTTGAGGGTTTAATTTCATTGAATAAATATCTAAACATATTTCACCCTTTCTATACAGGGTGCTTCATATTCCTTGAACTATTTGGTTCTGAAAGAGTGAGAGTTCTTAATTTAATCAAATTCATAAAAAAATATGGCCATATACTGTTTGTTACTGAAACCGGGGGGTCTGGGGGGCATGGAATGCCCTCCAGTACATCAGTTATTTATTGACTCAATAACTTGATAATGAAATAAGTACAATTTAACACATTTATTGACGTACCCTGAACCCCCAGGCAGGACCGGATAAACCATGGGGACAATGGAGCCTCCGCAATGGCGCCATATCAAATCAACAACTCACAAAACGCTAAGCATGAAGTCACAATTTGTGATTTAATTAATACACTGGTCTGCAAATAAAAATTTTTTTTGAGCCGTGATACCATTCCTGATGATTCGTGTGTAAAATGACCGCCTGAGTCCGAATGTGCCCCCGGTTTTATCCATCATCTACTGGTTTTGGATGATGTTCCCCCCCCCCCCCTATTTATTTTTATCATTTACATTTACATTTCTTTTGGTAAGCTAGAGAGGTGAAAAGTTAATATTTGCAACATGTAAGTTGATTTTGGGGAGAATTTGTTCCCTTAAATTGTAAAAAAATCAATGATCGATTTTTCCCTTTTTTTGCTCAATATATTTACTTATTTTCCACCTATTCCAGCTTTTAGTCTCTATCATCCTCTCCCAAACACCTCCAAATAGTAAAAATTTTGGTTTTCTTTGATTATTAGCAATTTACACTAAACGAACGCCACCATGCGGAAAAATATTAAGTTAATTTAATACGTATATGTAGTTGGTATAGAAAGTTTTGTTTAAAACCAAATGATTGAATTCTTTTGGTATTTTATTTAATGAATTTATTATTTCACTGCGGTTTTATGATATAAAATAATTTTGAATTAAACTAAAAACATCAATTGTACGTAATAGAGCCACCATGTTCTTGATATTTGGTAGCGTCATGAGCGCCACAACGGTAAGGTAAATCGCAAATATTCTATACAATATTAAAAAAAACAACCTTTTACTCTTTCAGTAAAAGTAACTTGATTAAGGAATACAACTTAACACAATTAATGCACTGGAGGGCATTCCATGCCCCCCAGACCCCCCGGTTTGAAAAACGCAAAGCTTCTCAGTCACTTCTTACAATTAGTGGGATAGTGGAATCCACAGACCCGCTGGTATGTACTTCTTTGACCTGAAAAAGAGTGAAAGATCTATATTTTTCAAAAGATTTCGTTTTTCAAATCGGGGGGTTTGGGGGGGGGCATCGAATATTCTCAAGTGTACTCGTAATTTGTTGATTCAGTAATTGATTATGGAATATAACTGAACTCAATTAATTCCATGCCCCCAAGTTTTACAAAAACACAAAGATTCTAAATTACTTCATACAATTACAGGAAGTCATTTTATACTGCACAGACCCTCCGGTGGGTCCTGACGCGACCTGGAAATGTATTTTGTTCTTAAACCAAAAAATTCAGGAACGAAAGATTCTTATAATATATATTATATGCTCACCAACTTTTTATTTTTCCAACGGGGGGGGGGGGGGGGGGTATTTGTATTAAGTTGTATTCCATAATCAAGTTACTGTGGGAGGGTGTTTCCTACCCTCAGATCCTCCGGTGTAAATGTTCTGAAAAAGTAAAAGTGCCTTGTTTAATAAAACTAATCAAATACTATGCACACAAACTTTTTGTTGTTCAAACCGGGGGGTCTGGGGGGCATGGAATGCCCTCCAGTGCACTTTTAATTTGTTGACCTTAGAAACTTCATTAACACAATTTCAGATGTACTGGACGGTATTTCATGGCCTTTATCTGACTGTTTTATGTATTTTATGGGCCCAATGTATTTGGGGTGAGCAGGAGCACACAAAATTTTTAAATAAACTCAAATAAAATTTTGAGTAAAATTAAAATTTCTCTGCTAGAGCCCTGGCTGATATCTGCCAGATCTTTATAACAGGATATCTTTTGACAGACCTCTTACAGATACCTAACAGGTGTTTATATGGGATTATATAAGTCCTGAAATAAGCACCAAAAAATTTGAATGGGCACTCCAATCAACAGTATGGGCAAGTGCCCACCCTGGCCCACCCCTGGCGCCGTCACTGGCCTATGACGAAGATACGAAGCTTTTAGAGCTGACTAATAAAAACAAAATACAGGAAGTCAAAATCGCAGAAAACAAAGGAATCGAAGGGCAGCCCAAAAGCCTAGAGTACCTGATATATTTTCGGAGTTTTTGTTTTTGGTTTTTTGTTTAGGTGTTTTGACCGGCAACTCCATCTGATTGGCTTAAGGAGCCTACATGTTTGAAGAGTCCCATGAAGGCAAATAAAAGTACTTGTAATTAATTTTTGGTGCGAAATTCAAGTGACGTTTTGTGCGTGTTTCGGCGTAACGCTTTCGTGGAGGTTTCGTGTTAATCCAGTTGATCGTGGTATGTTTTGTTTTAATTTGGTAATCACGGAACCATGGCTTACATTGTACAAGGTGTCCAGTAAGATATGCAGATGACTTTCCTTTTTGTGTTCGGCAATTAAAAAAATCGTAAAATGTTCGATACAACGATTATAATAATGGTTTAAGTACCGCTTAACTTGTGTTAGGCGTGTAAATTTAAAATCTTATAGATCAGCTGTATTTATTATTACGAGTTTCTATAAGAATGGCCCAGTTAAAGGCAAGTATTGCGTGCAAAGCCGATAATATTTCGTTCTTAACACTTGAAACTGGTTACGAGTATTATTATGGTCTCCGTTCTTCCGTCAACTAAACCGACCATTATCATGTCCATCTAAACTCATAGTCATAGTTTTGCATATTTTTGTTGGGTGGAGATATGCACAAGAAATAGAAAGGCTGCCGGTCACACTTGAATGTACACTTCGGTAGCATTTAGTAAATCATTCTAATTAATAATATACGGAAGATTAACTCGCATGAACATAAATATTTTTTATTAATAAGTAATTTAACGTTTAATTGGAAGAATTTATATAATTTTATTTTTAACGTGTAAAAATGCCCGTATATTAGATTTATTGTTTTCAAGTGGACACTTTAGAATGTGTCGATAAGTACAAGTTTTTCTCACTCTGGCAATTATATTAAATTTTCTGTTTCGTCTTTTTACGATACTAGAAGGAAAAGGAAACCTGAAGCATTATATTATTTAAGAAAACCAACATGATTCTTACGGATCTTGTTTTGTTTCTCTAATTGGGTACCGCATATGGCTTAAAAGTCATGTAGAATGTTTCAATCATTCCATTTGTGTAACTTTTTGCATTATCAACTATTTTTCCCTACCTACCACATCTCGGAAATAAAGGAATCGTCTTATTGAGTTGTTTTAAAAAAGGATTTTCGAAAACTCCTTATTATGCCTACTCATCGCGTGATGGGTATACAGGAACTCTCGCAAAAAAGAATAAGGTAATTGAAAGCGACCATCGATAGTGTCGATTTACATACAGAGGGCATCTTGATGTCCAGATAGTAGGATATATCGTAGGCTGAAACAAGAAGGTATATAAAGCACGTAGGCTACAAGACTAAATAAATGTCTCGTAAGTTGCAATTATCCTTGCATATGCACTTCTCCATTATGCATGCATTATTATATACCTTGCCTACATTTTAATGTTTTCTTGAATTTAAATTAACATAATTTTCAAACTTACTTCTAATCGACTCACCAATTTATTTATATTCATAATGCATCGTAAATTTTAATGTTATGCCACGTTTCCAAACTTCAACTTTTAATCAATCCAAATCACAACATCTTAAATTACATTAATTTATTGATTATTAAATGCGCTATTAAAATTATGTTCGTTTGACAGCTTTCTAAAGTCCATTCCACTCTAACTATTAGATCGTACTATGAAGTAACCAATTTTTAATCTGCGTAGGTGTCATTTTCAAATAAAAAAACTCAAACTGCAATTTGTACAATACAAAAAAAGAACTACACTAACTTAAATCGACATAATATGCCCTTTCTTGGATAACGAAAGTAATTTCTTTTCCTCAACAAAACCTCAATTTTATTTCCAAAAATTTCTTGGCCGAATTTAAGATAAAATCATTTTAGTAATCAGGACCAATTTTGTTTTTGCTGATTTAACTAACCGTGTGGTAAGGGGAACAAGTTTATATTTGCGAGTGGAAATGGAAGTGCGGCTTTGAATTTTGCGAATGGAAAGTAAAAATCCAAATTTGGATGTAAAATTTGGAATGCTTAAAGGTTTAAATAATAATTATTTTTCCCTAGATGGTATACCATCACAACGGAACAAAACAATTATCATACTTAACAAATTAACGCCGCAATTTTCTTAACTAACCATTAGTGTAATATTTAGTGCTAATTGCTGATGGTGTCTATTCTTCATGCAGATAATATCTAATTAGAAAAAGAACTCAAAATAAAAAATTTTAAGTAAATTTGTGGTTTTTAGTATGTATTTATGGTTAAATTCAAAAAATATAAGAATAATACAATACGTAGAAAATCAAAATTCAAAAAATTTACAAAGGAGACAATTAACACATAACAGGTCTGGATTAAGAAAATTTGAAAAAATGAAAATTTCGTAATACGAAGTACAATATAACGTTATTTCATGGTTATTGCCATTCTTCAGTTGCACGCATCGATTACGATTACATTGTAAAATAAGAAGAAAAAATTTTTCAAACTAAACAAAATTATCGACTAAATTGTACAAAATTGACTTACCATAACCTCCAAAGATTATCAAAACTGAACTTGTTACACGAGGTATGAATAATTTAAAAATGATAATAAATCATACCTCGTGTAACAAGTTCAGTTTTGATAATCTTTGGAGGTTATGGTAAGTCAATTTTGTACAATTTAGTCGATAATTTTGTTTAGTTTGAAAAATTTTTTCTTCTTATTTTACAATGTAATCGTAATCGATGCGTGCAACTGAAGAATGGCAATAACCATGAAATAACGTTATATTGTACTTCGTATTACGAAATTTTCATTTTTTCAAATTTTCTTAATCCAGACCTGTTATGTGTTAATTGTCTCCTTTGTAAATTTTTTGAATTTTGATTTTCTACGTATTGTATTATTCTTATATTTTTTGAATTTAATATCTAATTATGTGGTATTAGATTTAATAATAAACTTTCTATATGTCATGGCGCGTATGGTAGGTTGTGAAAAGACGTTTGCTGCGTAAATCGAACTCGGTATTTCACTTTTTAATAAATAGCAGGTAGTGTTCGTTCGTTCGTCCTAGTCCTTTTTTTAATTTTACAAATTCACCACAAGTGTTTTATTATACCCTGTTTGAATATAACGGTGAACGTCAATTACTTTAGATTATGTGGAGTAAATTTATTTTCTTGTATCGCCCGCGGAGCTAAAACATCTTTCCGGCATACTCCTATTACATCTTCGAAGATCCAACTGCCAGTACGACTTACGAGAGTTGATAAATTTAAAACAATTAGTACAACCTTTCCGTGTGCTTCCTTAATATAAACATTTCGGTATTCAGCGAGCAGGATTATTTATGGCGATGTTGTGTTATTAGATGGTGTAGGATGTTGATAGCAGTAGATTGCTCTAGTTGATGTTGGCGCGCCTCTAGCTTACCAGAGAGTCTCAAAAGCCTTCAGCTTGTACCACGCCCGAGTACCCGACCTACAAGTTGCAACAAGTCATCTCGATTTTTGTCGAGAAACTAGATTTAGTATTCTTGCTCGAGAATATTAAATTTGCTCATAAGTTGCTGTCACTCTCGAGTTATTTAATTAAATAGAAACCACCACACCTTAATTAAATTTCGGATGCACTTACAACAATCGCAAAATTATTTTGCAACACCACATTATGTCATTTCCAAATTTAATTAGTGGCAAATTTGAGTAATTACAGGTAAACATTCTTAATGTTTCATGTTGCCTCCGCGAAAGGCAACTTGGTAATTACCTTTTTTGTTAAATTGGTTCGAAAATCTTAATTTAAACGTTAATTGATTTGGAGCCTTGCCTCTTACTTAATCATAATTGTTATTTCTTTGTAAATATTACTTTAATTTTTAAATTACACTCAATTTACTCGCTAACGGAATTGGTTTTGTTTCTATCTATGCTCCGACTACCTATTTGCTTCTGTTCGTTCAAGTACAACCTTACACAAATAATGAGAGCCACCGAAATAAAATTTAATAGACATCAACGCGCCTACACGAACTGACCTTTTAATTATATAATTTTATTTAAAAGTTAAAATTCTTTTTTGTTCGCGCTGACAGCACCGATGCTGTGCCAATTTATAATATGTAACGAGCTACATGTCCACCATTCGAGTCACATTTTCAATTTCATTTTCACTTTTATTTATATTACTTTTTCCTAAAGGTCAAATTGTGACATTTTCAAATTAGCACCATTTTCATCGGGGAAATCGGGGACGCCCAATTGAATGAAGAATAATAGCAGAAAAATATACAGATTATATTTTTGGAAGCAAGTAACTACTAGCGGAAGTGACCTAGCGCTCGCCTTGCACGTAATCAACCGTTTTATCATTTAATGAATGAGTAATTTCTTGATATTCGGATATTGAAAACAATTCGAAACCCTAATTACATACAGAAAGCAGAAGAAAATTTTAAATTAAATGCAAAACAGACCATTAAATTTTTACAAATAAGGATTGATGGCTCACTGATTTTCCTAATTTTTTTTTAATTAAAGCATCTCGGCCATTCAGATGACGAAAACCTATAAAAATTACTCAGTATAAAAATAAATTGCGTAGATCGGAGAGTCTGGAATACCCTGCTCACCAAGCAGGTAATTAGTGCATTTTTAATTTTATAAATTATTCATAAATTAACTTATTAATGCACTGTTAATAATTAAACAGCAATCATTAAATAATATTATGTATATTAAGAAGTGGAAAAAATATTCTATTAATTGATATATTGATTCTATTTTTATTATAGAATAGATTTTTTCTAATATTTCGTTAAATGTTTAGGTTGGCAATTTAAAATTGGCGGCGGGTGCTAAAGAGGGTTCTCAGTTCTATTGTGACCTTTTTCAATATTTAAAAAAAATTCAAAACCATTAAAAATATAATCAAATAATCTAGTATTAGAATTTAATTTTTAATTTTCACAATGAAATAATCATAATATTTTGGTTGTCTTCTTAAAGACAAAGACAAAGTGGGCATAATTCAGTGTTTCCACTAAATTTTCAAAATCAAATCCCGACATTTCCAGATTTCTTTAAAAAAATTTATTTTTAAATAAAACAAATTTAATTTTAATTTTTAAAAAACAAATTTAATTTTAATTTTTAAAAAACAAATTTATATATTTTAAAATTAAAAATTAAATTTTAATTAAACTGTTTACCTCAACGGAAAATTTAATTTAATTGATTTGGTACTAAAAATGAGAAATCCCTGACTTTTCCCTGACAAAATTAAGGAAACCATAAATTCCATGACTTTTCGAGGTTTTCCAAATAAGTGGGAACTCTGTAATTGTTATACCGGGAATTACGTTATCCTAAGTTTATCCGATTATTGTAAAATCGGTCCTTGATGTAGTTTTGTTATTTGTTTATAATAAGTAACTAATTATTTTCGTTTATTAAACATAGCCCACGTTAACAACTTCGCACAAATCATACAACGTACACACCCACACTTTTGGGTTTTCAAACCGGGGGGTCTGGGGGGTATGGAATACCCTCCAGTGCACCATAACTTATAGTTAAAAGATTTTCCGTTCCAGGAATTCAACTTTCTAAAAGGTCTTTCAATTATTATGTTCTGAGGGGTGTTCCACACCCCCCAGACCCCCCGGTGCAAATTTTTACGGTACATGATGTGTGAATGTGCACTAAGACCTTTTGTATATAAAACTGGGAGTATCAATTGTATACAAATGACTTATAAATGTATTTGTTTTTTTTACAAAATTTTTATTACAAAAATAAATCACAAAACGTATACACACATTTCTGGGCTGTCAAACCGGGGGGTCTCGGGGGTATAAAATCAAATTTTTTATTTTACTTTTCGATTCCAGGCTTAGATCCTTTTTGCAAGGAATTAAAAAATTTTAATAAAAAAAAAAAAATTAATAAAAAAAAATTTAATACTAAAATTTAAAAACAAATTTATTTTCCTTGACTTGGCACTAAAAATGAGAAATTCCCTGACAAAATTAGGGAAATCTTGAATTTATTGATATTATTTAATAAGAATATTTTATTTTAATATTTTAATATTAATATTAATATTTTAATAAATATTTTTAAAATTTCAACAAAACAAAACGTAGTAAATTTTGTTGTTTTTCTAAGGATATCCTGTTTTCTATTCTATAGAAAATCTTAGCAGAGCCAATAGCCAAGGATATCTCCAGAAAATTAAAAAAGGAAATAAAAGAATTAATCTTTGGTATTCTAAAGATCAGTGGCGTAACAAGCATTGAGGGACCCGTGTGCAAAGTTGTTAACGGGGGCCCTGTTTTTAAAAAAGACAAAAATAAAAGAAAATAATAAATAACTCATATACAATATAACCATAATTTTAAGATAAACAAATAACAAAACTAAATTAAGGGCCAAATTTAGAATTATCGGATAAACTTAGTATAACGTTATTCCTGGTATAACAATTACAAAGTTGTAGGGTGCCACTTATTTGGAAAATCTGGAAGAGTCAGGGAATTTAAGATTTAAGGTAAACAATTTAATTAAATTTTTCTTTTTATTTTAAATTGAATTATTTTATTTATAAATTAATGTTGTTAATTAAGAATTTAAAAAAATTATTGGTTTTAATTTAATTTTAAAATTATGATTTTCTACCTATTTATTTGCTGATTTATCGAAATGTCATGGAAAATTTTTATTCTTTGTCAGGGAAAACCTGGAAATATCAGGATTTGATTTGGAAAATTTAGTGGGAACACTGAATTATTATTGGTAATAATGGTAATACTAAGTCTAACTCAGTGGCGTATTTAGAAAATGCTTTTGGAAGGGGCAGATTAAAATATATTTCGGAATCTCGTTAATCCATTCATGCGCGTCAGTTGTAGCTAATCCCAATACATACAATCCCAGCACGCTTCTGCTACAACGTGTAATTTTTTGGTAAAAAGAACTCTGGTTGGTTGATTTTTTTTACCAACCAAAAAATATTTGTTCAATATTAATCCAAACCGGAAAATTTGAATTTTTAAGCAAAAATGAGAGAAGTTTAACCTTCGGCTAGAAAAAATTAAAACTTGGAAAGCATATTTATTTAATTACCTTACTGTTCACGGAGTTTAGTAGCAACTTCCTGTGTTACTTTGAAAGTGAATTATAAAAATATAAAGTCAAAATTGTAAACCGGGGGGTCTGGGGGGTGTTCCTCCAGTGCATATCGCAGAATTTCCACTCTTTTAGAATACTTGGAGAAGTTAGGAAATTTATAATTTTACAAATTTTACCAGGAAAAAACGGAAAAATTTACATTTTTAAGCAAAAATGAGAGAAATTTAAGCCTTTGGCTAAAGAATATTAAAGCTTGGAAAAACATTTATTTAAGTGCTCAGAGTTTAGTAGCAATTTTTACGTTTCTTTGAATGTTAGCTGTCAAAATTATAGTCAAAAGTGTAAACCAGGTGAGCTGGGTGCGGGTAAAAACCATCACCAGCTTCAGGGGTACAGTCCGGGACATCCTTGGGGATGATGCCCCTTTGCCCCCTTCTAAATACGCCACTGGTCTAACTTTATACCAGGTTCATCCGACTATTGTTAGACCGGCCTTTTTTACATTATTTTATTTAATATTTTAAATTTTTTTAAAAAGATTCCTAGGGCCCTTTTAGCCGGGGGCCCGCATGCGTTGCACCCACCGCACCCCGGTAGTTCCGCCACTGCTAAAGATGTCCTAAATTTCCCAAGACTTCCTTGGGAAGAAAATGGCATTCTTAAGTTTGACTAAGATTTCATAGAATTTCCTTAAAATTTGTTTGGATTTCTTTTTACTTTTGTATATCACGATTTTCCGGTTAGTGCAAAACTAAAGGGAAATCACCGGTACAATTGGGTGTACTAATGAAGGGAAATTTGAAGAAATTCTGGAAAATTCCAAGACATCTCACCAACCCAATTCTTAAAAAATTTGTAGAAGTATAGAAAATCTCAAGAAATCCATAGAAATTTCAAGAAAATCTCAGGAAACTCGAAAAAATTTCAGTAAATAAGAAATCGAGAGAAATGCAGAAAACTCTAGGAAATGGAAAATACTAAGGTGTCTTAAGATATCTCAAAATATCCAGAAAATTTCAAAGCCATTGAAATCTCTGACAATGGAAAAAGCAAAAAAAAGATTGTCTATAATAATCTCGATTTCTTCAAATTTCCCCTGATTTCCCTTTAGTTTTACATATGACAATTTCTCCGTAATTTTTCCACTGAAATACTGAAAAATTTCATTAATTTTACATTCTTAGGAAATGTAGAAAATTAGAGAAAATCTTAGGAAATGGGAAATTCTAGAAAATCTTAGAAAAATATCCAAAATCTAAACAATTTCAGGAGCTTCAAAAATCTTGTCAAGTGGGGAATCACAGAAAATATCACAGATATTTTAGAAAATCTAGACGATCATAGAAAAATCAAGGAAATCCTAGAAAATTGAAAAATAATAAACTCATCTATAGGTATATTTTTGATAAGAATTAAGGTATAATTTTCAAACTTTAATAAAATTAAATAGGGGGGGGGGGGAAGGAATTTTTTGGAAATCATTGGAATTGCATGGAAATCGTGTAGCCTTCCAATCTTCTTAGGTTGGCAATTATTCATCTCTTCAGTTAAACAAATGTTGGTTTGATATATTGGCTTTTTGGCAGGGCCGGCTTTGGGTGGCGTTGAGTAATGTAGCCTTTTAAAGGCGTAAAGCATACAAAGAATTTAAACGAACGATATTGTTATGCAATAGTTATACCATATCTAATTAATGTGGGCTGGAAGGTAGCCAGCTAAATGTATATCACGGAATTACCTTAAATCATTTTAGTATATATCTACAACAAGATTGCTAGTTATGCCCGTTATTGTGATTTCCATCTATCTAATGCAAGGTAAATGCATACCTTCTAGCGATGATAGTTAACAATAACGAACATTCAGTCGTTTAAACATTACTTTGCAATAAATAAGAATTTATTCGTGTAAATATCTAAAATTGTTGTTGCACTTGCACCCATATTTTGAATCCTATCGAATTACTTTATATAATTCAAATTTTAATAATGCATGCATAATTTTTAAATTGCGAATCGATTAGTTTCGTCGTTTAATCGCTAATGATTTTAATAGCTTGTAAACACGCTTTTTAATGTACCTTATGTAGTGCTTGAATGTAAATTTTCTCCTATTAACTGATTTACAACCATCTACCAGCACTCGGGTACGCCATAATTGTAACTTTAATATGGCTCATGCATGTAGGTACATCTACCTAATTATTAATAGATATATAAAAAAATTAGTAGTAGTATTTATTTTATAATTGCGAACGAGCATCCACGTCCGGCACTCTCGGGGGCGCGAGTATAACTCGTTTGACGAGATTTGGACTGACGTATTTCTCGTGTCGATGTCGGTTGGTGTAGTGTAGCAGCGGTATTATTTATCGATATTATGTTAGCTCGTAATTATAATTCAATAACCTGCGACAACCTAACCTCTCCAATATTTACAGTTAATATTAGACATGCAAAGAATTTATCATTTTGCTTTATCGGAAGTGCATGCAAGTATATATGATGCAATTATTTATTGAAGCAGATATATCAGAAGACAATGTAATGGTCTCAGAATCTTGCGGTTCGCACTCGAGCAATCATGCATGTTAAGAAATGTCCTAGCCTAGAGGTAATAGTAGCAATCTTGCGGGGGCCACAGCCGTAGGCCTAGGCGGGGCGCCTTCAGAGATGCTGCCCTTCCTTTCACTATACGAGTTACACAACAAAAACGCGTTGCTCTCTATAATTGTATTAGACCAGTTTATTAGTACAAAAATATTAACCACATTTGCAAAGTTGTAGATTGTACAAACCTGTCATGTATGAGAATATATTGCAATCAAAAGAGCGAACAAAAAGCGCATTTACATTAAAATTAATATTAAAAGTTTCTTAAAATATTCTCTCTATTGTAAATTATCCTTGCTATGTTTGGAAAATGCTTTTATGTTTAAATGTCATCTCTCCGGATTGAGACTTTGAAAAAAGTTCAAATCCAACAACAATAATAATAATTGCCATTATTGCCACTAACGGTCTTTCTCTTCATTTGTCGCAGGAGTCGATGACGTTGAGATGTGTTACAGTTTCACTTGACCAGTCCTGCATGATAAACCTTATTTGACGAAAATCGAAAGTCTTCTAAACTAGAGCATATCGAAAACAGCCTCCGGCCCTATTGGGTGGATGAATAAAAAGGAGTAAAAAAAAATTGAGTTACAATCTACGATTTTATCGCACTTCACATTGCCACCCATATAAAGCGCAAACTGCTAATTTATTTGGTCGAAAAAATTGATGAAATTTAAATTTCAGCAATCAATTTATTTGCAACATAAATCTTAAAATAAATTTATTCATAGATTTAAGTTTACGGTCCTCGATTGGCAATGGTGACAATAAAATTCAATTTTAATTGCGAACCTATAAATAAAATTTAAAAAGTAAAAAACATTTCTAATAATTGTTTTTAGTTAGGTGGAATAATTTATCATTTAAATAAGTGACCATTTACACTCGAGAGAAACTTATTAAACTTACTGAACCAAAACATTCTTTTCTAATGTATTTGCTAGTTCAAACGTAAATTTTATAACTCTACATAAGCATAAATAAATAAATACTAAGGAGGTTATTGTATTTTAAATAAAACATGAGCAAAAGTTGGAAGAGAATAAATAATCTTTAAAACCTGAGAAAATACTACCTTTTTTTGAAAGAAAATGAAATTAATTCTCAGCTATAATATTTTTTCTAGAATGCTAACTCCGCGACGCTTTTAACGCCTGTTATGGCGGAGACTCGTAAATTTCTTTATAAAATTATATAAAAATCATTTTAGTTTATGATCATTTAGCTTAGCCCAATTTCTTCGATAGTGCATGGTAATCAAAAAATTGACATAGCTTATTTGGTTAATAAAAGTGCTATTGTGGTGGAGTATAATACCGAGATAAGAAGTTTTGATGCCTTTCTTTGTTTAACGTTCTACTCAAAAGCTCCACTTCGTATACTTACACCGTAGGTACTTAGAAAGTATAAAAGATGATTGTGAAACCAATAATCTTAAGACTTCTTTTATGAAATAGAACAATTGACCAAATTTTGTGAAATTACTTTCTATTTTGAAAATCAAATTGAACCATAACGTTTTTTCGTTTTAAAATTTTAATTGATATTTTATTGCTAAATCGTTTTTGCTGCTTCCAACTAAGATTACTTTCTTTATGTTTATTATTAGTTCGGTTCCACACCATCCACCGATGATGAAGACCTCCTTTAGTTTTTCAATATTTTATCAAAAAGAGTTAATTTGCTTATTTAAGCGTGACTTCAATTTTTACTTACAGAAGAATGTCACAATGTTTTTCCAATGGTAATGAAGGAGCATTCGAGACTAAAATTGCTGGGCTTTAATATTTATGTAGGTTTATTATTATTTAATTATAATGTTAATGACATTGAGTACTTACAATAAAAATTTTTACAAGCTCGGCTGCTAGTAGTTGTTTTCGTAAAAAAAATTGTTGTTATTTTACCGGTGTAAAATGTTTCTGGGTTATTGGGTCGTATTTTTATTGGCAGGGTGTATAAGCACTTAAAGAAATTTACTTTCAAGAAGAATAATTTGGTGTGGTATTACGTTAACACGTGAACTTTCAGTTTATGAGATAATTTAAAAGTGTCGCTGTCTGAAGAGCAATTAAAGTCCGTGCAGACTTATGATAATCTCACCTTACACGACCGGAATCTCTTAACGATTTTTTAATAAGTGGGTTCGTTTAATTTGATTCTAATTAAATTAGCGTAGTAACAGGGCCTATTTTACCATTAGAGAGGCATCGGGCACGTGCCTAGGGCCCAGTTTCACTCGCATATCAAGGGCCCGAAAATTTGCTAAAGCCCAGGGCCCAACCCAGTTAAAAACAGGACTTGCCTCTTAATTTTTTTTCTTTCCACATCCTTCCCTCTTTTTCTCAAAACTGCGACTTCCAAATACGCCGTTCACAATCAATAATCCCAGCATTGGCTACTGAGTAACTCTTCAGTACTGAAGAATTAATACTATTGGTATACGAATAAAGAGTAAACCGTACACTGGGGGGTATTCCATACCCCCCAGACCCCCCGGTTTGCTAATGGCTACACTAAAGCACAATCAATATTTGAAGTTAAAATAATAAATTTAATAAATACGATTTACCTCTATTGTGGGATCTCTACAACTTATTAAATTTTGAATTTAAGCTTAACCTTCGGTCGGGCGCGCCTCGAAAACTACCGAGATTGGGCGCACTGTGCCTGAGAGGCTCACTTTTAAACTGTCGATAAAATCCATTCTAATCAATTCAAATCCTCACCTTTGTTGGGATGTATTTGAAGAAAATAAAATTTCATATTCACTAAAAAACTACTATAACACCTAAATATAACCCTCTAATTGCTGTAATTGCTATAATTTCAGTAATTGCTGTGCCTCTCAGATCGGGTTCGCCCGACGGAGGGTTAAGAGACACAAAACAATGAGGATAAACCGGGGGGTCTGGGGGGTATGGAATACCCCCCCCCCAATGCACGTTTTTATTTTATTTCCAAATCGCTACGCCCAACACAACAACCTAGACTACATCTCTCAACTCAACCTCTCACTCGTGCACAGGTGACGAGACCCAGGCCCGCAGCCAGAGGGGGCACGTGCACCCCCCAACCAATGGGTTCACAAGAAAAAAAATTTTTGAAAGTAAATTTGAATTTCAAAAATAAAATAGGTAAATAGATATATTTCAAAGTAGAAAACAAAGTTTTTTTCCCCGAAAAATTCTCGGAAGGAGAACCCTATAAAAAAAGTTTTTTTACGATTGCCCTCCCCCGAAATGAAATCCTGGCTACGGGCCTGACTAGACCACTTACGAATAATTAGATTTAATTTTTTAATTGCTAGAGATGGTAGAGACTTTTGAAACAAAAACAATAAGGATAAACTGGAGGGGGGAGGTGCACCCTTTTTTTCGAATTACTCACTAGCCAATGCTTTATGATATTTCATATTCCTTAGCGATAGGTGGTCAATACCCCCCAGCTACTAGATAACTCTTCGGTTCTGAAGAACTAATACTATTGGTCCATAAATAAAGAGTAAACCGTTCACTGGGGGGTATTCCATACCCCCCAGACCCCCCGGTTTACCAGTGGCTACAGTAAAGCGCAATTAATATTTGAAGTTATGATAATAAATAAATAGGTTTAACCTCAGGCTCGTTTTATTATAGTTTCTGCCATTGATCGACGATATTCAAATTATACAGGGTGACCGGTCGACCATCTGAACATAGGCAATTCCAACTTATTGGAAATTATTGGTTTTCAAACAAAAAAAAGGCAACTAAAATTATTTTTTTATTCTCATTTTTGCACTTTATTAGTGAGTTTTTACCAGGAAGTGAAAAACAAAATATGAAGTGTTAGGTATCTTTAGAAGCAGAATAAAAATCGCTTTAATTTGATACCATGTTCATTCTTATCTGTTGTGATGGGAAGCAGGAATTTAAAAAAAATCAATTTCCTATGTTAATTGCCTATATGTTCAGATAGTCGACCGGCCACCCGGTATATGCGCCGAGTAGTGTATCTACCTGTTTCAATGCCCAAAACTTTAAACATATGGGGACGTCCATTCCCCCCTCCCCCCATGGTGAGATGTCGTGAGATTTAGCTCGATCCCCCATTCTCTAATCTCACGTGAGATTGTTTGTTTCACCTTCTTAATTTAACCCAATTCTCTCGCAATTTTACAGTTTCTTGCTGAGACCCCCCTCTCTCCCCCACGTAAGATTCGATGAGATTCTGCTCGACCCCCTTCTCCCACTGAACGCTTCACGTAAATAATGGACGTCCCCTATTGTGGGACCTCTATAACTTATTAAATTTTGATTTTAAGATTAAGAAGCACAAAACAATGAGGATAAACCGGAGGGTCTGGGGGGTATAGAATACCCTCCAATGCACACTTGGAGCACACAAGGAGCCCAGCATTGCCTACTGAGTAACGCTTCTGATTGACTTTTAGAGTAGCCATTGGCAAACCGGGGGGTCTGGGGGGTATGGAATACCCCCCAGTGCACGCTTTTATTTCATTCCCAAATCACTGCGCACTACACAACAAACAAGACTATATAATCTTCTCAACCTCTCAATTTTTTCTTTTCCACTTCCTTCCTTCTTCTCAAAACTCTTCTCTTCTCAAAAGAAAAGTAACTCTTCAGCACTGAAGAACTAATACTATCGGTCGATAAATAAAGAGTAAACCATACACTGGGGGGTATTCCATACCCCCCAGACTCCCCAGTTTGCCAATGACTACACTAAAGCTCAATTCATATTTGAAGTTATAATAATAAATAAATAGGTTTATATTTTTATATTGTAAAGTTGTTCTTTTTTGGTAAGTTGACTGTTTGTATGTAGGGGGGGGGGGTGCATGTTTTTATGCTGAATTTCGGGGTTTTCAAGTGCTTTGTATTTTTTTCTAGACTCTGATGAAGATTTAAATAAAAATCGAAACTAGTCGGTAAAAGAAATCTTTGTATTTTTATTTGTTTTGAGCCAAAACCCACGAGGGACACCCCAAACCGGGGGGTCTGGGGGGTATGGAATACCCCCCAGTGCACTTTTTTATTTACCAGAAGAGAAAATCGTAAAATAAAAATCAAATTTTGATAAAATAACCCAAAAATTGGGCCTTCGATGCTATTAGTTAAACTCGAATATATGGGACCCGAAAATTTGTTAGAACCTAGGGCCCAACCCTGTTAAAAACAGGCGCTGCGCAATAATTGTAATCCACCAAATAATATTTCGATTGCTATTTTAACACAAAATAAATAATAACAATGTAAGTTTATGGCCGATGTTAAAATATACGTGAAGATAGATTATATAATTTATGGGCTACAATTTTATGTTTACATTTGTGTAGGATGCTTAAATACTCATATCTATAACACATGTACATGTAAGTTGGAAAATTATGATATAATCAACGGTAACATTATTTTGTTATAAATTTAAAAAATTACATACCATTATTATGCTATTTATCAAAATTTTAAACAGAATTATATTTTATCACTAAATAAGAAAATTTTAATAAATTGAAACTCCCACACGCAACAAAACATGAAAAGCAAATTTAAATTATTATCATTTTTCTACAAATATAGTTGTTATACGAGAAGCTTGTTTTCTTACATAATGGCTCATAAATGGTACATAAATTTTATAAATTAGCGATAAAGAGCATTAAAACTGGAAGCATTAACTTAGCTTCTTATTGTTCCTAGACCAACATAAATAATAATAATATTAAATATAACAGTTTTACTATTAAGGAGAAAAAAAATTAAATAAATTTCGTTCATCCCGTGGGGGAGTGCTCCCCCTCAAAAATTTAAACCTCAGCGTTCTCTGGTGCTATACTGACTAACAGATGTTTTATTCTTTTATTTCAGATAGCCAGTGCTTTTTGGTCTAATTTAGTATTACCGGAACAGTTGAATAGCTAGAAGACCACTGCGCCAGGTTCGGCGCAATAAAAAATATCAAACAATAAAATCTTTGGATTTTCAAAACATAATTAATTAATTAAATAAAATAATTATTGGCCGGCCGTCAGGGGACCGGCCACGTCCGCATTCTCGACATTACCGGTCCGCCCCTAGTAGTAATCTGGAAACTTTTTGTATACAAAGTTTCATCACAAAGACGCTTTTTGCAGTTTTTTCGAACCGATAAATTTTCGAACGATTTCAATTTAAAGCATCAAGTACACGTCAGTTAAAAAGCGAAAGGAAGCAAAAACGAGCACGTAAGTATCTGCTGCACATTAGTTAATCCAAAAAATATGACAGATTAATTTTATACTTTCAAATTGATATTGGAAAAAACTTTTGTAATTTCAAAAATATTTACGCCGTATAATTTTCTCGTCGCAGTGAAAAAGTGTATCGTAAAATTTCCAACGGTCTCGCTACGGTCTATGGTAATTTTCCAGTAATGGTACTCCCACTGCAATCGAATCCGTTATTGAATTTTTCACAAAAAAGCAATTAAATTAGTTTAGTAATGTTACATATTATATGATAAAAACTGGTAGCTACTGAAATAAATTGCTAAGTGATACTGATAGATAGAGCGGTGTTGAGTCTACACTTTCACCGCCTCCCTGATTAGGTTATTTATCTTAGAATACGAGCACGCGTTCGTATAAGAAAGGACTAATTATTTTTAATGGAGCCTTATGTAACTAACTACCTCAGATGTCCACTCTCTTTCATAAACAACCAATTCTGTTATGTACGACATCACCTCGCCTCAACCTGAACGATAAATTACCGTTTCTGCTTTAGAAAATTCACCAAACCAAAATTCTTTGAAGCTCCCCGACTCGAACTTTTAGACCAGAACTTTTGAACTCTCCGACAAATTGCTTAATTAATAGAGAATCTCGGCATTAATCACGAATGACAGTCAAATCATCGCATTCACAAGTATAGTAAAATTCCGTGTTAATTAAAGATTATTAGGTGTAAAAATCACGAAGGGAGTATCGAATTTTGTGCAGGCCAATTAGTTGAAGTGCTTCTCTCCTGATCTTATGGAGCTTCTAATTTTTCCAAAATCACGTAAGGATCGAATTTTACGATGAGAAATTCGAGCGTCCAAATGTTATATAAGTTTTTATTTTTTATTCTAAATTCCTGAGTTCCTAGAGGAATTGGGGCTACTGTCAGCATGCTAATTGTAAGCCCACACGTCTCGAATTTATGAAGCAAACAAGTTTACATAAAAAATTGTTGCAGTAATTTATTAACAATGCCGGTGACTTTGGTCTTAAAGGATATCTAGATTTGCTCATCCTTCAAGAGCTGTATGAGTTGGGCGTGCACCGCTCCTCCGACCTCGATAGTAGCTTGAAATCCGATTACGGTGCTGCCGGTTACAATAGATGCTTCAAGGTTTGCATTGATTTATTATAGATTTTTAATCAAAAGACATTTCCAGTTTTGCAGTTGGTCAGTCGAGTGGTCGCTCGAATAATCGGCTTCAATTTTTAACTCGAACGAAAAGTTTATTAATGCCGTTGTCACCGAATCCAATCGATTGAATTAATTTTAGTGCAGTGACAAATGTACATATATACTTTAATTATCATTTAAATTTTTAATTACATCTCGATTATGCTATGCTTTTGCAATAGTTCTGCTCTAATTACCCAACGAATCGAATGCGGCTCTTGTCGTTTCTTAAAGAGATCCTTTTCGATCTGTTAGTGCAACGCCGTGTACTTATTAATTTATTTAAACAATATCGACATATATTGCGACTTTCCTTTCCATATGATATAATGAACGATGGCTAGGATTGGTCTAGTGGGCTTCGGAGTGGCGACGAACTCCAAGAAGGGGCCCCCCTATCTATATAGTATTCGCTAAACTTCACATACGTGGGAGGCATAAATTATTGCAACGTATGGTAGGGTTCGTGTACTAATTTAATTATATTTCCACGCATACGGTATACACATTTTCTTTCATTCATTCGAACGTTTAAAAAAACGAACTGGAAATCCTTCCGCCAGCTTCCAGTTCACAAATGTAGGTTTTTTAATAATCTTCCTAAGCTTTCCAAGACATCGCAATGGCAGGACGAAGAAATATGGCAAAAATTAGAAAAGGCGCAGCTGTAGTTCGGAAGTTCAGGGAGCGGTTTATGCAACTTTACCATTAGGTAGGTGGGAGTGGTATGGCTACTCTTTTGCTGTTGTTGCTGATCAGCGGGTGGTTTATTCTAATTTAGCGAACCTATCACCATTTAAAAAATAATTAAAAAACAATTACAGGAAGTTAATAGACAACCTTCGCGAGACAACGCTATCCTGAAGTTGAGTTTCAATTCTGCCACACTCAATCAGGCTTAAACGTATATTTACAATTTACTATTATTATTATTATTATTATTAATACTAAACCAATTTAAATTTATTTCTATTAGCAAAAACATTACCATTTAAACTAGGAACAATGGCCGTTAAAATGTTAATCGAGTTCTTGTTATCCTATTGTAGTAACAGTCGTTAAAATTGTATTAGTATGAAGATGACTGAATTTACAATACTGCTCTAAAGGAAATAGTCAGGAAGTAATTGGTACTTGGCGTGGAAAAATTGTACCGAGTCAATCAGTTAAGGAAAATTGGTTAATTTTTCACATCTTCGTAAATAGCTCCATTTTAATGAACCTGAGGTGTGTAACGTACGAAATGTCAGCAATGCCACATTTCTAAAGTTAGAAATGTTGCACCTTTATTTTACTTAAATCTGCATTCGAAATTCTAAATTAAATTGAAAAATTTAAACCATGGATCTACATTAAAACTAACGAAACAAAATCTTCAGGTCGGGAAGATCTGAGGACATCCATAATCTGACTCAGTTTTCGGAATCCGAATAAAGAGAAATAGGCACTGGAGGGTATTCCATAAGCCCATAACCTAACAGAATTATTATTTTAGCTTCAAGTTTTCAGGTCTCTCCGCTAACTAGCCACGAATTATAATTTGAGAGGGGGAAACCGCAAACCAAACTAAAATTTCCCCAGATTTCCTAAAATTTCCTTGAATTGCCTAAGATTTTCTTGGATTTCCTTAGATTGCCTAAGATTTCCTTGGATTGCCTAAGTTTTCCTTAAATTTCATAAAATTTCATAAAATTTCCTTGAATTGCCTTAGATTTCGTTGGATTTCGCTTAATTATGAGAGTAAAGAGACTTTCTCAAGGAAATCTTTTACAATCCAACGAAATCTTAGGAAATCTTAGGAAATCTAAAGAAATCTTGGGCAATTCCAGAAAATCTTAAAAAATATTATGAAATCTAAGAAAATCTTAGGTAATTAAGAAATGTTAGGAAATATAAGAAAATCTTAGGCAATCCAAGGAAATCTTAGGCAATTCAAAGAAATCTTAGGCAAATCAAGGAAATCTTAAGCAATTCAAGGAAATCTTAAGAAACTTTAGGAAATCTCAGGAAATTTTAGGAATCCAAAGATATCTTTTGCAATCCAAGGAAAGCTTTTGCTATCCAAGGAAATTGTTTGCAATTCAAGGAAATTTTAGACAATTCAAAGAAATCTTAGGCAATTCAAGGAAATCTTAAGAGACTTTAAGAAATCTCAGAAAATTTTAGAAAATCCAAGGATATCTTTTGCAATCTAAGGAAATCTTTTGCAGTCCAAGGAAATCTTTTGCAATCCAAGGAAATCTTAGGAAATCTAAGGAAATCTTAGGAAATCTAAGGAAATCTTAGACAATTCTAGAAAATCTAAAAAAATATTATGAAATCTAAGAAAATCTTAGGTACAGTAGAATCCGCTTAATGTGATCTCGGATAATGTTATCAGTCGGTTATTGTGATCATTTTTTTTGGAAACCGGCCACTTTTTCTTTCTTTTTTTCTTCTATCTTGTTCTAATCTAAGTCTTCTAAAATTCGCCTTTTTCTAAATTTCGCTAATTGTTATCAGTTATCAGTTAATATTATTAAAATGACCTTGGCCCGAAGTGATCACATTAAGCGGATTCTACTGTAATTAAGAAATGTTAGGAAATATAAGAAAATCTTAGGCAATCCAAGGAAATCTTAGGCAATTCAAGGAAATCTTAGGCAAATCAAGGAAATCCTAAGCAATTCAAGGAAATCTTAAGAAACTTTAGGAAATTTCAGGAAATTTTAAGAAATCCAAGGATATCTTTTGCAATCCAAGGAAAGCTTTTGCTATCCAAGGAAATTGTTTGCAATTCAAGGAAATTTTAGACAATTCAAAGAAATCTTAGGCAATTCAAGGAAATCTTAAGAGACTTTAAGAAACCTCAGGAAATTTTAGAAAATCCAAGGATATCTTTTGCAATCTAAGGAAATCTTTTGCAGTCCAAGGAAATCTTTTGCAATCCAAGGAAATCTTAGGAAATCTAAGGAAATCTTAGGAAATCTAAGGAAATCTTAGACAATTCTAGAAAATCTAAAAAAATATTATGAAATCTAAGAAAATCTTAGGTACAGTAGAATCCGCTTAATGTGATCTCGGATAATGTTATCAGTCGGTTATTGTGATCATTTTTTTTGGAAACCGGCCACTTTTTCTTTCTTTTTTTCTTCTATCTTGTTCTAATCTAAGTCTTCTAAAATTCGCCTTTTTCTAAATTTCGCTAATTGTTATCAGTTATCAGTTAATATTATTAAAATGACCTTGGCCCGAAGTGATCACATTAAGCGGATTCTACTGTAATTAAGAAATGTTAGGAAATATAAGAAAATCTTAGGCAATCCAAGGAATTCTTAGGCAATTCAAGGAAATCTTAGGCAATTCAAGGAAATCTTAAGAGACTTTAAGAAATCTCAGGAAATTTTAGGAAATCCAAGGATGTCTTTTGCAATCCAAGGAAATCTTAGGAAATCTTAACAAATCTAAGGAAATCTTAGGAAATCTAAGGAAATCTTAGGAAATCTAAGGAAATCTTAGGCAATTCTAGAAAATCTTAAAAAATTTTATGAAATCTAAGTAAATCTTAGGTAATTAAGAAATGTTAGGAAATATAAGAAAATCGTAGGCAATCCAAGAAAATCTTAGGCAATCCAAGGAAATTTGAGAAAATCTTGGGAAATCTAAGGAAATCTTAGGAAATCTAAGGAAATCTTAGGCAATTCTAGAATATCTAAAAAATTATTATGAAATCTAAGAAAATCTTAGGTAATTAAGAAATGTTAGGAAATATAAGAAAATCGTAGGAAATCCAAGAAAATCTTAGGCAATTCACGGAAATTTTAGGCAATTCAAGGAAATCTTAGGCAATTCAAGAAAATCTTAGGCAATTCAAGAAAATATTAAGAGACTTTAAGAAATCTCAGGAAATTTTAGGAAATCCAAAGATATCTTTTGCAATCCAAGGACATCTTTTCCAGTCCAAGGAAATCTTTTGCAATCCAAGGAAATCTTAGGAAATCTTAGGAAATCTAAGGAAATCTTAGGAAATCTAAGGAAATCTTAGGCAATTCTAGAAAATCTTAAAAAAATGTACGAAATCTAAGAAAATCTTAGGTATAATTAAGAAATGTTAGGAAATATAAGGAAATCTTAGGCAATCCAAGAAAATCTTAGGCAATCCAAGAAAATTTTAGGAAATCCTGGGAAATTTTAGGAAATTTCATAAAAGGAAATCTGGTGTACAAGCATTTGTACACATTGTACACAAATCATTGGTTTGCGGTTTCCTCCGCTCTGTAGTATACTCACAGTACAGGCTATATAACAAATAAGTATCAGTAAAATCATTAACAGACTAAAATAAAATTTCTTTTAGAAAAACTGCTTTAAACAATAACTACTTTCAAACTAAGTCACATAAACGCAATAAATCTGTAGAATCTGTAATTCAAGAAAGAAGGAAATCAAGAACTTTAAAACAAAGGTGCATGCATTCATATTTTCTAAGTGCTAATTTAACATTATAACGAAACTTTTATATGATTAAGTTATCGGATTCATCTAGATTTCCTCGGATTTCTCGGGATTGTCTCAGATTTCCCCGGAATTTCATCCGATTTCCTAAGATTGTCTCAGATTTCCTAAGATTTTCTCGGATTTCCTTAAGTTTCTTCAGATTTCCCGTCTCTTGTACACCAAATTTCCCCAGAGATTTCCCCCTCGATAATTTGCTAAAATCGGGATCAATGACTAGAAATGCAGGATTAAAGTGTAGTTTTACTTAAATCAAAAAAAGAATTAATAAGAGTAAGCAATAAAAATTAATTTAATGATTTATGATTAATGAATATTAATTTTTGGGTTACAAAATTTCTCGGTATCTCTTTCTTTCTATTTAAGGTCTTTAAAAACTTAAAATTTACTTAAAAACTGTGGAACTTAATTTACAATTACAAAATTTACAATTTACAATTATAATTTAATCTTTGGACCTTAAAGAGTATATTCCATACAATTAATATGATTCTGGAAGATATTTTATGCTCTTCGGACCCCGAGGCAGGTGCTGTCCCGGCATAGACATTATAAATTCTCAAATTTTTACTTAATATGATCTTAATGTTGCAATCGGGACGTCTAAGGGTGTGAAATACCGTTCAGCACTGGGAACTGAAGAAATCCTCAGTTTTTTTTCAAATTTTTTAAAATGAGATTCTACACTGAACTTGACTAACACTGAATTTTATTAACAAATTAACACAACATAGACCGATTGAAAGAGGATAAACCTTGAATCTTAAAAATAAATCCGGAAGTTACTTAGCTGCTTTGGAGAGGCAAGATTGCAGAAAACAAATTATAGCTGTTAAATTTTCGAGAATAAAATTTACAAGCCTCAATAATACACAAGGAACTATTTTTCCTTTCCAAGTTTTATTAATGTTACCTGGCGCATAGCTAAACCGTTGCTCGGTTTTATTATTCTGTCGACCCACTAAGGCTGCTAAAGTCCTATTTTCAGTTTTAGTCCGAATTTTATGTACTTCCCAAATTAATTAATTGTAAAATCCCACATGTCACATGCTACACGCAAAGATTTACAAGCCCAGAAGAAGAAAAATCTAGATTTACTGTATCCTTAGATGGAAAAACTTCTTTTAATTTCCAAACTAAAAATTGCATTTCCTTGTTTTGTGCAAAGTAGTATAACATTGCTTATTCAGAAATTTGTTACAATGTAGGCGTAATGAACGAATCTCCACATTAATTCTATTTACAAAACATAAATTGACTGAAATTATCTAATTATTTAAATTTTGACATTAATTATGACTTTTAATGTAGAAAATTTGATAATTCCCGATCGTTCATTAGTCTAGAAATTTAATTTGATTTAATTAGTCTGATTCGCAAAAAGACGTTTCTATATCAAAATATTTTTAAAATCAAAGGTTGTCAACACAGAAGCTAATGAATTAATAAATAAAAAATAGCAGGAATGAATAATTACATTTACACCTTTAATTTGTTATTTAAATTTTTAGAATTTCCACTAATTAGTCAGAACTACAAACGGTGTCGATTAATTAGTAAGAAATACAAAAATTTGTTGAGAAATATTATATGTTGAAGCAGTTGATATTAAGAGCTTTTCGGGAAAATTCTGCGAGAGGTTCGGTTCCGTTTTCCTTGCTTTATTTTTATAATAAAAGTAAAGCGTAAGTTACTTTGTAATTAAACTTGCAACAATAAAATAAAAAGAGTGTACGAGAAAGTTGCGTGCAGCGACTTAATTATTGTATCATTATTATTATTATTATTAATAATGCAAATATTATAATAAATAATAAGGCCTATAAGGAAGAGTAGGACTGGCGGTCGTTTTTTTACTTTTGGTGCAAATTCTAACAGGCTTAACTTTATTATATAAATAAGTCAACTTTCATTTTTAACTTTTAGTATATTAATTTATTATACTGAAAATGTAAGATTGTGTTGATGGATCCAGAACTGTTAGAAAGAAGAAGAAAAAAGTCGTGGAACATCGCATAAAAATGTGAAATTTTAATGTAGCAATTTTTTAATTAGTCGATCGAGTTTTGGTTTTTATGCCAAAATTCAGGTTATTTATTGCTTAAAAAATAATGAGCTGCTGGAGGCTTAAATATAAATTAATAAGAATCTTAAGTATCATCAAGGTGTGGTCACTTTTACTATCATTTGTGCTCGTTACGATTCAATAACATAACGTACCTAGTCCAGTTTTTAGCTGTGACATAAACCATCTGACATTTTGCAAGACTTTAATAATGCACGAAACGCCGAGGAATTTATTAAATTGTTGTCGATCAAACTCTGCGACTGAATCTTATTTACGTAACAGAAATTTTAATACGATTTGGTTTGTTTAATTTATGAACAGGATAAGATATATGGCAATATCCTGTAAGCAACGTCCACCGCTAAATCCTATTGACGGACTATCGAAGCAGGAACTAAGTACATAAAGTGCTTTGGGAGAGGACAGCGACAAAAGCAACGGTGACCAGTACGTAACAATACCTAAATAGTAGCAAGTGAGGTCCATCCATAACCACTTTCGATCTCGAATCACCAGAATTGGAGCACTTCAGTATAAGCCTGCAAGATATCGCGAGCGGCCCAGTGCTCTGTAGAACGCTGGTCGGATTATATCGTCACGTGGTTTGCTCTTACCCGCACGTGTCTTGTGCCAGCATTAAAGTCTCCGGCCAAATTTATCCAAAATGACAACAAAAATTAACAATCGAAATCGAACCGATGCGATACGGCGGTAACATCGAGCCGGCCTTTTGTGCAATTAAATAAAAAAATTTTCGAGACGTCGTCGCGTTCTCCAGTCCAGCGTCGAAGTCTCCAAACTTTGTCGTACGAATTCGTAAATTTCGGCTCAAGTGTTTTACAGTGCTTTCGTATTTTTACGCAATTTTATGATTTATCAAGTGAAAAAATTAAAAAGTAAAACCTCCGCAGGTGTTCTCCGAAGATATTCGCAAGAAGGCGTGGTGCGCAGTTTAACTATTCGTGACCTAAGAAGATAAATGCATTATAGAAGCTTCTTCTTATCTCCCAGTAATTAGAATTCTTGAGTTAATCATCATTTTTTCGAGACTTTTTTAAAATTGCCTTCCCGAGCGAGATTCTCGACGGCGATGGCAAATAGTTATGATTCCTCGACGAGTAAATAATCAGACTTGAATGTTGAGTGCGCTTAAGTTAAAATCGCGATAATTTAAGTGCCAAAAAATTGTTGTGGACTTTTTCGACTAGACTTTTGTGAAATTTTGGTTATCAAATAACAATTATAAGGTTAGTACGATAAATTAATTATTATTTAAAATAAAAAGAAAAAATGCATATTAATGGTTGGGAATCTGCATAATTTGAAAAATTAATTGATATATTATTATAGAATAATTTCTTTCTGGTTGCCTTGAAAAGTAAAAAACAATCAGCCTTCTGCGTGTTTAATCAGGCACAAAAAGGACACCTTGTAATTAAAACGCATTTTAAAAAAACTCTCATCTCTCCGAGTGGATTCGAATTCCGTTGCAAATTAGAAATCAAATTGGCTGTCAATTAAATTGATTTTATTTAAATTAGTAAAGCTTATGCGACGTCGGAATAATTTTTAACTTGTTTGGTTTACTTTTAAAAATATTACGCAAATTAATCAGATGAATAATGGCGATCGGATTCTTGAGATATCGTCATTCAAAAAGCAATTACTTTTTTAAGCATTTTGTTTCGCGTTACCAAAACGAAATAAGATTTCACTTTTTCCCACTTAATTATATAGATTGGGCGTAGGCTTTTGAAATTAAAAAGTGTTCGATAGTTGTTGGCTTTTAAATGACGAAAAACAATTAGAAACGTTATACGCCTGATCACGTCTTTTAAAAACGCAAGATGCAAGGTAAAATTTACCGCAAAAATTTATGCTTCAAGGAATAGCGGTGACAAATCTTTCGATCAAAGTGAAAAGTTTTGAATTATTTTCCATTGTCACTTTTTGATGTGAAAATTTACTTCGGAAGAAGGTCGAATGGTATGCAACGCTCAAAAAATTTTATTTCCACAATCTGATCAAAAACGACACGACGGGAAAACTCTTATTGTCTTATTCAAAATAAACGTTTGAGTTTTAACCACGATGGTGTAACGTCTCTATTAAGTATGAGAAATAATCTTCTATTCATGTAAATTTTACCACTTACATGATAACCATTTCAAAATGTATTCGTAAGCATCCTTTTCGGAGAGACAAATTTTTCAAAAAATCGCAATCCTATTTGTGTCATTAACTCATCGTTACGTTTCTTGCAGTCATGTTTAACCCAGTTTCTTAATTAATTAATTCCAAAACAATGCTAAAGCAAGATTTAAGCTTCGTTATTGTTTTAATTTCGCAAAATTCAAGGTCGTTCGTTTTAAGTGTGTCAAAATGAGCTCTTAATTTACAACCGACTGTTTAATTAAGTTAATCTCCTACCTTTAAGTGCCGATAAAGTTCGCAGTTAACTTTAACTTCGGAGCTGGAAAAAAAGAAAATTTTCTTCCAAATTAATCAGGAACTTGACACAGTGAGAATGTCATTATGAAAAGTTGTTTTGCATTATTAAAAAAGAAATTAATATACCAAATGGCATTTTAATAGCAACTTTCAAATTAAACAAACGATAAATTAGATTAATTTTTTTTATCGACATCACTTCTTGGCTCCAAGTCATTTTTCCAAAGGTCCTGCAGCTCTCATCATTTTTTCCAAATTTCGTCGAACGTTTTTATTGAATTATTCATAAATTAAATTGTGTTTAATTAAATAATACTATAAACTGTAAATTATCCAAATTATGCTAAATAATGCAAAACGTTACATCAATAAATGGTTTTTGTTGTAAATTCTTTAAATTTCGACAACCTAGAAGGAAAGTGAGTTTGGGCGTTTTCCCTTACTGGGTATCCTGGGAACATTCAAAAGTTCATTGCAAATTGAGAGCAAACATTCAAATATCAAGCCCAGAGGCGTCGTTCTCATGTTGGTTCGCTACGACTACTTCTGTTTTTTCTATGGGGAATGGTAGCTACAATTTGATGCAAGTCAGTCACTTCGTCACATAATAGGACAGTCACATATCCGGTGTACAGGGTCGTCAAGCTTTCCGCAGGCAAGGTAATCACCATCGTCAGAGTTGCCCAATCTTAGAAAGTACCAACCCAACTTGACGAGACCAATACGAATCTTCAGGAAGTTCATATTTAGGGGGTCCTCCAGACAAAGTGATCTCAAAATTATAATTTAAATTTTTTTGCATTGTTTAAAGCATTTATTATTTCGATGACATTCAAGCCCACTCTTCTTCTCCTTTATAGGCATCAATTTTGCATAACAAGCGTAAGATTTTAATATAATTCGTAACGAGCAAAGGCGATAAATTTCAGTTACACCAAGTCACTATCTGATGTGTAAATATGTGCTGACAGCTTTCTTGAGGATTTTGTCAAAGAAGTTACATATGAAGGAGTTGTTTTCTGTAATATACTTTGAACCACAGTGGTGGATAGATGTATTCACTGGTTGAGCTACAGAGAAAGAATTCTGAGTTCGAAAATTAAAATAAATGTAGGTTTGCTTGCAGCGAATATGCTTTTTCATGCAAACTTGCACATTCAAAACTTAACTTTTCTAATTACCATAATTAAATATTAAAACAATATTACATTTTTTCATTACTTTGAAAGTTGCAAAGAAAGAACTTTAAAATGCATTTTGTTTCTATAAGTTGCAAAAATAATACAATAACTAGATTGATAAAGTTGTGCGGCCTGAAGGCCGCACTGCTCCATCGGTACACGACAAGGGGTAAATATTTCGAAAATTTTGTGCACACTTATTTGGAATTCCTTTGGAAATCTCTGGAATTCATTGGAAATCATAAAAATTCCAGGCAAAGTTCATAAAATAAGGAGAGATATTTTTGAAAGTTAAAAAAAATTTAGTGGATTTTGTTGCCAGGCAAACTTAGAAAATGGGAAATTCGAGGAAATTTAGAATATTCAGAATATTTTAGGAAGGCCAAGGAATCTCAGAAAATTTAAAAAGTGAACAAGTAAAGCTCATCTAGAGTTTTCTTAAAATTTTCTCAGATTTTCCTTCACCTTTGTATATCACGATTTTCTCTCGGTTTCTCGCAACACGCTAGGGAGAAATCATTAGAAAACTCCGAGTATCTAAAAATATTCGGGAAAATTCAAGAAAATCCATCGAAAATATCAGAAAATTCTAGAAAATTTCGGAATATTAAGAAATTCTAAGAAATGAGAAATCCGAAAAAATATAGAAAATTTTTAGATATCTTAGAAAGTCAAGGAAATCTCAAAAAATTGAAAAAATACAAAACGCCCATTTACATATCTATAATATTCTTAAGATTTCCTTGTATTTCCTATTTCTTAAGACTTCCTGGGATTTTCTCAAATTTCCCTTCACTTGTACACAAGAGCAGATTTAGTTTTAGTAATTTTATTGGTTTTGATAGGTCATGGAGGGGGAGTTATTGGAATTCTTTGAAAATCTTTGGAATTCGATAGAAATCATTGGAATTCAGAATTCCGATATTTTCCCCTTGGTACACAAAGTTCATTGTTAATTCGACATCTATTACTTGAATTCATTATAACCAATTTATAATTATTTAGTTACCAACCTAATAAAAGAAACTGAAAAGAGAGAGCTGCTAAATAATTAAACTGAATTTTTTTTAAATTATTTGGTTTTTTAAAGAAGAAATTCTTTATTTTTCCTCATTTTGATAGATCATTTAATTGTCTAAATAACTTCGATCTTCGAGCAAAAAGCAACTCTGAATACTAGAAAACCTGGAATTTTATATTCTTATTTCGAGCAACTCTTCGATCTTCTGACAATCTTATTGTCTTGTACTATTTGTACTCAAATTCAGATTTGATATTTTCTGATATTTAAATAATCTTGTTTTTTTTAGAAATTTTCAATTTTCAGGATTCGGGTTTTTCAGTGTTATTCCAAACATTATTTTAATTTTCCATCTGATAAAAACGAAAAAATATATATCTAAATAAATATTTAGATCCTACAGTGCATTTGATCTGAAAACCGGGGGGTCTGGGGGGTATGGAATACCCCCCAGTACACCATTAATTGTGTTTGAAGAATAATCTTAATTATTAATTTTTATCCAACTAAAATATTGTTTAGGAGTCGTCATGATTAATTTTGAAAAAAAATCGAATAGCAGTGTTAGCTAACGACGAGCAGGAGACATTTTGCACAATGATTTGTTAGGTTAATGCTTGGTTACTCTTGAATTCTCAATAAATACAAATTTTCACGTTTTACGACCTCGTGCAGTACGAAGATTCGTTGCATCACAAGTAACTGTTGGTTAAAATTAATTACTTACGCTTTTTACGTGCTTTATACCTGAAAACGCAAAATTATTATAAACCTGACGGTGTGAATTATTTTTACAGTTGTTGTTTCGCTGACCTAAATATTTCAAAGTTACACAACCTTCGCAGGACGACTTTTTACATTATAAAATAATTAAACCTTTAAAGCATCCAAATCGTCTTCTTCACCTTTTTAAGGTGACTAAATTGTGACTCACCGAGTCTGTTAAATTTGGTTATTCCAATTGACTTGTCTACTTCTACTTAATAGGCGCTTTTCCAGTTTTTTTGCCAAAATAACAAAATAAAAATGCGCAAGAAACTTTAACACGTCGTTTCAAATAGAACCACAATTTATGGTAAATTTTAGCTTCTGCTCAAATACTAATGAAGTCATTATCGTTACGATTGTAACTGTAGGTTGTAGTAACTTTGTAAGTTAACTGTTATGAAAAAAAAGTGTTTACATTTTTTAGAAAGTAAAGTAAACAATGTTTTGACTTGCAGATACATAAATCATACGTACATGAAAATTATTGTAATTAATTAAGTTATCAAAATATAATTGTCAATCTCTTTCGATTTGATTAATCATAAAAACGATTGTATCCATTAATTCCGATACAGAATCAAATTTGTATGTAAATGTGTGAATAATTTGAATAGTTTTGGTTTAATTTTATACGTTTTCGCTTTTATTAATTTTTGCAAGTTTATAGAGAGCGATTTATCGTACGTACGCAATTAATTAAGGCATTTATGCTGGGATGAACATATAAATTTGAATTTTTATTCAAATAACTAGTTAATAACAAGTTTAACCGTTATTAATTATATTCTTATTTATTAAAAATCTTTAATTTTTATAATTACGACGTATAAGTATATGCGAGCAGAAATTAATTAGTGCTTTCGTCTCGGCGATAATAATAGGAATAACTATATTGGTAATTAGGGCAGGAGTGTCACACAGGGAAACCTGTTGCAGCAACTGCCAATAATTATGTTGCAACAAAATCGAAGATAATCTTTAATCAGTGTACTTATAAGTATTAAGTAGGATTACACGGCATGATTTTACAGCTCATTATGGGTACCTACCAATCACGCCCGACCTATAACCCGTGAGGTCACTTTTTATTAACAATTAAGCATCGTCGCGTGCCGTTCGTGATGGCACAGCCCTTATCGCTTATCGACTCCTGCATCAATTTTTTTAATCAAATTTCGAATCGAAAATATGCGTCTGACCTTAGAGCTTGTAGGAACGACCAACCTTGGTCTAAAATGCAGTCGAAAAGTGTAAGTGTAGCGAAACTCGTTAGCTTCATTGTTAAGCTAACATTGCATTATACAACAATGACGGGATCGCGGTCTCAGTAATCACTCGGTTGATGAATGGCCTAGCTCTGTTATACGGATTACTCCATAAGTTTACTATTTCGTATTGTAGGTAGTTAATTACGTTTTCAAAATTCTATACTTAATGAACATCTAATTTTATTTCACTTAACCATTCAACTGTCAAAACAAATTTACTATCTTAAAACACATTAATAACGATATCGGGATGTGGCATAAAGGATATTCCTTATTCCGTGCACACTATACCTGTCTATAGACATCTAAAGGTAGCGAACAAAGCCTAAGCCTAATTATAGGCAAAACGAACCGATAATTTAATTAAAATTAATAGTGACATCAAAGCGAAGATATATAATATAATATTTAATTTAAAAAATCGTCTTTCCTTAATTGTACAAAGTAAACCGTAAACGATTATGGTAAACTGGTACAGCCACCAGGCAAAATAATTATCCTCGTATATTATTTTCGAGTTACGATTTAAAAATTTCATAAAAACATTACAGTAATTTCTCACTTTAAAGGAAGAAAAAGAGCACTCATCATTCTCACTTACGTGTTAATTTCGAAATTCAAATCATCAAAACTATTAATCTCAACTAAACGCAGGAGTTGTACTGTAATTTAGCTTTTCAGGTTTTATTTTAAATTTTCTAATTTAATTTCACTTTTAATAAAAGACATTAGTGCCTACATAAATTACTTAACATCGTGAGAATTTTAGTAATTGTTCGTAATTGTGATATTATTATTTAAAAGTAGACTGGAAGTTTCGTAGATTCTATTGTGAAAATATTTGGGTCACAAGTATCGCATTTTTAAGCGAGAAATTTAAATTTACAAAATTATGTACTTTTCGGCATGTAATTTGCGGGCAGGATTTATTCGAACAAACGAAAAGAGTTGATTCGGTTGCGTGTGGGCATTTTTTTTTTTTGTTAAAAAATTGGAAATGAATAACTTTCGCGTATAAAATGAGATGACATCTATAATTTGAGTTTATTTAATGTCAACACGGACTTGTCGGATAATTGCATAGAAAGTGTATCAGGCACGGGCGATTTGCTCGACAATTGGAATCTTCTTGTAAAAGTGAAAATAAATAGAACGAAACTTAATATAAGAATAAAAATAACAAACACTTTTTGTTGTTTAAAAGCTTGCGTGCAAATCGCTATGGCAAGACTCGAGGGACTTTTTTGTAATAATATAATGGTCGCTGGTATGGGTATAAAGAAGTCATTCTATCTGAACCATTGAATCAAAGTAAGGTAGGCTAATGTTACTATTAATTTAAATGGTTTTAACAATCAAAGTGAGAACATCGACACGTTTAGAAAGACGAGTTTTATTTTATTGTCTTCCAGCTATTTTAGCTCCTTAGCTCCTTGCCATGCGACTTGCACATTTAAAACCAACTTAATTATGATTATTATCGCGGCGTTATCTGTTCCTGCTAATGATGCCCACTTTCTTAATTAAATCCTAATAAGTGTCCGTTCGAGGTGGGTGGTATTAGGCATTACGACAATAAAAATTTGTTCTTACAGCATTGCGGTGCACAATCGTCGTCTTCGCATTGCCATAAAGGCGAAGGAAGGAAGGAATGCGAAAAATCGAATGTGCATTTTTAGTGCTACTTAACCACCCCACATTAAATAATATAATTACCACCTAAAAAATCAATTTCATAATTCGTCTAATTATCATAGAGACAATGATTTTCGTTCAACCCATATAGCCACATTGACGCCTAAATCAAATGTTAATATAAACAGACTCTAGGATGTCACATTTCAAATAGAGTATATAGATTACATTTACATATAATATGTTATTATTCTTATTTAATAACAATGCAAGGTGTGATTCGAGCTCCACTACGTTCATTATAACTTGTATAGGTATACGATGGAGTTACCCACTCGAAAACACTCAAAGAGCAAATTGATGAACCATGATGATACGTCCCTACTTAAAATTCATTATAAAACAATTTCAAAAGTGATGGTACATTTTTCGCATTGTTCGCTGCTGATGAGCCTATCGAGATATTTGCAAAATTCATTATTAATCACTTGCTTTAGAAGTGTTTCTTTTAACAGAGTTACTGAAGTTAGAATTGGGGTAATTATGCATATATTGGGATTATTTGCCAATTTTGCCACAAAAAATAAAGTTCATCATGTCGACGAAAAAATCATTATTTTTGAATCAATGAATTTCGAACAAATTAATTCTTCCCACCTTAGACTCATAACCCCCCCCCCTCCAACTTCCAGTGTCAAGAACCGAAGGTTTGTGTTTAAGACATACGAATTTCTTATTAGGAATCTTTCGTTTTTTTTAAATTTGTCTGATTATTGAAAAAATCATTATTTAATCAAATTAATTCGTCGACGAGATTTCAATTAAGTTCATCATTACTTGTTTCATAATTTTGTTTGAAACACACAATTCTTGGTGTGCACTGGGGGGTATTCCATACCCCCCAGCCCCCCCGGTTTGAAACCCGCAACTTTATATAACATGAGGCCTAATAGATTTTGTTAATTATTTATAAACCTCTTAGCTTAAGCTAAACCACCTTAAGTTTATGAACAAAATTCATTACATCCACACAAAAAATGTAATAATAATATTAACGAAAAAATCATTGGATTTATTAATTTATTCATTAATACAATGGATTTTGTTCATCGGCGCAAAAAGTATTAATTATTTATTTCAGAGAAATCTAATTAGAGAATTAAGGATGCTGGCATCGTTCAGAGTACTGCAAATCAAAAACATGATAGCCTGAAAACCTAAAATTAATTTTCTTTTCAATTTTCCTATTAATTTTAACTTTCCAGGGTTTTCATCCATTAGACGCATTGGCACGTGCCTAGGGCCCAATGCCCAGCTTCAAATATCAAATACTTATTGACCTTTAGGGGGCGTCCATTTATTACGTGAGGCATTTAGGGGGGGGGGTCGAGCCGAATCTCACCCAATCTCACGTGGGGGAGAGGGGGGGTCTCGGCAAATATCACGTAATTTTTTTGTGTTAACTATTCTTAAATAAAAATAATTCAGCAAATTATGCTTTTTTAATAAATCCCACGCAATCAATCACAGATTAACTTATTTACATTAAAAATATGCATTTTAAAAAATCTCACGTGAGGTTAAGAGGGGGGGGGGAGGGGGTCAAACCAAATCTCACGACATCTCACCAAGGGGGGCAGGGGGGTCTAAAAATCGCCAAAATCACCTCACGTAATTAATGGACGCCCCCTTTAGAGTAGCCATTGGCAAACCGGGGGGTCTGGGGGGTATGGAATACCCCCCAGTGCACGCTTTTATTTCATTCCCAAATCACTGCGCATTACACAACAAACAACACTATAGATAATCTTCTCAACCTCTCAATTTTTTCCTTTCCACTTCCTTCCTTCTTCTTCTCAAAACTCTTCTCTTCTCAAAAGAGAAGTAACTCTTTAGCACTGTAGAACTAATACTATTGATTAATGAATAAAAAGTAAACCGTACACTGGGGGGTATTCCATACCCCCCAGACTCCCCGGTTTGCCGATGGCTACACTAAGGCTCAATCAATATTTGAAGTTATAATAATAAAAAAAATTCGTTTTACCTCGAACCCGTTTTATTATGGTTTCTGCCATCGATCCACGATATTCAACATTAAAGCTCAAAGCTTTAAACATATTGTAGGCACAAAACAATGAGGATAAACCGGGGGGTCTGGGGGGTATGGAATACCCCCCAGTGCACACTTTTATTTTATTCTCAAATCGCTACTACTCTACTTGAGTAAATACTCAATTAGGCACGTGCCTAGGGCCCAATGGCCAGAGAGACCCGAAAAGAGAGAGCATTAAATCGTAAAAAAAATCAAATTCTGATAAAATATCCCAAAAATTAGGCCTTCGATGCTATTACCCAAGTAACGGTACCTAAAACACCGAGAAAACACCGTGTATTTTAACACCTTGGTGTTCAACTGGTGTTTGTACTACTAAAAAACCACTGTGGTGATACACTGGTGTTGTCATTACTTAAATAACACCGTGGTGATTTAATGGTGCTTTTAACACTCAAGTGACACCGTTGAAATATAAAACTACCATTTTAGTTAGTGTTTTTACTACTCTACTAGCACCGTGGCGATACAACGGTGTCTTTACTACCAAAGTGTAAGTGTAACTATAATTACACTCGAATATCGGGGGCCAGAAAATTTGCTAGCGCCTGGGGCCCAACTGCTTAAGTGAGCCGATATAAAACCAAACTAAGGCCAAAAATTTTTCAACCTGTTTACGTTTTCCACGTTTTCCAACAATACTATTAACTGGCATTGTATTAATGTCAACAATAAAATTGATACTACTTTGAATAAATATTTACACTTTGCACTTGACAATAAAGGGTACCATTAACGGAGATATTGATTTTGTCATCGGTTGATTTATTCTTATAATTACCATTACTAGACTTACGTTTCTTAGTTTTTCCTCCTAATCTATACCTAATTCTACCACTCTGAACATTTGATTTATTATAATAATATGCATTAAAATGTATTTTCCACCTTCGCGATTTTTACCAATTTGCCGTAAAATCAAATTCTTCAAAAATTTCGATGGACTAACTTTCAACTTTAATTTCTGAAACTAAATTTTATCAAAATGGAGATCTTTAATTAAAAGATAACCACATCCATCTGCTGTGGTATCAAATACAAATTTGTCGCTCCTTCAAACTCTAACTCAAATGTTCTAAAAAAAATTACTTTAAGCTAATTAAATTTTATTTTAATTATCCTAGACCGCATAATCTGGGAAATCGCGGTTCATAAAATGAAAATATTTTTGTAATTCCAACAAGCCTAAATGATTCAGGATTTACCAACTGATTCAGCAATCACTGTCGGATCAATTCATACGGAAAGTCCTGTTCTTAAGTCAAAAATCGAATTAACTTAAGTTTTCTAATCATTTTCAGTTTTTGCTAAAACTGGATTGAACGCGATTATTCGGATTGATCACGTAGGTATTCAAAACTAATTTGTATTCTTGAAGGTTTTATAAAAACCATCTTGATAAATTTTAAATAAAATTTCATCATGTTAATCAGTTTTTATAATGTTTTTTTTTATATATGACAAAAACAGCGTTCAAAATCTTAAACTTGAGTGGAATTTTTTGTAAGTCGGTTTTTCAAAACGAAGACCACTCGTGTGCTTTCTTTTCCTAAAAATGGGAGTTGAAACATCGCCAAAGGGTTGAACATCTGATTAATTAATCTCAAAACTTTTTATCTAGGTTATTAAAAATTAAAGATTGTAGTATTATTTTCAAAATTTTATAAAAACAATCTAAAAATTGTTAAATCAAGCTAGATGTAACTTAAAATAAAACATTTTGTTAAGTACCCGCATGAATGTTAGAAAGTACGTCCATAATGCTAGGTTTTTATAAATATGTAATTATAAAAAATATTTGATAGATTTCAAACACCAATAATTGGAATCTCGTTAATACATAACAATATAATCATTATTTTCCTTCAAGAAATCTTGATAATGTTATGTAATTACATTTTTTTCTAGAGTAACATTCAAAACTGTTTAAACTACATTATTCTCTACAGAGCATTAAATGGATAATAATTAAAACAAGTCGCGTGTCAAGTAATAATATAAAAAGGTCGAAAGTTCGCGCAGTAAAAATGATGAAATGTACAACAAAAAGTCTGAAATTTGCAGTAAAACCGACAAAAGAATGCCATGTAAGATGCAATAAACAAGTTTTGAAAAAAATTTCCCTTTCGTGAGAAATTTTACACAAAACACTTTTTTGTAATAAATAAAAAATTAAAAGTCGACAAGGGGTCAGTAAACTAAACTGCCGGCTTCGTTTTCACCACCCCCTTAAAATGGCAAATTTGAAATGATAAAATCAGAACAAAAATGAACTATGCAGTGTGAAATTGGATATTTATAAGCCTTCACTTGGGTGAACTTAAGCAGAGTATCTTACGATGTCGTAAATTTGAAAAACTGCTATGCGGAAAATCGTACTCCAGATTGGGCGTAATGTTCCTTCTGGAAGGAATGACTAAGTGTTTGAATGCTTAATTAAATTATAACGGGAGATGTTACTAATTTTGGACATAAAAATGAACGCCATTGCGGTTGTGTGGGTGCGAAGCAGGGTAATCAAGTAACGAAGGCGTTTAATAAAAATAACTAGTAGCATTTAATTTTGAAATAAAAATTCCGAAAGACAAATTTGTGAGTTTAAAAAAAATTTTATATTTTACTCGAAATGTTAAGCCAACCTCTTGTTACCAAATTTATGTTAATAATGGTGTTATAAGAGCATTAATCATTTTAATGGTTCTTTTATAATATTTAATCCAAATAATAAAATATTTTGATGTCAATAGAATAATAATTCGTAAATATACAAGAAGATTAATGGAAATTTTAGAAAACCAGTTTAAAAGTGCGTTAACATTAGTTTGTCTGTAAAAAGTCGTGGGTAATTAAATTTTTCAACATCTTGCTAGAAATATTGTTGCTACTTCAGTTAGCTGCCAGTTGCAGTGTCAGTGAGTATTAATAAGCGGTTAATCGGAGATGACACTAGAAACCATGAACCAGAAATTTTGATGCTAATGTATGCAGATTATGTGAATCTAAATTTTTACGACCTCTTTGAAAATCATCAAATTAATAATAAATTTGTAAACAACTTCATTTCTCACGCGAAACTTGCTATTGCTCCTCGAATTCTAAAATTTAAAGGGCAACATCCTTTTTAAGGAGCGTTTGTTTCTACCTCCTACCAGCCATTGTGTACGACATACGAAATTAAACTAAGAGATGTTAGCATTAGATACCGCATTACCATAAATAAATCTACATGTCAGAGTTGAGACGCAGCTTTAGGAAGATAACACACACTAAACGTCTAATATGTCAGAATTGTTATTGGTGATTTATGGTATCGACTATCAATATTGATGTGTCGATCTCCAAGTTATTTACACCTTCCTATAATTAATATACCGTCGGGTGTGTCTACTACAAGCACAAGGTTTTCGAGTCGATACGTTTTAAATATCGTGTGAACATTTTTAATTTTCAATTATCGCCGTTGACCCAGGCAGGCGGTGTGCAAAAAATGCGGACCCATTAATAAGTGTCACTTATATCAAGTGCATTTGCATGTTGAAATTATTTAAAGGAAATTTACCCGAATTTTCGGACCGGGAAGCTTTCCAAACCAATTCAAGATCGAACTTGACGTAATCAGGTCGACCCGTATCCATTAACCTACTTCGTCCGGTCTTTGACTAAATTTGTCAAATTTCAACCGGTAATTAGTTCTTCTCGTCACGTTTAAAAAATCATCAACCGGCGATTTGACGGGCGGCGGACAAAGCAATTAACTTTAAAATTATCACATTATAAAATGAATTTGTTTAAAAAATAAAATTAACACAGTTTTATGTGTTAACTTTAATTAAAGTAATAACAATTTCACACGTTTAAATGTTTAAAACGTAATTTTGTGGAGTTGGTCGGAAAATTACTATACAGTCGGGCGTCGAGTGACCGACTTTAGAACGAATAATACACTTTTGAGTTAAAAAATCCTGTCGAGCTTTTGATGCAACAGTTTAATTGACTCTCACAAAACCTTGATTTTGAAATCCCTCTTTGTATTCGTCTTTATTCAGATTGCTTATAAAAGCGTATTTCATGCAAGTTCAACTTTCTATCGTGCTTTTTGATACTAAATACTTAAATTTGTCTTTTGTGTTAACAATAATTTGGGTAATTTTTTCGCTCGAGGAATATCTAATAAATTAAGTGTCATTTAATGATTATACGTCTGATTTAAAATTAAGTTAAGTGATTAAGGCAGACTTTTCAATTAGCGCAAAGGAAAGTCTTAGTTAAAATTCATCAATTTGAGTTAACTTTTAAATATGACGAACTACAAATTAGATACAATTAAAACAATTAGCGTATATGTTAACAAGTTTAGAAATTCATTATTTAAAATATTTAAAGAAGCTTTCTTTTATAATTGTGCTTTTATAATGTAAGTGGCGTTATTCATATTAAAAGTGACTGTTGTTGCATATTATATCATCGTTGTTGTATTAGCAATTAATTTTTTATTACGAAACTGCTACTATTATTCCAAATACAAATAATTATAATTGATCATTACAACAATTTCGTTAACATTCCAGTGACTTTTAAATGCCACATCAAAGTCATTAACAACGACGGTATATCAACACATCTGGGCGGGGTACTCTTAAATAACATACTTTTTTCATCAAGGCCGATGTTGCGATTATCAATAAAATTAAAACTTTTTCTTTCGGTCGTTTATCGAGGGAAATTTCGACAGCGCAATTTTCAAACGGATGCCATTTACTTAAGATCTTGCATATACAATTTCTCTCACAGCGCCGGCGAATTGAGCAATTCCGATCATCTCCGCGATTCCTAATTTACAATTTTACTGCTTCGAGAATTAATTAAGTTATCTTATACCTAGGTAACCTATAGCTCATTGGCATACTTTCGACCACCGATGAATCAATCCTAACTAAATAACGACCGGATATGTTGCGATGCTGATGTTTTAACATTTTCGAGCTCATCCCATTTCTGCAGGCTTCTCGTTTCATTGTCCATCGGATAATACACAACATAAAAGTTATGTTTTAATAATAAACCAGTTCATTTACATAATCGCACATTTCAAATATAATTAATTTCTTAAATCTATGCTAATGAAGTGGTTTTTGTGGTAAAAAATGACCAGCCACAAGATAATGCGCGCCATTGTTTTAATTTTTCTGATTGATGATCCTTTAACTGGCGAAAAGATACCGACAGAAAAATTTTCTTTTCTTTTTTGAATTTCCCACTTTTAAATTGATTTTGTTCGTTATTATTTAGAGCACTTCACCACATTCGTAATATTTTACACTCCCTTTTTTATGTAAAATTACACTAAACCGCTTATTTATTCGAAATCGATTACCTTGCAGGATAAACTTACAAACCGCATTGTGAAACTGCTCCATAATACGGCGAGAAGCCGTATTCGACAAAATTATGAACTTTACAAAGTTAATTTTTCACAATTCTCTCCAATCCTCCAACAAAAATTTTTGTTTTTTAATTACTCCTGAATTTTGGCATCACGAGGAGCTAGCAATCTAAGCGCTCGACTCACTTTTAATACAGATATATTTTATTTAAATTGAGTCGAGTTGGTATTTTAAAGATTAACATCAAATTGCAGTTATATTATGGGTACACACTAATGTCATTAAGGAATGCAGAAGTTGAATACAAAAAATTGTTTCCGTTTAAATTTAAATGCTATAGGTTTTAGTATTTGCTAATTATTATTCCCATCACGCAATGTTATGATGCTATTTATTATATACTCGTGCATGCTATATTTTTAAACTCAAAATTCTTATTCTCCAATTTAATCTTCCTTATTTTAATCAGCAGCATTCTTCTTATCTGGCGCAGTCGACACGTGCCTAAAGTAAATATTGTAGGCTCTAGCCGAAGAACTAGTTCTACGTGTTAATGTAATAATTAATAACTTTCACAATTTTTAAACCGTTTTGTTCTAGCCTTTTATGTTGCCCATTGTCGAAAATGTTTTTTTTTTACCGATCCCGTTACTTCTATAATTTCCCAAGAGCAAAGGAACAATTAAAATGGACAAAAAGAATATGCGGAAGACTGAATCGGAAGAAATAATGCTCCCGAAAGTTTCTCGATTTCTTTTATAAAAACACGTTTTATCCTGCCGCAAGTGTTAAATTATAGTGATTGAAAATTAATTGGATTGTTTATAATAAATAAAGGATTTAAGTGAATTATTATTAAGTCGTATGACGCATAGAAAGATTTTTTATTGAACCTTAAACGATGAGGTTTTGTAATGTCGAAAAATAATAATAAGCACTCGAGTATTCCTCTCTTAAGGCAAAGAACAATGTTATCTAGTGGATTCAATAACAAATGATTTCTTAAAGACAGGTACTATTAATTTTATAATAATTAATATTATTGTTGCATATTATTTTAAACAGTTAAGTATTCGTTCGGCCCTAGGGCACAATTTTATAAAATCTTATCTTTTGTTCATCTAATGAACGGTAAGCATCTGAGCTGAATCTCATTGTTTACTAATTTTTAAAACTTGGCATTACTTTATTTGGAGGTCGTTTGCCATTAACGTTATAAGGTTACAAAAAAATCATTACAAATCATGAGGTTAAGCATTCTTATCTTATAATTGCACTATTTTTTTAACATTAAGCGGACACGCCCAAAGTTTTATCGAAAGTGTTGTATGAAGCATGAAAATTGTTACTTCACATTTGTTCATTTGCTAAATCTATAATTGACTTTGCATTCCCGATCGGCCAGATAATATGATAATACAATCAGATTAGATTTCGCGCGGTGTATTATACTACGTTTTCTCTTTCGATCGAGATGACTTTGGGCCGACTCGAAAGTGGATCAAACACGCACTGCTACCAGTTTCTTCGATAGTGGAGCAATTGTATTAGGTATATCGTAGCAAATTTGCCATAAAATAAAAAGTGGCTTTCGGAAACCCTAATTAGCAAAATATATTAGTAGTAATTTTCGTTTGGCGTGTGCAATCATCCAAATTTCATGCTCTTACTTAACGGCTGGACTCTTTCAAAACCGGTTAAAAAATTATTTATTAAAAAGGAATTAAGCTGCCGTAAATTTGTACACAAATCGTGAATCATCTTATAGAATGAATGAAATTCGGATAATAATTTTTGATTGATTTCATGTTGGCATTCGACTTTTTCAAAATCAAATGAAGCGGCATGCAGGGTTTTTAAAAAATCATACACGTCGATTTAATGTTATCTTTCGTTGAAATAATAAAATTAAGAGTTAAATTCCCGAATTTTAATTAGTTATTTCTCAGAGATCACATTTTTTGCCAATCTATTGTAGTTACATTCTTTTCGGCTTGCTTGGACAAAACAATAATGCGAAAAAGTTTGCAATTAAAATAGCATTTTTTTAAGTCGCAAATATGTCGAACTGATTTAATCAAACGTCCGTCTGTGCCTTTAACATCATACTTAATTTTTTTACTTCTGGCCTTCCAAATCCAAATTTGGAAGAAATTTGGTCTTTCGCGATTTGTGTTTCTCCTTTTACGCAACGCCCGGTTTTCTCGAAGATTCCGCAATTATAAATATGCAAATATAAAATTGCATTAATTCTAGATATTATATTATGCTAACAATAATAAGGCAATTAAGTAATTTTCTTCTTGGACGGTTAAATTAGCACTTGAATTAATTTGGAGCTTCTTGCGTCACACACAATATTTAAATAAAAATAGTGCAGAATTCCCTAGGCTACGTGTAACAGGAAATTGATAAACGTATAGATGAAAGAAGAGTTTTCTTTATACATAAACGTATATGGCTTGGTCGACTGAATCTGAGGAATTTGTAGTTGTTCGTGATTACAACTGGGCGTATATTGGAGCAATGGATAGGTCATACCCATAAACTTGCATCTTTTATTCACTTCTTCATAAATTACCTGATATTTGCTTACATAATTAATATTAATTTATTAATAATTCGCTACCAACTAATTAAGTTTCTTTAATAATTGCTCGTTAATTTCACTTACATTTATGTAAATTTTAATTAAATCGTCCTGCACATAAAATATATCCGACGTCATTAGAAAAGTGCCGTGTTCCCATATTTTGTACAAATTTAATGTGCACAATAAAAGAACTTGATGTGGCTTTCCAAAATGTAAAAACTAAAATAAAATACTTAATAATTTGCTTTAATGATGCTTAACAAAAAAAATTCACACAAGTTACACAATGATAATAAAATTCACTTTAATTTGTTCGTGTGTTAAAATTTTAAATAAAAAGCGCACTTAATGATGTACCAAGTGCTCATTTGTTCGACTAATAAGATAATGAGGAACATAAAGGTTTTCTTGTTTCAAATCAACTTTGTAAATTAGAGCGGCACAATTCCGACTTGTACAATCCGATAGGTTACAATCATGATATCCTTAAATCAATCTCGTACCATGTGCAATCCACCAGAACATACAAAAATTTTCATTTTGAAATAAATCAAGTTTAACGAAATAAAATCCGAAATCCCCCAACTATAGCGGTAGGTCATAGGATGTCGAAAGATTTTAAAGTTGAAATTGGAAATTTTCATATTCGGAAAAACTGACTCATTATGAAGAATACTATTCATTTTATTGATAAAAAAATCGTTGGGTAAACGATTTTAAATAATCCGAAGAAGGATTTACAGATTTAAAAAATACGGGATTTAAATCAACTCAAACTCAAAAACCGTTAATTTTAGACTATAAATGAATCAAATATGTTTTGTAGATAATTTCTCATTCTTCAAAAAAGCTCCAAATAATTAACCCCTAAACTCAATAATTTCCATGTTACTTCCTAACCATAAGGTCCGGAACTATAAGGGGTCAGGAACCAAAAGGGTAATAAATCCCCAAAAAGAGATTTTTAAATAATATAGGTACGCAATTCAAAATTAATACACTGTTTTTTTAGGGGCCCGTATTGTATATTTGCTTACGGTCGCTATCTACTCTTGCACGTAGGAATATCTCCCTGCCCTTCCAGAGGAGTGCGCTGGAGGGTATTCCATACCCCCCGGATTGACACCAACTGTGATTTTATGTACAAATTTTATAATAGCAACTTAATCCGGCTAATAAATCCTTTTTTTATACTTTTTGGATTTACATCTGCGGTTTGTGGTTCACTAGATTAGTTTTATAGTAACAACTGAAGAGATGTCAATCCTCGGATTGACACCAACTGTGATTGGCCATAATGGTCTTCACAACCGTGATTTATATAAGATTTTTTCCACTACTAGATTTACGAGTATTGCCATTTTTTTAAATTCTTAAAATAACTTCAAATTTAAAATATTTATTTCAAATTGACAGTTTTGTTTTATCGATTTGACAGCTGTTGACTGAGTTTTTTCTGTTTCAAATAATCGATAGAACTCATCAAAGTTATTCAAAAGCATCGTTTTGCATTTATTCGTCTTAAAATACTGAAATTATTCAATAAACTTGTAATTTTTCGCATTTAATGTATTAAATCGTAGTTTCTCAAATTCACAATTAATTCGAGTATTTTAGAAATGTTTAAAATGAAATTAATCTATTAAAATAACGTTAAATTAAATAGCATCTCTTGGTTATACAATATCGTTTTTTAACCAAATTTGTCTTATAAATAGTCGCTAAACTATCGAAAAATATCAATATGTTCATTACCACTTGTCCAAAATGCGTTACTTCACGTGCGAAACCATAGTTTTTTCCGATTCCAAAGCTCTAAACATATTATTTAAGTCACAAAACAATCGGTGTAATCCGGGGGGTCTGGGGGGTATGGAATACCCCCCAGTGCACTCTTCTGGATTCTGGATTTTAGGTAGGAGGGCAGGGCATTCCTACGCGTACTAAGGCCACTAATCGGGACCATAAAGGATAGTAAATCCTAAATCCTAAGATTTCCTAAAAATTAAGTTTGACTGCTTTGGTTTGAGTGTACAAGGTCGTAAAATTGGCTTTCGAAATTTTAGGCGTTAGAGAATGCAATATTAGGAAGAAATAAATTCAATCAGTCGAAAGGTTTTACGCAATTACTTAGATTTTATAGTGTTTTACGATTTAGTAGTTTATGTCTTGTTTGATTGAAATATTGAAATTATACAGCACGCGTTTAATGATCATCACGTTAGAGTTAATAGTGTAAAGTGATACTTTATAACATAAAGTTAACAATAATTTAACTTTCTTTGCTCGAAGCTAAAAACATTGTTTATAACTTGTCAATATTAAATAGAGCATATTTATTTGTATTGTTGTTTTTAAAATTATATTATTCGGTTGAATAAAAGAATAGTTGCGTCAATAGCGTGGATCAACCACGGTTAATATTGCAAATCATTATTTAAGTGGTCTAATGGTCAGTTGCCGCAGGTACATGTTACAGATAAGAGAAAGTGCTTCCATTTTAGACTAAATAGAACTACTGTCATGGTGGATTATATAAAATAGATGTTGATAAAAGTAACAACTATCTTTTTTATTTTTAACAATGAGAAAGTAAAGCCGTTCTAACGCAGAGAGCGCAGAGAGATGCTCGAGCACGTCTTCTGCATCGGGATTATTGTTCAAATAGGACGTGACGGGGCAGTGGTCAAGATAATAATTCTACGAAATTGTGGAATAAACAAGTTAATAGCAATCCTAAAGAAGTAATTAAACCTAATAAGTTTTTCGTCCTTAAAAAGGATTCTTTCTATTTTGGACCATTCTAGGGCAGACTCTGCAAGCTATTGTTATATTTCCTGGACATTTGCATGAAATTTTAGTAACGTTCATTGGTTACTTCGTGCAGAAAAGGTGCCGAAGTCAATAAATTATTCCTGATTATAATTTATCAGATAAAAAGTAAAATATTTCCGGAAAGTGTTGATACCTTTGTTCGTGTTGTTGGAAAAACGGACGTGTCTTGAGGTTTTCTTTATTTTAAAGGTAAAGGAGAAAAGAAATAGATGGTTTACGATCGAGCTACTGCTTCGGCACTATGGGGTGTCCCGTAAATCGTAGTAATTGGCTGAGTTTCGTAACAAGTATCGCTAATATGCTATTAGCTTGCCACCGACGTCTACCACTCTTCACTGCCATCTAATAATGAAGATAGTCATAGCATACACGATTAAATTGGCTAACGACGAACCAGCTTTTACTTATTTCAAGTGCAGCTCAAAGTAAAATTAATTACAATGCAAAGAAACTTCACGTTTCATCCTACTAATTTATAAAAAAAAAATGAAGAAAATATATCGAGTAATGAAAGTATATATAGCAGGATGTATTCGTATCAAATTCTCGTTCGATGCACGCTAATTGACATGTTTTCTTTATAAGGGTAAAATGCAAGTTGCACGCACTTTCAGAGCAAACACGAGAACGCATCAAATGAAAATTTTCTGTGAACTTCCCGGTTTTTTGCGGATTGGTCGATCGCAATCCAGATTGTGCGCTCGGCAGCAGTAATAATGGAAAAAAAAATAACGAACCGGCTCACATCCATGCCGGACTTTAAATTGCTGCTTATGGTGTTGTTTATGATATTGTTATAGATGTCAGAAATGATAGCAAAAAGTCTAGCTTAATTGTAGCCTTAATTATAAGTGATATCGTTAAAGCGTAGTGAGGTTACGCGTCTGATCGGGTATTGAAATCTCCGGTACAGTTATAGGCTTTCTACATGAACTACTCTTATAAATAAATCAATTTCATAATGCAATTACTATAAATAGCGTAACGTTTAAATTCGAATTTGTTTTTTGCTTTGTTTTTAATCTTTTACCGTTGAAAAAAATTGGAAAAATTTTAAATTTCATTCGATTACATTGTTACATTATCTTTTAATCTTCACTTAGTCTCAACATCTAACGGAGCTTCACAATTTGTCTTATGTAGGTCTATAGAAGTCACGATTACTATAACATCTACTTGTTTAGCCACTAGCGAGCGGCCCCAAGTTGGGTGTGGGTGCCTGACAGGACAATTTATCGGACACTTCCGTGTGTTACACATTCGCGCAAAATGTGCGTTCTAACGCTGCCCTACGACCGACGATGCCTCCGCGTCTCGCAACTCCCGATTATATTCCGATAAAACTTGTTAACAAATTCAATTTAAAAGAAACATTATAATAATTTCTCATACACACGTTCCAGTTGGTAAATACCGCCGACCGACGACGCTTTGTTTATATTACAACATTTGCACGCTTGGGTTACTAAACTGTTCTCGTGCCGTTTGACCTCAGTTTGCAAAGTAATAATCAAAGAATGCACCACTACACCAGCTCGTTTCCTTATTATCCTTACAAACGGCGCGACGATAAACATATTTTATAATTGTTTATAAAACTACACCATCAGAGGCATATACGTACGAGTCTCGTATAGCGTGTCTTCGTGTAAATGCATTTCGTTGAAAATTCTCCGTGTTCTTATCTTGTACATTACCGTACTTATGTCACGTTCTAAGATATGTTTGTCGCTAGTCACTTTATATCACTTGCAGTATACTATCTGACTCTTTGATTAAAAGAAAAATGTCTGAGAACTATAAACATGAGGCACTTATTGTTGACAACTTAGATTAACTTGTCAGGATTTACAAACCAACAACATACGTTTACTTTTTTTTAATGCACAACTTTTTCCTTCGAAAGCACAGTATTAACGTTTCCGTTTCTTTGTTTCAGATTACCTACATTTGAAGTTCCCATGAGTGTGGTGGATACGGGTCTTCCGTGGCTTCGGTACCTGCCTCCGCTGCCTTTTAACGAACCCCTCACCATGAGGGAAAAGGATTCGTCTCCACGCAAAATGTTGATAGCCGCCAGCGGTCACAGTTCTCCAAAGCAAGCAGCCGTATACCCCCTGTCCATCAGAGTCCCCCCGGGAGACGACATGCCCTTCGACTTGTCCCGAAACACGCGATCTCCCGGTCCGCACATGTCGCCCGCGGGGCGACCTCCGCCGGGCCCGCACGACGTCGAAGACCAACCGTTAGACCTGCGAGTGGACCACAAAAAGATCGCCCTGATGGCCGGCAGGAGACAAATCGAAGACGAAAATAGAAATTTAATCTCACCAACCGCGAGCGTCGATAGCGAAAAGGAAGACGTTCGCGTTGACCACACGCCAAATAGAAGTCCCAACAACGTCAATCACAACAACAACACAATCAAAAGCATCCATCCTCAAATGCCGGGCTACCCCGTACTTTTTTCCCCACAACCCATTCATCCCATGATGCTCGAGGCCATGTACCGAGCTCAAGCGGGAGACAAAGTGCCAAGATTGCCAATCCAATATCCGAGTTCCCCGACCGGCTATCCCCAACGGTATCCGTTCTTGAATCCTAATATGTTAAGTCCACCTATAAACCAAGTTCCTTTCGATTTGTTACGCAGCCCTTCCTTAAGTCAACCGCCAAAAGTGTTCGCAGATACTACGGGTAATAAAATGAAAGACAGATACGCATGTAAGTTTTGCGGCAAAGTATTTCCACGATCGGCCAATCTAACCAGACATTTACGAACGCACACCGGCGAGCAGCCGTACAAGTGTCGATATTGCGAGCGATCGTTTAGTATATCGAGCAATCTTCAACGCCACGTCCGCAACATTCACAACAAAGAAAAACCGTTCAAATGCCCTCTGTGCGAGCGTTGTTTCGGCCAACAAACCAACTTAGACAGACATTTAAAAAAACACGAATCCGACGGTCCGACAATTCTGGACGAACGAAATCTTCAGCGAAAAAATTCCAACAGAAACTTAAGCGAAGAGTCCTATTTCGAGGAGATACGCTCGTTCATGGGCAAAGTAACCGACGGACGTCTGCTTCCTCACCTTCAACCTCCGCGACCTCTGCCAAATTTCTCCTTATCTCTCAACTCGAAATTGTACGACATACCGACGCTCAACAAAAGTCCCGACGAATCGAAACGAGATTCGTCTTACTTTTCGGAAAAAGACAACTTTTCGTCACGATCGTCGACCACATCAGATTCGTCCAACACGAAAGAGGAAGATGCCGGTGATAACGTGGATGAAGGTAATTTAGACGCGTCAAACGAAGTGAAAAAGCCTAGATCCGCTAACGCTAACGGATTTAATACTTGATAAATGCTTTATTTAATTTTAAACGATGTGATATCAATTTGTGTTTCTTAAATGTTGGTAGTACAAAGTTGAAATTTTGTTAAATTTTGTTGTTCAAATTTTATTTAAAATTTTAGATTTAAAAATCATTAAATCAAGTTTAGGAAATATTATTATTATGTTAGTCCTTTAGCCATCGCTCAAGTTTAAAGCTTTACGAGCGCTTTAAAGAACGTAGCAAATTGCTGGAGTATTTTTTAGCCATTTGGGTCATCTCATTTGAAATTCAAGATCCTATCTGTTGCGTTGTCCATTGAAATGTGAGTGTCTTGGAATTATTATAAATAACAATCGTTGGATAATGTTAAAAAAATACTACCGAAACTCAAGTGTAACTGTTATGATTTATGATGTTGCATCACACATCTTCGACTAAATTAATCTTGAGAAATGTTTACACGATTATTGCGCTACGCAGTTGTACAAGTCAAAATAAAATTTTAATATCGGCTACCGATATATTAGAAATTGGGAATAAATAATTTATAAGGCGACCGACCGACCGACGGACGGACGGACGCTTTTTCTTAACGACTCCTTTGCTGTTATCAGATTAACATTAGAATGACGATCGATAATGTCCCGTGGAAATACTGCATCGAGTACTTGGGAACGGATGCATGTTATGGTTCACAATGTACTGGTTTTTATTTATACTAATAAAATGGTTTTATTTATTTTTTCCATAAACGACGGCAATCAAGATGACAATTTCGTATTGTGTCATACATAAAAATCTCATATCAATGTGATAAAATTGATTTTTAATTTATGTTAGTAAACACCTAATACTGTTATCGTTAATTAATTTTATAATATTGCCTTACTTAGGAAATTACATCGATCGTGTATTTTAAATTTACAACAGGAAATTACATTATCGTCGTATACTACACATCCTATATCCTTCATTTTTTTAAAATTTTGTAGTTTTCTCACGTTTGAATTCTAAATGTGTCTTTAATAGATTTTCCATTTTAATTGCGATTCTTAATTGGTTTTATTAATTAATTGCGACTTAACATCTTCCAAGTTTGAACTTTGTGATGTGCAACAATAATTACTTTAACTAATGGCAAGGTTTGTTAGTGTTTCTCAACCTTTACCTTTGAAACGCCTTTCAATCATAATTTTACACATTTAAATATATAGTTAATGTGGATAATTTAATTCTATAAAATCATATTTTTCAGGACTCGCATTTAAAATCTCAATCCGCAGGACTATAATCATCAGGTTCGTTTTTCTATTACTTCACGACTGCACTCAATATTCCAATTTTATTTCTTTCAAACTTACTTGTTTTCTTTTTACATATTAGCTTTTACTTCTACTTACTGTTAATTTTATAATTTATTATTCTTCCGAATTTTTTATTTATCTTTTCCTACTTTAATAACTTTCAGTTTTTCTAAAAATTCTTACAAATTTATTTAAATTTTCATAATTATTCTTTTTCACGTATCTTACTGTTTATTTCTTCCTTTTGTTTAATATACTTTGATATTTTCGTTGCCTCCTCTTATTCCATTACTGTTTTCTTTTTTCTATTCTATTCCTACTTTAATAACTTTTCTCTTTCATACACTTTTAGTTTTTCTAAAAATTCTTACTTTATTTAAATATTTATAATTATTCTTTTTCTCATATATCTACTGTTTAATCCTTCCTTCTTTGTTACTTTTTTCAGCATTTATTTTATTGTCTCCTCCTTTTACTATTACCGTTTTCTTTTTTCTATTATTTATAAATGTGTTTTACTTGACTAATTTCTACTGTATACTATATTTCGCTTTCTTGGAGTATCTTATCTTCTTTCAAATTTTTTCTTTCTTATTCACCTTTAAATTAAAACAAAAATGATTTAAAAATTTTACTTATTTTTTCATTTAAATTTCAATATTTAACTTTTTGTTATTCACTTATTTTTATTACATATATTTTTTCTTGTCTTTTATAATTTCTCTTAAAACCTTGCATACACAGAGTAAACTGTTGTTTTAAATTAAGAATATCGGTTTGTTTGACTGCCATTTGATTAAATGAAAATATTCTTCTTTTACAGAAATAAATGTTCTTTCATTTTAAAGGAAAATCAAAGGTTTCAAAAAAATAATTACTTCCCCGTATACAAACAAAAATTTTGTTAGATTAAATAAATTTTATTTAAATAAAACAATCTTTTTTCTCTGTGTATACCTATTTATACTTATTTATTTTATACACCTCTTTCTCTTTCTAAATCTTTCTTCTTGTTTTTATTACTTTTTCTTCATTCTTATACCTTCTTGCACTCTCTGAATTTTCTGTTCATTTTTACTTCTCTTCCATTATTATTTTTCGTTCTAATATTATTTGAGAATAAACCTCAAAAGTAACTTTTTTATTTAAAAAAATTATGCGCGGCTTATGGCATAGTGCCGAGTGTCTGGTACTTTTGCCTTTAAATATTCTATGCTGGACTTTATAACTAGTCCGTCCCTGGCACGGTGGCACTATGTCACGAGCCGCGCCTAAATAAACTAAATTATAATTGTTGTTTTTATATTCTCATGAAACCTTTACTTTCACTCCGCAAAAACCCGACTTTGCAAGAAAAATTTAAAAATTAATTTAATCAAATAAAAAAATTTAATCAAATGTTTCGGAATTTTCCGATTACTAAAACTAGTGTACCAGTACCAGTGTGTACTAAAACATCTTGAATCTTATTACTTTCTCTCTTATATCTTAATTCATCTTTTTCTCATTGTTTAATTCTTATTCTTAGTTCTTATCTATGTATGTCTTTTAATTTCTATTGTTTCTATTTTCGTTTCTTACATTTACTATTTCTTTTATGATTGAAAACTTTAAATTTCTTGTATTCTTTCTTTCTTGCTTACTGCTACTTGTTCATTTTTTTTTCTACTTCTATTTCTATATCAATTATTTTCTCTCTTCTCTTTTTAAATTTAATTTTTAAAACTATTTTTTCTTACTTCTTTTTCAATCTTATTGTCATTCTTTCGCTCTTTTTTGTCTTCTACTTTTTTCTTAAACTTCATATTTATTTTATATATCTTTCATTTTGTTTTTATTACTTTTTCTTCATTTTATTACTGGTTGCAGTACTACAACTTTTTAGTATTTATTGCTTTTTAAATCTATTGTCAATTTCTATTATATACTGTTTCTGTTTTTTTCATAAACTTCGTATCTATTTTATATATCTATTTCTTTCTCAATCTTTTTTCTTGCTTTTATTACTTTTTCTTCATTCTATTACCTTATTAGAATTCTCTATTCTCTATTCTTTATTCTGATATCTTGCACTTTCTAAATTATTTCTTTTCATTTTACTTCTCTTCCATTATTTCTTTCTTATAATTTACTGTTTTATATATTTCTTGATAGTAAACTTCAGGTTAGGCGTTTGCGTAATGCACACAACCACACTGTAAAAAATATAAATTCTATGAACTTGATTGGCCAAGTTCTTCCTTAAACCGTAATGTTTCGATTTGAAATTCTCGAATCTGAATAATATTTTAGTGTTTTACTTTATTATTTTTGTTTTTATTTCTTCCTTCTGTTACTGTTCTTACGTGTCTCAAAAACCTGTTGCTTATTTCATAGCAAATTGCTTCAATAGTTTGACGTTGCCTTCCTAACAGATACAATTAGAATCAAGTCTTCTATTTCTGTCTTAAAAATCTTTTCTCTATATTTTTTCCTAATTTCTTCTTTTCCTTAATTCTTATTATTTATGATTCTCTTTATTTTATGTTCTAATTTTTTCTTAAAACTTGTTCTCTATTTCTTCTTTCTTTCCTTTTCTAGTTTTTATTCTCTGTGACTGTCTTTAGTTCTATTCTATTCTGCTTTCTTGCAATATTTTATGATCTTTCATCTTCAAACTTCTTTCTATGAAATCTTTGCCTTTTCGTATTTAATACACCTAATAAACTTCCACAATTGATTCATTTTAAGCTTATTTATAGCTTACAGCGAAAAATCTTAAATCTGGATTATGTTCGTTTGTACAATTTATAATTTCTTTTTCCATAGAATTTGTTGATTTACTAATCAGAAACTATTAGACCCTCAATATCCCATTTAATTTAAAACCAAAATTTGGAAGGTGATTAGATTACAGAGACCGCTACTTCAATTCAACTAACGATTTAAACCCAAAATTTCTACTCTTTCTAAAGCAGCAATCGCACCAGGTTAATAATAAATTATACTTTATATTAGAGCACGATAAATAATTTGATTAAAAAAAAGGAATTAAGGTCATAATGAGGTCAATGGGAACCGGTGTTAATTTATGCTAATTTTCCTGTTAATTAAGTGATTATTTCCTTGAGCATCCTTCTTATTATTTATACTGTAATTAATAATAATTTGTATAATTTCTTCGCTCCCCCATATATATTTTCAGTTTTCTTTTACTTCCTCCACTTCTTAACATTTGTTCAATTGTTTTTTTCATTTATTTTCAGTTCTTATGAAAACATAATTTATTCCAACAAAAATGTATAATTCTATAATAAATTCTGCGTTAATTACTGTGTAGGCTTGTTAACTAAATAAGACTTCTCTTAATTGAATTTCGAAGCAGAACGTGTATTTTACTATATGCATAATTGATGGAAGCCTGTATATGGTCAGCTCTTTAAATGATCGATTTTCAATTTTTACATCGACTTTACTTTCCACATCGCATTCCTTAATTTAACAGCTATTATTTATTAACATTTTAACCGTTCATTTAAATCAAATAATTATTGTTGCACTTGCGGAATGTAAAAAAATTCGTTTCCTTCTCCAATAATTTTTTTAACACAAAAAAGTCGCTGGGGGTTATTTTTTTAAAGTTAAATGTAATTGCCTTGCCTTGGAGCTTTTCATTCATGACAAATTTTAATGAATAAATTGCCTTGTTCCATATCCTAAGAGTTTTTCCTACTGTACGTGTTCAAATTATTTTGCTTTTGTATTCATGTAATTATTTAAATGTAATATTATTGACATTAAATTCCATGCACTATTAGGCATGTATTTCAAGTATATATAGTATGTAGAAGATATAACCGGATGTAGGTGTTTCTAACTGGTAAGAAAAGCTCCCGGCGCTTTATGCCAATAGTAAAACTAATCAAGGAGAGCCTTAGGCGATTGAGTGCGATCCCGCAAACGAGCTTAACGATCTGCGGCAACCATATAATAATTAAAAAATGCGCTAATAAATCGTTGTAATTAACCGATAACCGTAATGACATTTGTAACAATGGAAGAGAAGGTGGTGTTTTATTTCATCCTTGCAAAATTCTGTTATTTGAGCAACATGCGATTTTCCCGTTGTAACTCGAGAACTCAGTTCGTTAACCATAACATTAATAAACTATCCACCTATTAAAGCAAATTTAAAAAAGTTGTGTATTAACGTAAACTGTTAAAAAATCTTAACTACTTTCTTTTCATGCTTAATTTATTTAATGGTATCAGTCACCTGTAGAAAGTCGTTTCAAAGTTAAAATTTGTTATTTACAAAAACGAGAATAATTAAGTCGTTACATGTAATTGAATTATTTTCTCGTTTATTAAAAATTTTTGTCCTCTCAATTTTTTTGGCCGCGATACCTTTCAATTAGCAAATGTTATTATCTTCGAGAGAGCTTTACATAATCCCGGCTTGTTTTGCATTGTGAGCACAGAAAACAAAAAGTAAAAATATTGACGTTAATCGTCTAGACACTGGAAGACAACACAATTAAAAATAAATTCAAGAAAGCGCAACAAATCTATTGATTGCCGACAGGTACAAGCAAATACAAATTGAACGAATTCTTAGATTGCGTGCTTCTATTTTCTTGCCTATCGCTGCTGCCTCCTCGTACGAGCAAATCGAAAATTGCTGCTCCAAACTGGCTAAAAATAAGCTGGGTGTGCAACACAGTTTCGTGATCGTGTAAACATTTTTTGATCTTGTAATTCACGCTACAGTTTAAAATTGTTTTGTGATGCAAATGCATACCATAAGGAAACACTGCTTTTACATTTACGCCCACTGCATGTGTACAAAGAATGTACATGGTCGGCAAAAGCTCAGATTTATGTTTATTGCCAAGCATTCAATCTCACTCCGCATTGTCTATACTTATTGAAAAGTCATGGTTCTATTTTAGATTTTATTGAGACGTAAAAGAAAATAAGCTCCGAGAATCTATTTTAGCGTCCGAGAGACAAGACAGTGGAGGAGCTTTTAAGCACTCATTAGAATACACAGTGAAAACTCTCGTGTAAAAAAGTGGCTGCGATTTATATTTTCTGATTTCAGATAAGCTCACATTGAAATGCTCACATTTTCAACTGTTAACTCTCGAAAATTACAAAAAAGCTCCCCCGACAAACATTTTATTATTATTTATTCTTTTGGTGATCTCGTTTGTAATTTTCCATTTATCAGTATTTTCATAATCACGTCAATCTATGTTCCTCGACTATACGCTGTTGTGGTAATTTATTAAATTTTAGATTCTTTTAGTAATATATAAAAAATAATTTTGAACTGTACTTGCACACCGTTTTATAATATTACAAGCACTTAAACTATAATTTCATAGTAGATCCTTTTTTTTTGTAAATTTAACACAGGAACTGCGCCGTAGCTCATACTAATTTAACAAATTCGTTCCTATTTTCCGTTTTGTTTTTTCTAGATTTAAGTGCAATGTGTATTTAGTTACCATAAGGTTTATTTTTGTAAAATTAATTTTAATCTCTTGTTACTTCGAGAGTTTTCAAAATTTCCTATCAAATTTGAAAATTCCCGAACGTATTTATTTCGTAAACGTAATTTTTAGTCATTTGTGTGGTTACCAATATAAAATGCGTTTGATAGTCAAATTAATGTAATTTGTACATATTAATCCTGTGTAAATTTTTGCTACTACTGGTGTAAGCGTTCTGAATAATTCAAAATGTAACTTTTAATGTACGACTTTTAATAATAAAAAATTTAGCGAGTTTTGATTTTCCTTCGTCGTTAACCTTTTAGTGTGACAAAACTTCCTTTTTGTTATAATATTTTCGTATCGTCACGTTTCGGTTTGACAAAATCTCGAGTGGAATAAAAAAGGTAAGAAACGTGAGAAGTATTTTTTGTAAGTAGATACGAGTTTTACGAATTTTACCGTTGTTTTTCTTCTCGCCCATTATTATTAATTTTCCATCTACAATAATATGCGTATTGCTTAATCTTTTCACATTGTTTTAAAAATTTATTTGTGACAGATTAATGATACAATTATGGTGAGTGTACTTATATGAAATGTTAAGGTTAAATTAAGCGATATCAATCAGGTAAATTAATTTTTTTTAAATTCTTATAAAGTGATTCAAGATTCCTGATGACGAGGAATCATATCAAGAAAGTGTTTTACCTTGGATAGAGAGCGGTCGAAAAGAGAGCGACCACGCCTAAGCCAACGTAACAACAACTGCGATACAAGATGTTGTTGTACATGACGAATTTTCCATTGGAAAATGCCATGGGATATTCGAGTGTCATATTAAATGACACCCGTTTTGCAAAACGAAGTGGCGTTTCATGGCAAACCTACTACTGCGAGTATCTAATATCTCGACAAGGTTTAGTTTTGGAAGCATCCTTGGAAGGATTATAACTCCGTTACAGTTTAAATTTCGGTCAACCTTCGGAGGTAGCCACATTTTATTACCAAAATTTAATTACCTTTACGGTTCATTAATAATTGAAGAAACTAATCGTATATGGCTGCTGCTACGAGAGAGAATCGAAATAAAAATGTCTACGTTACCAAATAACAATTATCGACCTTTACCAACAAAAAACAATGTTGGTTCTGCACTAATAGACCGTACAATTTGCATTAGTCGATTGGTAGTAGTCTATAGTGTAATTATGCATAGTAATAAATAATATTACAACACCACCCTCCCGATTAACCTTGCATCTTTCAAAAATCATGCTACTATTATTATTACTACATCTTTCGTTATTAAACGGGACAAAGGTGTGTCTCTATTCGTTCTGAAAGTTGATTGAAACAGGAACAAGAAATTTATTAAAAACTTCAAAGTTATGGTTAATTATTTCATTAAATCGATTTACATTTGAAACACCTTCGTATATACCAAACACAAATAATTTAATAATTGTTTAAAAAGTAATTGTTACACAAGATAATTTCACGCTATTAAAAATATAATATATTATAAAATTATAATATACTCGAGCAGAAGAGATTTACGCATTTGAGAAGATCGCATAATTTGTCATGGAGTTTGGGTCGAAAGTTGGTGGTCTGTAATTATTTTGAAAGTTAATTTCATAATTTGAATTGATTAAAAACTTAGAAATCAACACGAGTATTTTTTGATGTGCTCAAGTAAACGAGAAAACACCCAATTTCGATGTAATTACACTTTATTAATTACTAATTTATTTTGCAATTAATATGCCAATTAGCGAGATGTTTTTTTCGTTTTTAAACTGTCATTGAAATTACCTATTGATACTTTCAATTTAATAAGAAAATATTATTCCGTCAATATCTAGGTAATTGAATTCTTGCAGTACCTATTCAAATTCTCCTTTATCCAACTTAATTATCTTACTAATAAACAGATAAATTATATCTTTCGTCTTATGATATGTAATTTTATAGAATAAATTATAATATCCATTTCCTGACCAATTGTTTCTCCTACCAATAAGTAACACATTAAAGATGCTTTTCTAACCGCAAGGAACTTAAAATTCAATTACGAAACGTTTCGCCTATCCTCCAAAAAGAAAATTTAGAAGGTCCTCCATCAGCCAACTTCGTGTGCATTTCAACAAAGCATCTATTTTTTACCTAGCTGTTAAAATGCGGAAGCAAGGGCACTGGGTCAATGGCAAAATTTAAATTAAAACACCAGAAGTGAACTATAGCATTATATCTACTTCAAAAAAAAAATTGATTTAGATTTATTAATTTAATAGTGAAGCTCAAGATTTTCCCAAGAAGCAAGAAGTGGCAAAAAGCTTTAGATTTAGGTAGGTAGGTATTACTTTATTATTATTGAATATAAAAGAAAGCATTTTCAATAACTCAAAATCAGCGGATAAATTAAATGAAGATAAGATCTCCTCTGAATACTCGATATTTCCGGAAAATTGTTAACAAATTTCCAAGGTTTAATTAATCAATCAATCTAATATCTTTAATCTTTATTCATGTCGCCATTTATGCAGGCAAAAAACCAACAAATGGATATGAACTTCAAAGTTGTATAAAAACAGAAACGGTTAAATAATACTACTCCAAGTAGCAAAAAATACTAGACCACTATACAATCATACAAAAAAAATTACGATCATTACAGATTTCATCATTCAGAAACATTTTTACATTGAAATAAATACTGAAAATATCCCTTCCCCATTGTCTTTTATTTTAAAATTCGTTTTTGCTGCCAGTTTTTCTAAATAACGTTTAACCAATCAGAAGATGTGTTTGGATTATTGTCTTGGTAGAACATCAAGTTGTGTTTACAAAGTACAGTACAGCCTCGTTATTCCGGACAGATATAGTTTTGAGTTTGTTCGGATAACTTTTTTTTTACTTATTTTATTGATTAAAAACAGTTGGCAATAATTTTATACAATCAGTTGGATACTGGGGTACTCGGTACTACTCAGTGCGTATAGCCTAAACTTACAAATGCACACTTACTCTCAAAAAGTTTTCAGTTTTTGAAACCGGGGGGGGGGGGGGTCTGGGGGTGTTCTGAACAAAGCTGAATTTACAGTTGTCGATCTTTGAATAGTAGTTTACAAATCTGAATTACAGTTGACAATTTCTAAATATATCAGTTGACAAATTTATATTAAAGTTGACGATGTCTGATTGCTTAAGTTGTGCGGCCTGAAGGCCGCACTGATCCATCACTCCACCGTAATCACTTAATATTTTTAGGCTGGTAACTTAAAATTAACCAATTCTAAACAGGCCAGTGGAAAAACGCCGATACTTATTATTATGATTTTTTTTTGTTTAATTTATTTCATAAAATTCCTATTTGACCTGGGTATCAAATCAAATTAACGTCTTCGGAAGTATCTAACTTCCTTCCTAAATCATGAAAGGTTTAACGTAATTCCTATTAATGTTGAATAAATTAAGTTTCCGATAGAAAATCTTTATATTGAAAAATTTTATAATTGAAGAACTGGCTTAACCTCTCCGATTGTAAACAAATAGACAATATTGTCAGGGTCAACTAGGCAAATTGACAATGTACCGTAAGCATGAATTGCCAATTTTATTTATTGTCACTGATAACTGAAAAACAAATTTATCACAATTATTGCATGGTTTTGAAGTACAAGATAAGAATATGAAAGATATTAAATAAACTGCCAGATATCAATCGCGAGCTTAGGCGGATTTATGAGAGGGGGGGAGCACCCTTCCCTCGGACGTTTAAAAATAGGTAAGGGAACAATCCCAAATCTGAAAACACTTTTTGCCCGTCTGATCTTTTTGCTCCTTCCAGAAGAAATTCTAGAACTGCCCTTGATCGCAATATAGATTAAGCAGCGACTTGTAGTTTGTCATATTAAGGAGCCAGGGGTGGGGCAAAAAATTAAAAATTAGGGCAAATGTTTAAGCAGAATTTTCACTTGCAAAAGTAAAGGAATTTACTTTCTTGGAAAATTCGACAAATAAAAAATTTACAATTTTTTTAATTTGAAAATTTTTTTATTTTGATCTAAGGCAGGGGTCGGCAACCTATTGAAACGGAAGAGCCAAAACTTACAATTTACAGAATTTCCCAGTTTTTAAAGAGCCACTAACATTTTTATTTCAATATTATGGTATCTTATCCTGTTTTTATCCTGTGTTTTTACCCTGTTTAAAGTTTTTTTCTTGCAGAATAGTAGTTTTTATGAGTTTTGAAAATAAAATAATAAAATTATTAGGTAATATTTGTGCGTGGACTTGGAGAGCTGCATCTCGACATCAAAAGAGCCGCAGGTTGCCGACGCCTGAACTAGGGGAAGACTTGGAAAAGTTAGGGATTTTGTTTTTGAAAGTTTGGCAGAAAACATATACAAGTTTTCAGTTTTTGAAACCGGGGGGTCTGGGGGGTGTGGAACACCCTCCAGTACACCTAAACAAAATTGGTCCCAGAATCTAGCTTTATATAGATTTTTTCAAATGTTTTTTGTAACCTAGATCCAGTAATGCCCAGTGGAATCACAACTTTAAAACTGGAATCGAAATCTGTTTGCTATTTGTGTTTTTTAACACACTTACAGGTATACTGGAGGGTGTTCCACACCCCCCAGACCCCCCGGTGGTAAAAACTGAAAACTTGCATATAGGTACATGTTCTGTGTAAATTGCTTTATTTTTGCTGTTAATTTCAGCAAAAATAAGTGAAAAAATTAAGCAGAAAAACGGAAAATTCGATCATCTTTAATGATTTTTTTACAATTTAGGGGGACAGATCTACTCCCAAATCAACTTTCTTGCTATAAATATTAACTTTTCACCTTTCTAGTTTATCAGAAAAAATTTAAAGGCTAAAATAATTGTTAAAAAAAATAAAATAGATAGGGGTGAAGCATCCCCCGATAGCGGTGGATGATGGAAAAAAACGAAGGTCATATTCGAATTCAGGAGGTTAATTTACATAAGAATCAGGAGGAAAGGTATCAGGACTCGAAAAAAAAAATTTATTTGCAGACCTGTGTTATCATTAGGGGACGTTCGTTAATTACGTGAGCGTTTAAGAGAGGAGGAGATCAAGGAGTCTCGGTAAATATCATGTAATTAAAAAAAAACAAATTTTACGATATCTCACTAGGAGCAGAGGGGGTCGAAAAATCGCCTCACGTAATTAATGGCCGCCCCCTACTTATTTAACTTTACCAATTAAATCAAAGAAAATATGAATTAAATCACAATTCGTGACTTCTTGTTTAGCGTTTTCTTCTTTTTTTTATTCAAAATTTAATATTTTATAGAAAATTAAATTAAAAACGCTCAATTTTAGAGCCTTCTGAATTTTGGCGCTGGGTGCGGCCCAGAGTGATGTCATAGTTTAATCTTATAAAAGAGTACTGATGAATTGTATTAATTTGAAATTGCAACTAGAAATTCATCCGGATTGCAGAGATAAAAAATATAAAATGTCCGAAGAGCCGGAATGTCCGGATTACTGGAGGGTCCAGAATAAAGTGTGTCCGGATATGCGAGGCTGTACTGTACCATAATATTATGTTGTTTAAATGTTTAGATGACTTTTATTGGTTTTTAAGTTTTTACGAGAGAGAATTTAAAAATTAAATTTAAATTTGAATTCTAAATTACATTTTTATAAATAATAATAATAATTTATGCAAGAGGTTTAAAACATATTTATGGTGTACTTCTGCATGTGATAGCTGAACGTATTGAAGGGTCTGATGGTAAAGACAGGCAAATTTCCTAATCGTTGCTTCTAATCATAACAATCTACGAAGCACCCGCTCCTCTGCTGGTATTTAAGCTTCAGGTAGATTTTCTTTGGATAAAATTATTGGTGTACTGGAGAGTATTCCATACCCCCCCCCCCAAGACTTCCCGGTTTAGAAAATCTAAAGTTTGTGTGTATGTCCTCTGAATGATTTTATTAAATAGAAACCTTAAAGGACGTCTGAGGGTATGAAATACTTTCCAATATTCAAGTAATTATATGAAAAAATTTTAATTAGCCTTTTACCCTAAATTTTATCAACAATAATTTCTGTAATCTTTTCTCGAAATGACAACTCCAGATGTAATTTGCTAAGAAAGCCTTAAAAAAGATCACGATTCTTCTACCAAAAAGAGATGAGAAATTCTGATTGACTATGAATTAGCCTTAAAGCCTTAAAAAAAGCCTTAAAAAAGATCACGATTCTTCTACCAAAAAGAGATGAGAAATTCTGATTGACTATGAATTAATTAAAAAAAAAATGTAAATTGCTGAAATCTTGTATAGTCTAGAAAAAAATCCAAAAAGTCCCAAAATATCCCTATAATTTTTTTAAGATTTTCTAATAAAATTATGATAGTGACAGCTTAAATTACAAAGACAAATATTAAATTTTAGAGGCAGTTTCCATAAAGTTAATCTCGCCCATAGCGTGACTTTATGTTATACAAGTGTTTTTCGGCATAAATTCCCAATTTTTACATTACTATCAAAGCTGTTACGTCCAAAAATATGCATTCAATGGGAAATGAAAAATTCAAAAATGAAAAAAATTGATATTGATAGAAACATCTTTGAAGGACGCACAAACTGGAAAATCAGAGATCTATAAAGATGGGAGTCCCTGTGCTAAGGTGACCATTCGTACTGGTTCTAGCAGGAAAATACCACTGGTTTTGGAACCTTTATCCTGGTTAGTCAAGACAGTTAACCAGCACACTGAATTTTTTTATGGCGATTATTTTCGCTTGTTGAGAAGTTAGAAGTTAAAACAAAAATGGCGCAAAACTGTTTTAAGGATTTTGCAAAGGATTCGTACATTATGCTGATTATATTTTTTATTACTAAATATTACTGATGGGACTATTGCTCTATAGAACAATACATTGATTGTAAAAAAAAAACAATAAAAAAAAACAAGAAAACAACATTATATTGTTTTATACCTGTTGTATCGACAAAAATGTGAAAACCTAAAAAAAAGGTTCTCCGTTTCTCCATGTACTGGTTTTATATTCCATACAAATGGTCTTACCATGGGCCCCATGCATTTGGTAAAAATATTTCTAAAGTTTAGCGAAGTTGAAAGGCGCGAGTCTAGAATGACGAATAACACGAAATGAAAATCCTATTTAAAATCAATTTTATAGTGCAAGTTCGGTTGCTATCATGGGCGTCGCTTCCAAAAATTGCAGGGGGGAGCAAAGTTTTTTAAACGCTATTAAAATTTATTATGTTAAAAAAAAAAGATTCAATATAAAATAAAAATATATTCTATCAAAGAGAAAATCGGTTCACATTACAAAGGCTTGCCTATTTCTTTGGATTTTTATATTGCAATTGTTAAATATTATAGGTTTTTCCAAAAGCCAGGGAGAGGGCTGTAGTCCCCCTCTGCCCCCCCTTGGCGACGCCCATGGTTGCTATAATCCATAGGTCTCCAAACTACGGCCAGCAAGCCAGATCCGGCCCGCGAGCACCACCAATTTAAGTAAGATTAAGATTAAGTAATCTTAAATCTGATGAGCTAGATCTTGGCCCTCATGGAATTGTGGAGTAATCAGGCTGGCCCTTCGGCTAAATAGCTTGGAGACCCCTGTTATAAACTATAAAACTTGGTTTTTAAATTTGGATATCCATTTCACGTAGGTATATCATAATTTTATAATTAAAAATTAATGCTACGTAATTTAAATTCTAATTAATAAAATGCAGCGCCGGATTAAACATTTGTGGGCCCCAGACAGTTAAATTTTCGGCGCCCTTTAGAAAATTAGAACCTACTTTTTTGAGGGGGTAGTCGTGAAATTGCCAACAAGTTTACTTTCTTTTTTTAGCTTTTTAGCTTTCGCAAAAATTGCCAACTTTGCTTTTTCAACGTTAGATAATATCTATTCAGGTTCAAAGACGCTGAATCAGTATAAAAAGATAAAAACAAAGAAATGAAAGAGAAGGAATTCTCACCCAATGCCAGTAAGTAAGGAAAAAGGATTTCGGGTTGACTGGGTAGCAATCAAACAACTTATAACTTGTAGGTCGACGTTTCGGACGCTTTATGCATCCATTATCAAGACGATGACAAGTTTAGGTGGGAAAATGTTTGATGAAAGCTATTGGGAAACAGCGTAGGTCGACGATCGTGTTTACCGCTCAACAAAGTCAAATCGTTTAAAAATATAAATAATAGGTGTAAAAACATCAAAAGAAACCTTTTCTTAAAAAACTATTAAAACTTTCGACTTGCAACGAATTTTCATTTACAATATGACAGACAATTAAAAAATTTTTTTTTCGTTTTCACGGGACCCTTAAAATAAGTATTTTACGTAGCGTTAATTGAATGAGAATGACCCTTTATGTCAAACTGCTAAAAGTGATTACAAAAATTTGTTGACTTTCAGTTGAACTGCTACAGTAAAACGTAAATGTAAAACCGGGGGGTCTGGGGGGTGTGGAACACCCTCCAGTGCACTTTCAATATCGCACATTTTTTATTCGCGTGCCAAATCCTAGAAGTAACCCAATTATCAATGCTAGGGGTATTCCATAATATATGCACCTGGTTGAAGCTGGACAAACACATCAATCGGTGATTGTATAGGTACAGCAACCTGGAATTTTGCAATGCAGATTGCTTTATTGCCTTTACAAAAGAATCCCTAAGCAAAATTATCGGAAACAAAAAATAATTCCGAAAAAAAAACTAATGTTTGACTTTTCAGTCTTCAAAAAGTTCACCCAAAAAAATTTGGTAAAGAATCTTTGAGCCGCTCCAAATATTAAAAATATCCCTGTAATAACCAGATCTCGAAAATTCTCAAGACTTAGCTGAGATTGTTTTGTTCAGGATATTTTTGTTTAGGCTTTTTTTGTCAAAGATTTTATCACCTGTTACCCCTCCCCCAACTAGAAATTTAACCAGCCTTAGGAGGCGTCCATTAATTATGTGAGGCATTAGGGGGGGCAGGGGATCGAGCCGAATCTTACCAAATCTCACGTGGGGGAGAGGGGGGTCTCGGCAAATCTCACGTAATTATTTTGTGTTAACTATTCGTAAATAAAAATTATTAAGCAAATTATGTTTTTTAATAAATCCAACGCAATGAAGCACAGATTAACGTATTTACACTAAAAATACGCATTTTAAAATATCTCACGTGAGATTAGAAGGGGGGGGGGAAGGGGTCAAGCCAAATCTCACGATATCTCACTAATTGGGGCGGGGGGGTCTAAAAATCGCTAAAATCACCTCACGTAATTAATGGACGCCCCCTTATTGCCAACAAATTGCATTTCCTAATGCATTTAATTTTTTTATAATTATTATCTTTGCCTGGGCTCGAATAGGAGATCTCGATATCATCGAGAATAGGGAAATTATGTTAATGATCCAGATCTTCCTTTATTTATAGTAATTTTAAATTTAGTAATTTTATTGGTTTTGATGACTAATGGGGGAAACAGTTACCCCGTTACCTGCTCCCTTTTGTTGGAAATCATTGGAAATATTTGAGAATCTTTGGAATTTTATGGAAATTATTGGAATTCCGAGTCCTGTGTACAAAATTATTTTGAGATATTTACCCCTTGTAATAATGAGTACCTACTCTTAGAGGCCCGAGGGTTTATATTTTATTGGTTTCAATGTAGATCCGGTTTTAGGAAGACCAAGATGACTAGACTTAAGCTAGCTGACCGATAACATTAAAAAATTTACTGTATAATTGACAACCAGTAAAAGTCATCTCCAGAAAAATTCAAACGTGGCGCCAATATTCAACCATTTACTGTAAAATATTTTTTAAACAAATTCGAATTTGAATAAATTAATTAAATATAATTATGATCAAGACTTGAACTTGATTCCCTTGATACAGAAATAACTATTTTATTTTAAATTTAAATCTAAAATTGTATTTATTTTCAAGTCTGAATTACAGTTTATCTAGAAGCGATTACTAAAGTTCAAATGTACAGTGACTCCAAAAATTATTAATACACTCCTATGTTAACAATGTAAATCGTACCTTTCCAGGACTTTTTTCTCATATAAAAATCGATTTTATAGCAAAATGTTTCAGACATTTTTTGTTGAAAATTTCATTCCCTTTATTTTTGTTCCTATATATTTTTCTATTTTGTCGAACCGTTTCTGAGTAACAGCGACTTTAAAATCACTCGGTAAGAGTTTCATTAAATTTTTTACAGAGTGCTGTTAAAGTCGCTGTTACTCTGAAACGGTGAGACAAAATAGAAAAATGTATATAAACAAAAATGAAGGGAGTGAAATTTTCAACAAAAAATGTCTGAAACATTTTGCTATAAAATTAATTTTTATATGGGAAAAGACGGCTTGGAGAGGTACGAGTTACATTGTTGACACGGGAGTGTATTAATAATTTCTGGAGCCACTGTATTAGGTCCTTGAAAGCCTTCCGCGTCCAAGCTTTTGAAAATTGAATTTTCCACAAAATTAATCATAATTAATTATGGTTTCGCCAGCGTTGTGAGTATAAGGTCGCTTTGTGCATTATTGTTTTTACAGTTCAAATATAAATCAAATTAAATGTTGAAAATAAATGCAATAGAAAATCCTGCCAAGTTTCGGAGATATTGCTTATCTGGAAGTAGCCAGAAAAAGATTACACAAAGTAACATTTGAGTATTTTGTGCGCTCTCGAAACATATGTGGGGTTGAAAAGTCGGTTTCTGTAATTCGGGGTATCATCCAAACTTAATGCTCACTGAATTTCCACAAGGCACACGTCGATCTTATTATTTCTTAAATAAATAGTGGCTAACAGTTTATAAATTAATTTGGTTTCGATTGTTCATTTATTTGTAGTTTCAATTTCAACAGCAAAAATGTACATTTCTGTACTTACTAAATTTTCGTGAAAAACTACTGTTGTAGGTTAATGCACTTCAAAGGCGCGAAATGCTTTACTTCTTTCGTGTGGGACCATTTCAAGAAAATTCCTTTAGTAATTAAGGAAAATTAACTAATCAAAGTTAATTTCTTGCCCGCAGTGATTTGTTTATAAATAATTTCCACTTACGAAAGTCGGGTAAGTTTGTAATTTTCATAACATTGATTTCAATTAGTTTAACAATTTCGGTTACCAAGGATATTTTTTAATTTAAATTTTTGTTATGTAGATAAGAAAGCCATCTTGAAAGAATTGACATCAACGCGGGTGACGCTTCTTCAATTGTTTTATCGCGTGATTACAACGCTAACTTGATTTCGATTAAATAATTGGTGCAATCTGTAATTATTTTCTAATAATTTTGTGAAACTGTGTTGTGGTTACCAAGGATTATCGCAATGTTAAATTTTGTGGGGTAAGTCAATTTTCATTTACAATTTTCTGCGTTGCTACGCGTCCTATTTTCAACCGTCAAATATGTTATGCATTTCAAAAAAGAATAGTTAAATAAATACAACTTACCCCTAAAAACCAAAATTATCACACACAAATTAAATATTTTGTCACTATTTATTTGTTAAAAATAATCGTATGCGTCATCGGCCATTTATACAAGTTCAAACCTGAGTGCAGTAGTAATAACGTCTTATTCGCGTTGACCAATGAGAGCGCATCTTTAAAGTCAGGAGACCTTTTAAACAAAATTTTCGACAGTTTCGCGACGCGAATTGCGATGCTCCCGTAATTTTGTGAAAAATCGTTGGAAAACTTGATATATTTACTGAAAAATTGTGAAAAGTGTTTATTTAGTGATGGATGGTCAAAGTGACCTAATATTTAACAAGGTGAGACTTTTATTTATTGCATTTTCTTCGTTTAGGGAAAATGTTATGCTGGCGTCAGCCGGCCATCTTGTGCTTGCACTTCGGTCAAATTTTGTATCCATCTACTGCAGATCTAACGCTATTTTAAGTTTCGGGAAAACATTGTTCATAATTTTATATTTATTTTGTGATAAAATTCGAATCGTTACAAAACGTTGTTACAATTTTACAGCGAAAATTATTTCTACGTTTGAACCGGCCATCTTGTGCTTGCTTTGAATGCATTTTGATCAAGCTTTTAAGTCATCCATCGAAGTTTGAATGTTATTTTAATTTATGGATAAGCATTTTCTTAATTTCTAATGTAAATTTTCAATTTGGGGAAAATTTCGGTTTGAAAATTGTAATTATTTATTTGTCGATTTCGATCAGCTGTTTAAAATTTTATGGTGACGAGACCGGATGTTGCCTACGTGGCGCTGCTATTTTGTTTTTAACAAATGCGATTGCTTTTTTCTGATGACATCACAACGCCATTAGTCATTTATAATAATTTTGGTTATTTAGTGCAGTTGTGTAGTCCTGTCGTGTCCTAAATTTTGTTGAATTTAATTAATTATTGACTTTCTTCATTCTAGTGGCATTTATCCTGGATTGTATGGAAAGGCGTTTAACCACACGACGATCTAGTGGCTTGGTGATGAAGCAATCAATTGATGTTATAATGAGCTACCTAGGATTCCAATGAAGGCGTTGTGTTTTAACCATGCACACGATGATCAACTCTTACATCAATCAATAATTGTGATAATTGGAAAATGGTAAATATTTTTATTTTTAATAACTGTGAAATTCAATAAATTACATTATTGGGAAAGTTTGCAAATATTTTATATCCAACAACTTTTGAAATTTGGTGTTCTTTTTCCAACAGGAGAAAATTGGACGATTGAACACAGTCCTGTTGATTGGAATTGAATTAGAGGAAGATTTCTGTTTGGAATTTGGCGACCAAGGCCCTCGTGGATCGATCAAATCACCTTAGGATTATCGGATGGTAAGAAAAGTTTTCTTTTTTTTTAAATAATTTAAATGTAAAATATTCCTGAAAAGTTGAAATTGTGGTATTTTTATTCTGGTGTAAATTTGGTTGGTTGTATGCATTCAAAATATTGAAAATTTATTTTTATGATTTTCCCAATATGAATCATGAGGGAAAAAATAATTCTTGACTGCAAATTTTGCTTTTATAACTGCTTTTGAATTTTTTTGTACAGTTATTGTTGTACAAAGTTTAATCAAGAAATTTTTCAAGTAGGAATTTGATTACTTAAAAGTTTTAAAAAATAATTATTAAAATCAAGTCCAGATTTTGATGAAATTTGAGAATGATAATTTGATATTGAATATGTTTACTTAATTTATAATGAAGATTTATGATAAACTTTTGTTGCTAAATAAAATGCTTTAGTTACTTTTACCACCTCCTTCCTAGGTTTTCAAAATATTGATAATTTTTAAATTTAAGTGGTAGTTACATGTTGGGGGCCCAGAATGTACAAATTTTATTTTTAATTTTGAATAATTTTATGAAGAAAAGGAGGCTGGAGTTTTCATTAACATTGGAAAAGCTCCAATAAAATCTTTTTTTTTTAAACAAAAGAAAGGCTTCATTTTTTTTCATTTTCAATTTTTGAGTTTTTTAAGTTTTTTTGATTTTTGTAAATCTCAAGTTAATTAAACAATATTGTTAGGTATGCAGGTATAATAATATGAAATCTTTTAATTTATACTTAGCTCGTGAAAGTTATTACATTTAATTTTTAGAATTAATAAACACACTTGTTAATCAGCTTGTTAAAAGCAACTAAATTTAAAAATATAATAGAATTCAAATTAATTAATAAGTTTTGGACTGATCAACTCCACATTTAAAAAAAATTGTTATAAATTAACATTTTTTAAACTGAAACATTCGAAAATGAAAATTCCTGAAGTACTTGCAAATTACATAATTATTATATAAAAATACGTAAACATTTATTATTTACTTGGGACTTTTCAAAAACTTACTAGGGGGGGGGATTATGCCAAATAAACATGAAAACAGAACAGTAGGACATCAAATAATTTAATCAAATTTTCTTAAATTTAATTTAATTTTTCTTTGATGATTTCCTTTCAAAACTGATATCATAAACTACTATTTTTTTGAAAAATATTAAAGGTATTCTTTAAATTTCTAAGTATCCAGAAGTAATTATAGGCAGAATAGCTAATTTATTAATTTAATTTTTCGCACCAAAAATTGCAATAAAAATATCGTGCGGCATTCCATCCTGATTTGATCTTAAATTTAATATCAATTTTCATTGCAGTTTTAAGTTTTGAGAATCTCAAATGTTTGAAGCCTACAATGTGTTGACCCTGGGTGGCATAAAGTTTAAGTCATTCAACAATATATTTTTTTTCACAAAACAATAGATGAAACCTGTATAATGTGAAAATTTGCATAATTACTAAACTGTTAATATGAAATGTCATTCATAACATATTTTTTGTTTTTAATACAACACCATACACCAGCTAATATTATGTGAATGTGTTCTTGAAAATAAAGAGTTCTGGAACTTGAAACCCGATCGTACCTAGGAAAATGATTGTTTATTTTAACATTGATTCGATTGTAACGGTTAATTTCGCTATTATAACTACACTAATGAGTTTAAAAGTAATATAAAAACAATTAATTCGTAACAATAGGTTAGTAAATTGATTTTAAAAAGTTATATCTGCCCTTGACTTTTAAGCATAGGTACATGGAACAAGTAAATCGTGGATGTTATTGTAATAAAAATAATAACAATATCCAGAAACCTTATCGACGCCTAATGTTAAAATTACAGCTTATGAGGCTTCATTACCATACGAAATTGTAATTTGAAGGCAATAATTAATTGTTATGACTACACCAGATAATGATAATTATCATCATTGTCCCCGATGGTGTCAAAACTGACCACCTATGCATCTTCATCTCAAAAATGTATAATCGAGGGTGCTATAAATGGATCAAGTGGCGTATAAATTTCATTTTATTTATCACTTCAATAATTCCAGGTTTAATAAATAAGCCACCGGCAACCTCTTTAGCAATATCTAATATAACACCATAGACTTATTGCAATAATAAACATTTCAACTGCAGTTTGTGGGTGGTCGACGACCACACCCCGTCAAGTGCAATTTCAGGTCGTGTTTTGATATCGTTGCATTTACTCATTGTTCCGATTATTTCATCTGCAACCCGAAACGAATCTTCCAGCTTCTCTTTCGCACACCAGAAATTTCCAAAATTTTCGTTATAAGGATATTTACATAGCACAAGTTGCCCTCGTGGTGTTTAAGTGTTACCCTTGACGTTTAGAAATGTCAATTAAAATTTGCATTACTTCACCCTTTGGCGACAGATGTGATTGGTCGCAAGGGTGGAACGGCAGGGCCAATCTCTCCCTTTGCGCTCGTAAGCCATTGCTGTGATTTAATTTCCAATATTCGAGATTGGCGTTGCGTAAACAATAGGACAAAATAATATTCTCCTAGCCAATTTCGTGTCTCTAGTTGTCGATTAAGAAATTAATCGTGAATTAGAACTAATCTTTTTAACTTCTGTTTTTGTTTCAAGTGATAAGTAAAAGTTTTACTTTTCATAGGTAATAAAATGATTTCTTTATCTAGTTAAGAATGGCCTTGGACCGCCCACAATTAATAACAATATTGGCACACTTCTGTGGCAGAGCAGAATCCGTTTCGTGTTCACTAATAATAATAGGGAAACGCGATTGAGTTAACTTTGGTAATTTTACATTCCTAGTTTCTATCGCAGTCGTGTAGCTTATTTACAGCATTACAAAGAGCAGTTTAGAAAGCAGATTTTGCAGATCGTTTTGGCACGTGTATAATGGCAATCGTGCAATAAATACAGTAATAATTCAAGACCTTCGAACTATAAATAACTATAATGCATCCAAATATATTACAACCATTACATGAAATAATTGATAATAATGGAAAAAAATTTTTCGATTAAATCTTATGCAATTTATCAAATTCAAAAAATTTAATAATTTACAGGAAAACTGTGCATTTTACTTTCTAAAAATGTATCCAAAAAATATGGATGATGCGAATCCAGTTATCATCTGTGAAAGTGACAGTTTTACTTATCAGATCTTAATTAGTTATGCTAAATTTTGAAATTACGTAATTATATGAAACTAAATGATTTATGTTTCTGTCTGGTAACTTGGATAAAATTCTTTAATTTCCGTGGTACATCTGGCAAGCATCTAAAAGAACATCACGAAAGCTTTAATATTAGGAGCATTTTTGTAATTCGACTCACCTAAATTTGACCCAAAATTTGAAATAAAAATAAAATCATGATAGGCAATGGCCAAAGGCTGATTAATAGTTTTACGAATGCATGCAACTTATCAAGAAACCACACAAAGAAGTGTTAATTTATAATTATAGTGCAAGTTGAGATTTTTATTTGATGTGCAATTATTTATGCAAAGCAAAGTCAGTCTTATATACAATCTCTAATTTGTTTATATGCTATTATGCTATGCTTGTTTAAAAACAATGATTTAATTTGTAGGTAAACTAAGTTTGACTTAAAAAAAAAACTGGAATGTTTTGTATTGCACTCGAAGCATAACGAAATTGGAGCAAAAATATGAATATTTAAAAAATAATCAAAGAGGACAAGGTCCTGCAAACACCTAAATAATAAATTTGATAGAAACATGGAACATGGAATGAAACTGTCTCAAGATTCAAAGGATCAGTAAGAGTTACAAGTATGCAGCTTCTTTTCAATCTCTCATTTCAAATAGACTGACTGATTACTTTTTTAGAACTCCAACCACCGCGTGCGGAAAATTCGTGAGTGAAAAGAAAGCTTAGATAAGCTTTAATTAACGAGATTCATGTTTGCTTTAACAAATTCGTGAAAAAGTAGTGTAAGTGTTCAATTAATTTTTTTGCACTTCCTATCGTTTAACTGATTGTGCGTGCGTGAACGTGGACCGGACGTAAACATCTTGGACAAGACGAAAGATTTCACGCAGAAGGACTTCTGTAATAAAGGTAACAAATTTATTTAAAAAACTAGAGCTTCTTTTTTCTTGTTGTTTTCCGCGTGAATTATCATAGTGATGTGTTAAATGGTTTCTCGCCAGTATCAGTTTTCAACTTGATACTAGCAATTTGCTGTGTTAATCATAGTAAATTTTAACTTATCGACAACCCAATGGTGAATCCAAAGTCGCAACTTTTGATTTTTTAAATTTTTATAATTTGAAGTCCTGAAAAACCAAAAATATTAAAAATTTATTTTTTATTACAGGTAGGTTCCACGGCGTGGGTTTTGACATCAGATCAAAGGTTGGTAAAATTAACAACATTTCTCCAGTGATGTAGGTTTCTGCGAATTAGTGTGCTAAGTTGAGTGGAAAATATATTTTTTTTTAAATGTATTTTCATAATAATATATAGTGTTTTGGTAAGAAAAGCATTGCATTGTTGAATTTGTCTAAGCTTTGTCAAATTAACATCCAGTTTGTTTGTTTTAGGTCTTCAAATTAATCAGTAAACTAAATTTTTGAGTTTAATATTTAATAATTAGGTTAAATTTAATAATTTCGGTGGAATTCAAGAATATATAGGCAATCTCAAGCAGCTGAGTCAAGATTCCAGGATTAAAAAGATTTATCCGACAGTTGCAGTAAGCTGATTATTTTCAAAGTTTTATTTTAAATTGTACTGATTGAATATTTTTTTTCAGATTCCAACTAGCAATAATTACATTGCAAACGGTCGTGAAAATCGGGAGTTCAGTAGTCGCGAGTGATAAATATAAGCTTAGATAAGCTTTAATTAACGAAATTCAAGTTTGATTTAATAATTTAGTGAAAAAGTAGTGTTAAGTGTTCAATTAATTTTTTTATTATTCGGTCGAATCTATCGAACTGATTGTGCTTATGTGCAAGTGAACTGGAAATGGACGTCTTGGAGAGCAGAAGCAGCTAGATCCATGCAAAAGGACTTCAGTAATAAAGGTAAATATTATTTGTTTAAGTTAAGTTTTCCACTTCCAAATTCAAAACTTTTAATTTTCCTTTTTTTAAATAAAACAAAATATTAACAATTTTTTTTATTTCAGGTAGGTTCCACGGCGTGGGTTTTGACATCAGATCAAAGGTTAGTAAAAATTAACAACATTTCTCCAGTGATGTAGGTATCTGCGAATTAGTGTGCTCTGTTTAGTGGAAGGTATATTTTTCTTTAAATGTATTTTCATAATAATATAATATAGTGTTTTGGTAAGAAAAGCATTGCATTATTCAATTTATCTAAGCTTTGAAAATGCTAATGTCCAGTTTGTTTGTTTTAGGTCTCCAAATTAATCACCAAACTAAATTTTTGGGTTTCCTTCGATGTTTTCATAAATAATAAATTATTAAGTATTAGCAACTTAAGAATATCCAGCCAATTCCCAGCAGCTGATTCAAGGTTTCAGATTCTGAAAGGATTTACCGCATATTATTCCATTTTTCTAAGCTTTAAAAAGCTAAGTTTGTTGGGTTTTAGGTTTCCAAATTAATTACTAAAATAAATTTTTGAGTCTAATAATTAGAAATTTTGTTTTAGAAATACAAGTCAATTCCTAGCAACTAATTCAAGATTCCAGGATCAAAATGATTTATCCTGGAGTTACATGTAAGCAGCTTGTTTTCAAACTTTTATTTCAAATTGTACTGATTGAATATTTTTTTCAGACTTCAATCAGCAATAATTATATTGCCTACGGTCGCGAAAATCGGGAGTTTCGTAATCGCGAGTGTTGAGTACAAGCTTAGATAAGCTTTAATTAACGAAATTCATGTTTGATTTAATAATTTAGTGAAAAAGTAGTGTTAAGTGTTCAATTAATTATTTGTTATTCGGTCGAATCTATCGAACTGATTGTGCTTATGTGAAAGTGAATTGGAAATGGACGTCTTGGACAGCAGCAGCAGCCAGATCCATGCAAAAGGACTTCAGTAATAAAGGTAAATATTATTTGTTTAAGTTAAGTTTTCCACTTCCAAATTCAAAACTTTTAATTTTCCTTTTTTTAAATAAAACAAAATATTAATAATTTTCTTTATTTCAGGTAGGTTCCACGGCGTGGGTTTTGACATCAGATCAAAGGTTAGTAAAAATTAACAACGTTTCTCCAGTGATGTAGATATCTGCGAATTAGTGTGTTCTGCTTAGTGGAAAGTATATTTTTCTTTAAATGTATTTTCATAATAATTTATAGTGTTTTAGTAAGAAAAGCATTGCATTATTCAATTTATGGAAGTCTTGAAAAAGTTCAAGTCCAGTTTGTTTGTTTTAGGTCTCCAAATTAATCACTAAATTCAATTTTTGGGTTTCCTTGAAAGTTTTCATAAATAATATATAATTTTTCTATTTTTTTTTCAGAAACTTAAGAATATCCAGTTAATGTTTAGCAGCTGATTCAAAACTCCAGATTTAACAAGGATTTGCTTTATTCAATTTGTTGTGTTGGTTAGTAAAAATTAACAATATTTCTCCAGTGATGTAGGTCTCTGCGAATTAGTGTGCTATGTTGAGTGGAAAATACATTTTTCTTTAAATGTATTTTCATAATAATTAACAGTTGCTTTGGTAAGCAAAGCATTACATTATTCAATTTCTCTATATAAAAAAAAATTTATAAGTTTTTAAAAAAGTTAATGTCCAGTTTGTTTGTTTTAGGTCTCAAAACTAATGACTAAACTGAATTTTTAGGTTTCCTTTGGATGTTTTCACAAATTATAAATAATTGAAGTTCCAGGTTCCCAAGGGATATACCATATTTCATTTTTCTAAGTTTTTGGGTTTTAGGTTTCCAAATTAAATACTTAACTAAATTTTCGAGTCTAATAATTAGTAATTCTGTTTTAGAAATTCAAGCTAATTCCTTTTGCAGTTGATTCAAGATTCCGGGATCTAAAAGATTTTTCTGGGAGTTACAAGTAAGCGTTTATTTTCAAACTTTTATTTCAAATTGTACTGATTGAAATTTTTTTCAGACTCCAACTAGCAATAATTACATTGCATACGGTCGCGAAAATCGGGAGTTTCGTATTCGCGAGTGTTAAGCATTAAGCTTAGATAAGCTTTAATTAACAAAGTTCATGTTTGATTTAATAATTTAATGAAAAAGTAGTGTTAAGTGTTCAATTAATTATTTGTTATTCTGTCGAATCTATCGAACTGAATGTGCTTATGTGAAAGTGAACTGGAAATGGACGTCTTGGACAGCAGAAGCAGCTAGATCCATGCAAAAGGACTTCAGTAATAAAGGTAAATATTATTTGTTTAAGTTAAGTTTTCCACTTCCAAATTCAAAACTTTTAATTTTCCTTTTTTTTAAATAAAACAAAATATTAACAATTTTCGTCATTTCAGGTAGGTTCCACGGCGTGGGTTTTGACATCAGATCAAAGGTTAGTAAAAATTAACAACGTTTCTCCAGTGATGTAGATATCTGCGAATTAGTGTGCTCTGTTTAGTGGAAAGTATATTTTTCTTTAAATGTATTTTCATAATAATATAATATAGTGTTTTGGTAAGAAAAGCATTTCATTATTCAATTTATCTAAACTTTGAAAATGCTAATGTCCAGTTTGTTTGTTTTAGGTCTCCAAATTAATCACTAAATTCAATTTTTGGGTTTCCTTCGAAGTTTTCATAAATAATATATAATTTTTCTATTTTTTTTTTCAGAAACTTAAGAATATCCAGTCAATTTTTAGCAGCTGATTCAAAACTCCAGATTTGACAAGGATTTGCTTTATTCAATTTGTTGTGTTGGTTAGTAAAAATTAACAATATTTTTCCAGTGATGTAGGTCTCTGCGAATTAGTGTGCTATGTTGAGTGGAAAATACATTTTTCTTTAAATGAATTTTCATAATAATTAACAGTTGCTTTGGTAAGAAAAGCATTACATTATTCAATTTCTCTATAAATATTATAATTTATAAATTTTTAAAAAAGTTAATGTCCAGTTTGTTTGTTTTAGGTCTCAAAACTAATCACTAAACTGAATTTTTAGGTTTCCTTTGGATGTTTTCACAAATTATAAATAATTGAATTTAAAAACTTAACAATATTTAGACATTTAAAAGTTCCAGGTTCCCAAGGGATATACCATATTTCATTTTTCTAAGTTTTTGGGTTTAGGTTTACAAATTAAATACTTAACTAAATTTTCGAGTCTAATAATTAGTAATTCTGTTTTAGAAATTCAAGCTAATTCCTTTTGCAGTTGATTCAAGATTCCGGGATCTAAAAGATTTTTCTGGGAGTTACAAGTAAGCGTTTATTTTCAAACTTTTATTTCAAATTGTACTGATTGAAATTTTTTTCAGACTCCAACTAGCAATAATTACATTGCATACGGTCGCGAAAATCGGGAGTTTCGTATTCGCGAGTGTTAAGCATTAAGCTTAGATAAGCTTTAATTAACAAAGTTCATGTTTGATTTAATAATTTAGTGAAAAAGTAGTGTTAAGTGTTCAATTAATTATTTGTTATTCGGTCGAATCTATCGAACTGATTGTGCTTATGTGAAAGTGAACTGGAAATGGACGTCTTGGACAGCAGAAGCAGCTAGATCCATGCAAAAGGACTTCAGTAATAAAGGTAAATATTATTTTTTTAAGTTAAGTTTTCCACTTCCAAATTCAAATCTTTTAATTTTCCTTTTGTTAAATAAACTAAATATTAATAATTTTCTTTATTTCAGGTAGGTTCTACGGCGTCGGTTATGACATCAGATCAAAGGTTAGTAAAAATTAACATTTCTCCAGTGATGTAGATATCTGCGAATTAGTGTGCTAAGTTTAGTGGAAAATATATTTTTCTTTAAATGTATTTTCATAATAATATATAGTGTTTCGGTAAGAAATGCATTGTATTATTCAATTTATCTTAGCTTTGAAAATGCTAATGTCCAGTTTGTTTGTTTTAGGTCTCCAAATTAATCACTAAATTCAATTTTTGGGTTTCCTTGGAAGTTTTCATAAATAATATATAATTTTTTATTTTTTTTATCAGAAACTTAAGAATATCCTGGAGGTTCCAGGTTCGGAAAGGATTTACCATATTCCATTTTCCAGTTTCAGTTTCAGAAAAGCTAACACGCAGTTTTTTGGGTTTTAGGTTTCCAAATTAATTACTAAACTAAATTTTTGAGTCTAATAATTAGTAATTTTGTTTTAGAAATTCAAGCTAATTCCTTTTGCAGCTGATTCAAGATTCCAGGATCAAAATGATTTATCCTGGAGTTACAAGTAAGCAGCTTGTTTTCAAACTTTTATATCAAATTGTACTTATTGAATATTTTTTTTCAGCCTCCAACTAGCAAAAATTACATTGCATAAGGTCGCGAAAATCGGGAGTTTCGTAATCGCGAGTGTTGAGTATAAGCTTAGATAAGCTTTAATTAACAAAGTTCATGTTTGATTTAATAATTTAGTGAAAAAGTAGTGTTAAGTGTTCAATTAATTATTTGTTATTCGGTCGAATCTATCGAACTGATTGTGCTTATGTGAAAGTGAACTGGAAATGGACGTCTTGGACAGCAGAAGCAGCTAGATCCATGCAAAAGGACTTCAGTAATAAAGGTAAATATTATTTTTTTAAGTTAAGTTTTCCACTTCGAAATTCAAAACTTTTAATTTTCCTTTTTTTAAATAATAGAAAATATTAACAATTTTCTTTATTTCAGGTAGGTTCCACGGCGTGGGTTTTGACATCAGATCAAAGGTTAGTAAAATTAACAACGTTTCTCCAGTGATGTAGATATCTGCGAATTAGTGTGCTCTGTTTAGTGGAAAGTATATTTTTCTTTAAATGTATTTTCATAATAATTTATAGTGGTTTGGTAAGAAAAGCATTGCATTATTCAATTTATCGAAGTCTTGAAAAAGTTAAAGTCCAGTTTGTTTGTTTTAGGTCTCCAAATTAATCACTGAACTACATTTTTGGGTTTCCTTCTTGATTTTCATAAATAATATATAATTTTTAATTTTTTTTTCTTTTAAACTTAAGAATATCCAACCAATTCCCTGCGGTTGATTCAAGGTTCCAAGTTCAGAAAGGATTTACCATATTCCATTTTTGTAAGTTTCAAAAACCACGCAGTTTTTTGGGTTTTAGGTTTCCAAATTAATTACTAAACTAAATTTTTGAGTCTAATAAAATTAGAAATTCAAGCCAACTCCTTGGCAGCTGATTCAAGATTTCAGGATCAAAAAGGTTATCCGGGAGTTCCATGTAAGCAACTTATTTTCAAATTTTTATTTCAAATTGTACTTATTGAATATTTTTTTCAGACTCCAACTAGCAATAATTATATTGCATTCGGTCGCGAAAATCGGGAGTTTCGTAATCGCGAGTGTTGAGTACAAGCTTAGATAAGCTTTAATTAACGAAGTTCATGTTTGATTTAATAATTTAGTGAAAAAGTAGTGTTAAGTGTTCAATTAATTATTTTTTATTCGGTCTATCAAACTGATTGTGCTTATGTGAAAGTGAACTGGAATTGGACGTCTTGGATAGCAGTAGCAGCACTAGATCCATGCAAAAGAACTTCAGTAATAAAGGTAATTTATATTCTTTTTAAGTATACTACAGTTTTGCGCTTCCAAATTCTAAACTTTTATATTTCCTTTTTTAAATAATAAAACAAAATATTAATAATTTTCTTTATTACAGGTAGGTTCCACGGCGTGGGTTTTGACATCACACCAAAGGTTAGTAAAAATTAACAACATTTCTCCAGTGATGTAGATATCTGCGAATTAGTGTGCTCTGTTTAGTGGAAAGTATATTTTTCTTTAAATGTATTTTCATAATAATATATAGTTTATTGGTAAGAATAGCTTCATTGTATTTTTTTGAGTTTAATAAACTCAAACTTTGGAATACATGAAATACAAATAATCCAGATATGTTAGGTCGACATTCGAAGATTAATATACCGAGAGATGCAGAGCCAAAATACACCAAGAAACAAATAATGCCCATTTAAATAATGAAGAAGAGGTGTTGGAAATCCAATAAGGTTCATTTAGCCCGTTGCACCATACTCTCAATTCGGTAATTTTTTAATTGTTAAGATTATATCATAATTATTACCCCCAAATAAAGTAAATGAAAGTCTCGTGAATATTTTCGTATAAATTCTGCAAATTTTCGATTTATACAATTTTTCAGTTTTGTTTTAGATTTCAAAATTGATTACAAAACCAAATTGAAAAAACCGTTACCTAAATAATGTATTTTTATTAATTTTTTACAATGATTTATTTTTGGGTTCACTTTGATATTTACAAATGATCGAAACTTTAACAAACGTCTAAATTGATTAAATCTACTCTGAGTTCAACAATAAAGTGATGAAACCACGTGAATATAAATTACGTATCGTTTTCAATGTTAAGTAAATTAGAAAATTTCCAATACCGGAGTGTCATATTAAGTGTTGGGAAATTTAAAAATAATAATTTTGATTTATTAATCCTCCACTTAATCGATTGGTAACTGATCAGAAAGTGAAGCTTTTTCATGGGAACATTTTTTGACAAAATATGGGTCAAAAGTCATGGGTACCGAATGTTAAAAATTTTCGACAACTTCGTAGTCCAAGCTTTGCATGTTAACTGCAAATATAATAAAATTTTATGTCCTAAGTAGTAATTTCATCTCATTTTTATTGGAATCGATTTTTCAACAATTGAATACAATTTTCTTGGGTATAAAACGTGACTTCCGTGACTAGCAGATTTTAGCGTTAAATGTAATTTGATTTCGTACCAAATCTAGTACCAGAATTAGAGTAAAATGGCCCATTACATACCGCCTCCGCAGGCAATGCGATATGCAAACAAACCATTACGTTTAATGCAAAGTACCCATAGATGTTATCTGCAAATTAACATAAATAGGCATATCATGTTAAACATTATTGCAATTGTTGTTCGAACAATGCTCGTTTTCATCTTAAAAATTCTATTCAACTAATTGCAATATCACAAACATAAATCTGGTAGCTGGTATGTGTGCATGAGTGCATGTATGGACGAAACTTTTTATCTGGATGCTACTACTTGAGGAAATTGTTTTCTCAAACGTTCAAGCTTCATCAAAATGGGTTTTAACATCCTTCACGTTTGCTTCGTTAATTTAATTATCTCGTTTGAGAAAAGAATTTTTAAAAGTGACCGGACTTGTGAACAGTTAAAATTTAGAGTAAGTAATTCTTCGATGCTACATTAACTTTCGCAATTAACTCGATAACTTGATTTTTTACTTTCACATTTAACAATTAAATTGCTCCTTCGTTTCTATATTTGGTTCTGATCGTTTTGCGGGGGTGAATTGAATGATTGATAATTTAGGTGTTGTCACAAATTAATTACCTCGTTAGCATTTTACTATAAAACAGTGGTGACGTTTATTAGCATTATAAAAATTCATAAAATGATTTACGATTGAGCTGAAAGAATGATCGGGACGAATTGTTTATTTTAAAGAAAATTTTAAATTTTCTTTCGAGATTGTATATCAGGGTTGGTGTGGTGGGAGTGAAACTCGTGCTCAAGTAGCTGTTAGATGGCAAACAACTATGGCTTGTTTGCCTCCAAACAGCTGTTTATGCACGATCTGTAGCATTAGGAATAAATTAATTCTAATAAAAGAGAAGAAACCTTATTATAATAGTAAGACGGTAATAGCTTTCTTGGTGGACGATCCACCTATTTCATTTTTGTACATTAAACTTCATCACAACTAAATCAAAACGCTTTATTGCTCCAGTATCAATTTTTTTTTTTGGTATACCACTTCAGGGAACGGAGATTCCAATTAACTGTTAGATTGTAACGAAATATGGCTTATTACTTATCCAAACGGACAAATCTCATAACTTCATCGTTAGGAATAAATTAATATCATAGAAATTGACCCAAGACAAATTTTCAAGCAATTGCGTGATAATTATAGGTTTTGTTTTTCGAAAGCTAAATTTTTACATTAAGGATACTTAAATAAATTAGGGTAGATAGGTTAAATAAAATAGGTTATTTTAATATTTATTAAAATCAGTTCCGGTCTGAGAATGATTCTCAGGGGTGGTGGTGGGTCCGGAACGTCCCAAAAAAATTATTATTTTTTTTTTTAAATTTTTACTTTTAAATTTGAGATTTTCCTTCATCGGGAAAAAGCACTAACATAATAATTATCGCTTGTATGTCAAACTCATTGAGGCAAATGCAGAAACTACTTTCAAAATTGAAATAAATATTAAAAATTAAATTAACAGTTCCAAATATCTACAACAAAAATTAAATTAAAAGAAATTCAAAAAATAAAAAACTGGATAATCACATCAGGATAATTAAGTTTTACCTATCCAAACTGGATCCACGTTTATAGACAAGGAAGTCGATGGTATTCCAGACTCCAGAATTAAATTGTTAAATCTTAAAATAAATTTGAAGTAAATTTATATCGGGAAATGAAATTTGTTGAGCTTTAGTTCTAGGGGGGGGGGTGGATTACACCCCTAGGCTTCTTCATTTGGGGGACTCCACGCGTCCCAAATCCCCAGATCCCTTAATATATCGTCAGTTATTTCATTATACTTTCACGACGCAGAAAAATAATTTAAAATGGATTCTGGGTGAGGATTCTGTTTGCAGAAGTTTACGACTTCGACTTTGCAACTTTTCATTACTAAATTTTCATTTTTGAAGCGTTTTCGTTGATCGAAACACCTAATAACCTTGGAAAGTTGAAAAGTGAGAAGTGGAAAACTTCTAACAAATCCGTTTGTTACTACAAATGTATGCCGAAAGTAGGCAGACTACTTTTTCAGAATGCAAATTATAAACCATATTTTTTAGGGGTTCATATAGGGGATATTATGTTATCTCAAAAAATTAAAATAACATATAGCACTTGACTGGAATAAAATTGTAGTTTTCACAAAACATAACTTAACTGAAAGAAGAAATTAAGATTTAATTTAATAAAATGCAATATTTTATTTAAATATTTAACTCGACACTGATGGCTTCCTTAATGTTACAATTCACTTAATTTATATTGGCATTCAAATGTTGATATTCGACAGATTGAACTTTTTTGCGGAACAAGAAATCAAATTAATATTTCCTTAATTTTGTTCTGAATTCCAAGGATTTTTTTTTGAAAATTTGCCAACTGTTGGGATGCTGTGAGTTATATTAGAACAAATTTCTTCAATTTTGTGGTGCAATTGGATTTCCTGGATGAATATAGAACTCATATTGAAACAAATATCAGCTGAAACTCTGAAAAATGAAACTCTTGATTTGAATTAGAAAGAAAGTACAAAGAAACTTGAATAATTTGATCGCAATAAGTTTATTTCGTAGCTTCAATTTTGAAATCGAATTTATTGGATTTCTTCATCGCACCTTGATATCTACATATGCCAATAATGGTCGAAACAATTTATTTTTTTTTGTTGAATAAGCAAATGAGGAATTAAAAGTTTATTGCTAGTAAAACACATAGCAAGGGATCGTGATGAATATTGAACCGTGTTTAGTAATTTAGCGTAACTTGAGGCGACTCGTGCCGCGAGATGATTCATATCAATAATACTCCGTACTTGGGAGATAGAAATGATTATAATGAAATATTAAAATGGCCGCAGTCTCCAGAAAGCAATAAATAAAAAATTGAAAAGTGTAAACTTACTTATAGATGCAATAAGTAAAAGTGAATAACTTAATATCTCGCGCCGCAAATGTTATCTCTCGCTTAAGCTTTTAGGTAATGGATGAATGAATGATATTTAACAGATCACAATTTGTATGCTTATTCTAGCGGAAATTTGCAATTGTACATTCATTTATGATGTGTGGCGATATCGTGGTAGACGAGAATTTCAATTCTTTTCATTAATTATGCAATCAAAACTTTAAATCGTTCTCTTACTTTAGAGAGGAGTCCCTTTTACATTGCAATAGCCCAATTTAGTTATGGGTGCAGTGGGCCCATAACCTGCACAGCACGGCAGATTCGGCCCGAAGAAGAACCATTTAGATGCTCGGATTCAATTTGGATTGGAATGTTGATAATTTTATTACAAGAACGAAACAATTTGCACTGGAAATTGATTATAATAATTTTTAAATTACTAGATGATCTATCATCCATCACACACATGGCATTATTCTTCGCTTATGGTAGTAAAAAGCACCTGTCTTCTTATGCACGTGTAATGTTTATAAATAATATTTATAAGTACATCTTCAGCGTGCCAATGTTTATTGCAATTTCATTTTATTCCGACTTGTTTTTGTTATATTAAACTAAAATTGCTTCTTTGGCATTTTATTGAGAAATTATGGAATTTTTTGCATTAACGTTGCATTCGTCATAGCAATGAGCTTTAATTATTACACATGATTCACATAGCAGACGCATCGACCATTTTAAGATAATCAAGGCCGCTTAGTTCTTCATTTCTTTGCAATTACACCGTAATTAACAATAAAGTGCAATTTAGTCATCTTAACTGACCTTATACATTTCGATTAACCAAAATAATATTTTCATATCGTAGCAAAAAATTAAATGCGGTTCCTCTTTGTTAAATAATTTATTTAAAAAAATTAATGCCACGCGACAGGCTCGAGTTTCCATCTTTGAGATTTGGCACCGGAACATGTGGAAATCACAAGACCATCGGAATATTTCTTGGACGGGGATACATCTAAGCACAAGCTATTTGTCTTGTGGATTAGTTCTTGAGTCTAAAAAATTAAATAGCATTAGAATTCCCATTCACGGACCATGACAAAGTGACCGATCTGAAGGATCGTGTGAAAAATCTCTAGATGACTCTATCAACTAACCATACAAGTTACAAAAAATTAATTATATCTTACAATTTCATTATACGTCCATTTTTGCCTGCCGTAACTGCTGCAAGCCATTATACGAACTTTTGCAAGACCATTAACCTTTTTTTCAGGAGCATCCAAACAAACCGAGTCATCCGTCATTATAAAACCATCTTTGGTCATTACGAACATTTCTATAAACATTTCTTCCTTCAAGCATGAATTTAATTTGGCAACACCCATAGGTTGATTTGCAGCTTCTCGTTTCAGTGGCTTTATAAGACATAAATCTTCACCTAAATTACGAATTCGACCGAAAAATCTGTCTTTGGTCGGAAAAAAGTGCTGTGGCCAAATGTTATTCAAGTACCATTCGAAATTTTTACATTCGAGATTCTTACGAAGTTCTAAACGGGACGTCACGTTTTGATTCTTTTTCATTTTCTTAGCAGCTTCGTTAAATTTAAAGTAGAAATCGCCCCATTCGTCCATCCAAACCAAAGCCACTCTCGCTAAATTTGAATAAAGAGTTTCGCTGATTCCTTCCGGAAAACTGTAAGGCGAAGACTTTCTGAATAAGTGTCCCACGTGAGAACACGGTACGATCTCGATACGACCTCCACACTGCCAAGCTCGGAAGGATAACTCCAAATTTTCTCCACCCCACACTTTCATTCCGCTATCGTAAGCACCGAGTTCAAAAAAATAATCCTTATCGATGGCGAATAATCCTCCCGCCATGGCTGGGGTAGCAAACGGTTGCGTACTATCGCTAGCTCTACCTTTCAACGCGGTGCCACCTAACGTGTACCATCGAAACTGCAGGTTCCAATTAAAAGCTCCCCAGTGCAAATCGAAACTCTTTACGTAGGCAAAAGTATCGTCCTTAATGATATCTATCACCGGACACGCGATAGTTTTGGAATTTTTTACTATAGCCGAAGTAAGACTTTCTAGCCAACCCTCGGTACATTCGCAATGGGCATCCAGAAAAACCAACGCCGAACCGCTCGCTTTGCTAGCTCCAAGCAAACGTGCTTGCACCAAACCCAATCGTTTGGCATTTCTGAAGATTTTAACCGAAACGGGCAACTGTCTCGCGTACTCTTCTAACGGTGCCATAAGAAAAGCTACAAAAAAAGGTTTATGATAAAAGTAAAACAAGATAATGTTATACAGACTTCTTTCGCTGGCGTCATCAACTAAAATAATTTCTTCCAACAGTTCTTTAGGCGATCTGTTAATGACACTCCAAACGGTCCTCAACAAAGTGGACCAGGCCTCATTATGGAACACTATAATTACACTACTTTTGGGAAACTTGTCAAGATCGTTATATAAATTTCTGCATCTAAAACGTAACTATTGTTCATGTTAAAATAAATTCAACTGTAAAATAATATGTACTTCTTTTTGCGCACGTCCGGTAAACTCCTATTTAATGGTATTTTATCGCTTGCCAAAAGATTAAATCGGTTTATTTGAAATAACTGTTGCATTTTAAGTAAATCTTTCGGTTCGATGACCACGGGCAAACCATTTTTTCCAGCGTTTGGTTCCGGTTGGAAATTATTAGCGTTGATCATATCGTTGGTAGCGTTAGGTATTTTATGTACCGGATTACCCACATAATAACCCACAACTACGTGTACTCCTCTTTTATCGACATATTCTTCTTGGTTTTCTCTGAAAAAATAAAGGTGTTATTGCACTATTGAAGATGGTAATTTCCTACATACCTAAATGTACGTTTCTCATGTTCTTGAGTTTTGTGGGCGGCAATTTGCGATCTTCTCCACCAAACGACTACGCATAAGGAAGCAAAAAAAAGAGTCACAGGCCAAATACGTTTACACCGTCTAATTGGCCCCCCTAACATGACAAATACTGGAAAATAAATATTATGCGATATTACCTAGATAATATAAGTAGTTAATGCTAACTGCCAGGCGTTTATTTAAAATTTGTGATAACTGATAAGTTATTGAACTGTCGACCCCCCGAACTGATAGCAACTTAACAAATTTGATAAATTTCGTTTGATTGTTTGATGATGTATTTTTAATTACGTCTGGCTGATTAAAAAACTAAATTTAAAAGTTGGCCATTGCAAGTGGCGTCAACAGATGGCGCCCGTGGTATCGACTTGAGAGATTCTTGTAATATAAGTAAAGAAAATGTACTTACTGGAATATTGTAATAAATTATATTAGATGGAATAATTGACTAACCATGATTCAGAACGAACGATTTACTAAAATGGTAGTTGCATTACGCATAATTTAACAACTTGGAAACTATTTCTTTGTACTATGACACTTTACATAGCTGAACAGAAAACAAGACAGCACAATTGTGATTCAACAGGTGGGCAGACATTTACCTCAGCCGACCATGAACTTATGTAACGCACTGCCAATTTCACCTTTAAAGATTCCAACAAGATTTACATTATAAAGTACGAAGTTACCTTATATGCAAGAGATAACAATAATCACACAGTTATTGTATTCGAATTATTATTATTTTTAAACGTGCGATGAAGAGGAATACCATATAAATTTTGAAAAAATTATACAAAGCATTTTATATTATAGTATTATTGCTGTTATGGTATCCTGCCTGATCGAGCATTGAAATCTCCTACTTGATTTCTTGCAAGATAACTTTACCACTGTACCTACAAGATGGAAATCATTTTTAGTTGATATTTTGTTATACGAATATTTAATTCATTTTCGTGCAAAGGGCGGTACCGGTGTTTAGTGCACACTTAAAACAACAACTTGGTTAGTTTCAGCGATTTATTATTGTTAGCTCTAAAATTTTCAGACGGACGTCTTCGGATAAAATGCAGCTTTAATGATATTTTATGTAGTGCCTTTGTTTTATGAGTTTATTCCACCTATGATTAACATGCAACAAAGTAAAAAGGGGGGATATGCGACACCAAGTGAACACTAATTACATTTTTTATGTGGTGCGGGTATTAATTTCCTATTAGAAAATATTTGATTCTAATCAAGACTAAAATTATAATAATAGTAAATTTATAAGTAGGTATAACAAACTATTGTGATATTGAAAAACAGGAAACAAAATTGGTAAATCAATCTCCCTTCGTGGGGTTTTTCGTGAGATTTTCTTTTTAGAAGATACTGCAGTAGTCGAAAAATTAATCGAATAAACTAAGTATAAAATGTATACTAAAGAATAAATTTCACACTCGGAATTAAAATTGCATTTAAATAATTTATTATGAATGAATAATATGAATTATTCAGGTTGTATAATATTCTATTAATCAATTTAATCGCAAAGTCATTTTCTAAATAATCATAAACCACAAATATTATTTACACAAGTATGCTGATGATAAAAGTAGAAAATTTTAAATTACATTAAAATATTAACAACATATTTAAGTAAACAATAACAAATTAATTTTATCAGCTTTCGAAGGAAACTTGTCTAAAACTAAAAAAAAACATCCAGCTATGACAAAAACATGTTTTAGAATTAATTTGAATTTTACTTTTGTTTAATTTAATTTTAATTTAAGCAATGCAAACATTTCTTCTGAATTTATTTTTTGTAGAAGAAGATTATCTCTGAAATTCTGATGGAGTCAAAGCTAGAAGGACATTTTTTAGTTTTTAGATAATACAGGCTAGCAAATTTTATTATTTCAAGTTAAATTAAGGGAAAAAATAAATAAATTATGTAGGTTTTGCATCTGAGAAATGGATGAATTTGCAAATTACTATTGCATCTTTGCTTTTTACCCAATAATTGCGGATTAAATTTTTTAATATTGTTAAATCGACTTGCCCCCCCCCCCCCCCCCCCCCCCGACCACCGGTTAGGGTAACCATGATTTAATATTACTCGTATTGAGCCTGTCATATAGTAGTTCAAATTATTTCATTCCTGAATAATAATCAAGAAAGGATAAATTTTGATAATTTGATATTGGTTTGTTTTACCTGGAAGGTTTTCCATAACTCCAGACCTCCAAGCAGAAATTCCATGAATTTAATCAATTGATACGTGGTTTAGGTAGTGTAACTCGATATTAACCATATCAATATTTTAGAAAACCCACTCTGAAAATTGTTTAGTGCATTTTTTGGGTTTTCTAAAATATTGATATGGTCCATGAATTTAGTCTTGAGTCTATATCCAGATAGTTCAGGTAGAATGGTAAACAACAACCAAAACTTGTGTGGTCCTACTTCTATATTATTTTCAAATAGTCATTATATTTCCACTTACTTCTTTTTTAAGATATGAAGAACCAGAATGGGGTTGTCTGCAAGACAGTTTTTTTTTAAATTTAAGTGGTAAAACTTCTTTTAGGGAACTAGAGAATTTTTCAGACTTCCGAGGTAATAATTAATTAAATTAAAAAAATTGTTTATTTAATTTTGGCTTTTATTTTTGTTTTGCTTGCAAACTCGGTACCTTTTGAACAAAACATTTTGCAAAAATGTATATCTCAGTTCAGATAGCAAATCCAATCCATATTTGTAAAAGAAAGTCAAAAACAACAAAATAAAATTATCAAAATGTATTTTTCAACCATGTGACGTGAGAAATGATACTAAATCATGGTGTCTCTGACTGGCAGGTATCAAATACTCTCCAAGCAAGGCAATTTAATAATACTGGAAAATTGATACTAGGTGGTTACTAGGACTGCTGGTTACTTTACTTCAGGTAATTTCACTCGCATTGACTTCCAATCATAAAATGAGAGCTTTCTAACTTCTGTCCAATAATTGTACAACCAGAAATGTGATTCTTACAGTAACAGCAAATTAATCATTTTAATTTAACATAGCAAATATGAATTAAATATAATTTAATTAACTTAACCTAATCCAACCTATTGTACTACCTCCGATGCAGCTGTCTCGATCGAATTCGTCCTGGAGACAGGATGGCTTGAGGAATGACAGGACGGAGAGCCGCTGCATCGAAGGTAGTACAATGTATATCAATGTATATTTCCCTGCATTCCTACCTAAAATCCAGAATCCAGAAGAGTGCACTGGGGGGTATTCCATACCCCCCAGATCCCCCGGATTACACCAATTATTTTGTGACTTAAATAATATGTGCAAAAATAAAATTACCTTTAGATCCAAAGATCTAATCATATTATTTAAGTCACAAAACAATAATTGGTGTAATCCGGGGGGTCTCCCCAGTGCACTCTTCTAGATTCTGGATTTTAGGTAGGAGGGCAGGGAGATATTCATACAAGCACTTAGGCCACTAAATCGGGCTCATAGCAGTGGCGGTGCACCAATAAGCAAATGGTTAGGGGTCCGGGACCATAGGGGGTAGTAAATCCCAAAAAGGAGATTTTTAAATAATATACGCAATTCAAAATTAATACATTGTTTTTTTAGGGGCCCTAGCTATTCTTGCACCGCCACTGAATCCTGAACTTAAACGTAATCTAACCCAACAAGACCCTTGCCCAGGATTTCTTCATGGGGGAGGTTACAAAAAATTTATTAAATAAATACTCTTTAGTATTAAATGACAATATGTTAATCTGCCAAAAGCCAAACATAATTAAACTTAAACCTAACTTATTCATCCTATCAAAACTGTTTGTTTCAAATTTCCCAATTTCCCAAAAGTAAAAACACTTGCTTACACCAAAGCAATCAATTTCAAACTCAATCACTTAAACATTTGAGTCGAAAAAACAATTAAAATAGTCGATTTTATCCGACAAACCAGCACCAAAATACACAAAAATATTTCCACAGTTAAAAAGCTAATTACTCCATCCTTCACTTCTTAATTTAGTGGTCTTCCGCAATTGATCAAGTCCAGGGGGATAAGGCAATCCCCCCTCCTTTAGTGCTTTAAAATATATTAATTTTTTATTTAATAAATTAAATTTTTATCAAGAAAAAAGCCAAAAAACAGTATAGCTTCGTGAAGCTGGCTTGCTTCTCAGATTTGCATTTCACTATTTATTAAGTTTTTTAAGTCCTTGCAAAACTTCAGCTTGATTCAATTTAGATCATTTTAATTTTAGATGAATTTTATTCCATCACTTGGTGTTTCAGAAGTCAGATGCCATATTGTTTACTTTCAACATCAATCAAATCTTTTTTTAAATGTTGTGAACCATAGATTATTAACTTTGGATTGATTCTGTAGTCAATTTGAACTCTCAATAAACGCATTGGCAGCCCAAGCCTCAATCTTGACATCAATAGTTGTGGAAATGTCTAGTGTTGTGATGAGAAAAGAAATAAAATAATAAAATGCCGACATTAATAAAGTCTTTATTATATAATAATAATATTAATAATATAAATAAATCCTAGTATGAGAATGGCTAGGACTAGCTATAACATAGTAAATATGCAGAGGTTTTGTACATTTACATACATGGAAGTGGTTTATGAGAATTAAAATTTCTAGAGACGTATGATATGAAAACGTCTGATATAATAATGCATTTCATTCCGTTTAAACAAAATACTCTCACTTATTTATTTATAATAATTAATTTAATTTATGTTAAAATGTTTCGACTGCGAGAATATTTAGTTTATAGTGATAAAATGGCAGTAAGGATTTGGTCTGGAATATCTTAATTCTAGAAAAGACAGTACGTTATAAAATAGTAACTTAATTTAAATACTTATAATTTTTCAGCGGTATTAGCTTTTACATCAACGTTAATTTTTTTTTCTCTCTAAATTTCACTCAAACTAACGCGAATACTTACTTGGTGATTTTAAATGCCAAAAGTTTGTTTCACGAAACGAAAAAAGCAAGTATTCATAATATTAAAAAGGCAACATCTACAAATATGGTTATGGTACACAGTGTCCAGCACAGAAACAAAATACATAAACTAAATAAATAGGTACACATCGTTATTTACAACTCTGCAAAGTCTGTGTGGACTCCAAACTTTGACCAAGTCATGAGGTGTGAACACTGTATGGTAATCATAAAAAACAATACATTTTTTTTTAATTAAAAAAAGACAACACAATCTTTAATACCTTGTAATAATGTCTCATCAAACGAAATCCAACCTAACAATACTATGATACAATTCAGAAAGCTACACGAAAAGGGTTGTGGGGCTACCACAAATTTTCGTCTTAGCTTAAATTCTGGCAGTCGCCGTAGCTGGTTGTATGTTCTTGGCACATCTGTTAACGTAGGCACTATGCATATTAACTTCGCACCTTTGACAAATTTTTAAAAAATTGTATTTGATGAGTATGTGTTTTAAAAAACTTGTTGTTACTATGAAGAATTCATTTTGTAAATTTAACAATATAAAATCTTTCTTTCAACTATGATAAATGTCACCATTGCTAATTTTTATTATTCAATTATTATGAAAAGCATTTCAAGCAGTAACATGGTTGCAAAAATTCATTTAGTTAAGGTCACTTTTTAATTTTCCTATTTTTCAAACAGGTACTGAAAATTTCCTAGTTTTTGTTCTTTTTTTTATATTGTATTTCGCCGTAACAAATCCAAGTTTTGAAAATAATAATTATTAGACAACTAAAATTTAATTAACATTACTTTTGTCCAAATTTTATCACAACTTACAAAAATCGGTCAATATAAAAAATAAATTCAAATTTGTCACATCTCCTAATTAAACTTATTTAAACATATTTATGCCCAATCTCACTAATTAGTATAGTACTTAAAACGCACTCTCATTTCGAACAAACACAAAAATTACCATTTCTTTTTGTTTCGTTTAGAAAACGCAAAATTTGATTATCATAAACAATGAATAACCCTGTGTATCTCAGTCTGAATTATGACTAGGAAGACTTATTTACAAATTGAACAGAGCGTTATTTTATTGTAAATGACAAACAATAAAATAAAACCACTTTTGTGATTAACATTCGCCGAAGAAGAACTCTTTCAGTTTCAATTTTCCTAAATTTTTGAATTAATTATCCTAAAGCACATTTTTTAAAAGTAGTAGTTAGTTAGGTATGTATGTATGTAGGTGGGGGTACCTCCAAATCTTATCGACAATCACTCAATAAAATTACCTATTTTAATATTTTGATTTTGAATAATAAAAATTTAACAATTTTTCGTTGATAAAGTTATTTTATCTTGCTTATACAATTAATTAATTATTTTATTATAATAAATATTTTGAGTGCGGTAACAACAGACAAACTCTTCATTTTAAAAACAAGTTGGAATGGATTATTACTATTATTATTATTATTATGCGATACACGGTACAAATAACAAACATAAAGAACTTAAGAGTACAAAAATTATATATTATTATATTATGGTGATGTCTATTTATTATAAAAACGTTAGAACACAGCCAGTTTCAAAAATTAATCCTACCACGTTGCAGCAGTAAAACATAGAACCGTTCACTAATTGTCAAAAACAGAGCATTTAAATATATCTATCATAATAATTACACAAAGAGTAAACACTTTAAAATATTCCGATGATTAAAATTCGTACTTTGACTGATAACAAAATTACTTATCACGAAATCAGTTACTTTGATATACCTATTCACTTTGGGGTTCGAAAATAACGTAACACTATGTAACCCAATACGCGAAACACGACGAAATAAACCAAAAGTACCAGCGTATTCGCCCACAATGGTAAATATGCGCCTTGCGCTTCCAAAATTGATGAAGCCGAGATGTAATTCGTATAAACGCATTCTTCGTATTTTGATTGGTGCGAACAACTGCGAAAGAAAATTTATTATTAGTACGGCCGAAAATCGCCCAAATCCATCGTCGTGCAACTTACTGGATGGGTGAACCTTCGCTAAATTCTACTATTTGCATATTTTGATAAGCGTAATTTATCATGGACGTATATCGCATCCACGTCAACCATGGAGGTATGTTGGTCGCTAAATACCCTCCAAATAATTGAGTTGCTAATGTATAAAGAGCACTAATGGTAACACTTAATTGCATGTCCATACATGCAGCTCCAATGAAGAAGCCTACGCTTTGTGCCACGGCTGTATTTAGAAGAAGGAAGCCCAAAAGGGTGACGAACACGACTGGTGAATGAAAACCTGAAAAAATAAATCTAAGATGAGAGAAAATAGTATATACCATCTCGAGACAGTATATATTGCTGTGTTTTCTTTTAAAACGCGTTTATTTGCCTGGTTTTGCCACATTAGTTTGCATAAACCGATATTTATAAAGAGATTTTTTAAAATCCAATTAAAAAAATAGTGTCTTGTCAAGCACATGGATAAAATATTATTTATTATCTGGCCGACCACGTTATCAGCTAATTTAAATAAAGCTATTTACAATCTGATAAATACATAACAGTAAACACACGCGCAGTAATGCTAATGCATAGTTTACTTTACATTTATGAAACTAATTATAGATTTTCTAGTATCGACTGCACGCTATTATAGATGTGAAATCTTAATTGATTGAACATAAAGTTTATTGGGCACGGTAATAAATTTGGATATTAAAAAAATTAAACTCTAAGTGAACATCTTTATTTAAATAAATTTTATCGCATTTGAAAGTAAGTAACAGACACTGGCAAGGGCAGATTTAAAAATTAAAATTATATGAAAATCACTTACCTAACATTGGATACGAAATTAAATGATAAACCGCGGGTAATATCATGGTTAATGGTAGTTCACCAAACATTTTGGCCAAATAATAAGCAGACAAACGATAAGCGCCCGATTGTCTTTCTTTGTTTATGATTTCTCGCTCTGGTGGAACTGCAAAAAAATAGATAGTTAGCGAAAAAGTCTTGGGGGGCCAAATGGTCGATATAACATACAGGAACTTAGTGCACCAAAAAGTGCAAACAACATCCAATACGTCGTTGAGAAAAACATCCAACCCTGAATGTCGTGTAACGCCTCTTCTTTTCTCTCCCTCTGGAACCACAGGAGACCTGCCAATAACCCCAAACCGACTGTTTGTACCCAATTAAGTTTCGACAACATCCTCGGTCTAGCTTCTAGAAAATTACGCTGCGATAAAACTTTAAATTGCGTCCAAAAACTCGTCGGCCATTTAAAGTAACAGTCAGAATCGCTGGTTTCCGAGCTAACCGAAGACGACGCGTGCGAATAACTATCCAACCATAGTCTCCTAACTTCGGGATCGACTGCATTTAAAGTTTCTTCTAAAATGACAAAACGTAAACCAAATTTAGAGGAAGGCAAATCTGTGTCCTTACGGTCTAAATTAGGATATGGCGATGGTACGGAACGTGTCGTTGGGTCACCAAGTTTATCGGCCAAAATGAAAGGACAATCTTGGTTTATTAGCTCTACTGGATATTCTTTATGTTTTCGCGCTTCTTTCGTCGCCGCTACAATTTTTTCTCTAACTTCCGCCGATCCTTTTATTTGTTCCACTAAAATAATCAAGAATGAATGGATAAATATGAGATACGATTTTTCTAACAAAACTTACGAACAAAATCGGCTGGATTGTAGTGAGGTTTTATCGTTAAGCCAATATTGGAGAAGAAGTCTACAACCTTGGACGTGTCTCCAAAATAAGCCGGTTCGCCTCCACACAAAAGTAGCAGTTTATCACATATGTGGAAGATTTGTGAGGATGGCTGGTGGAGCGTTACGACGACGGTTTTGCCTTCCGAAACGGCATACTTTTTTAATGTTGTCATTAAGTGATATGCAGAATAGGAATCTAAACCTGACGTGGGTTCCTGAAAGGAGAAAAACGACAATGACCAACGAGAATAAATGGAAACGAAAATAATACTTACGTCTAAAAGCATGAGCGAAGGATTGGTGAGAAGTTCGCAGGCTATGTTCGCCCTCTTTTTCTCCCCGCCACTTAATCCACGCTTAAGATAATCTCCTATGATGGTATTTTGGCAACCGGTTAACTCTAACACTTCAATGATATGATCCACGTACTGCATTTTTAACGAATGGCTCATGGTGTCTGGTAATCGTAGTCGTGCAGTAAATTCTAAAGTCTGTCGTAACGTTAAATCCGCGAAAAAAATGTCTTGTTGAAGAACATAACACATTCGTCTCTTCCAGCGTTTACATAATGGATCTCTATTTAAAAGAATTTGACCGCCCGTCACTTTTAAGCGACCACTAAGACAATTTAATAAAGTCGTTTTTCCGCATCCGGAAGGCCCTAAAACCGCAAGGACCTGGCCCGGACGTACTAAACCATCGACGTCATTTAATATTCTTTTACCGCCCGCACACACTGATAAACCGCGAAAAGCCAGATGAACAGGTAGTGGTCGATGATAATCCGGAATTAGGCATGGGAAATGTATGGTGGTTGCTTCTGGCCTGCAAAAAAAATAACAAAATGAAATTTAATTAACATAAGCTTAATAATATTACGCGAGCCCGAATTCGAGTTGCAATCGATACACGGTCAGCCAACACGTGACCCAAACGACCTTTCGTGACCCGAAGTGCAACGTACTTCACCTGCACCCCGTAGACTCATTTATTTACGCCACAATGTTATTTTTGGACGTCTATCTTATAAAAACAAAATTAAATAATGTGTATAGCACCAATTCCCATAGAAAAACAGAAATTTTCGATATTAAAAATTCAAATTTCAATTTTCGGTTTTAACATCCAACTTTTAGGGAATACATGCATAGTTTCGTATATTATTAATTTAATTATAATTAATGAGGGTTATGACAGCTGTGTTTTGCTTTTGATATGTGTCCATTCATTTTATCATTGATAAATTTAAATTGAAACATTAATTCGGTTCAAAGTTGCTCGTTAATTTTTCATTAAATTAAAATTCGGATAAAAATCTTGTTTGGCGTAGACCAAAAGCGAGATTGTTGTTGCGAGAAAATTAAAAAGCCGGTACAAAACCAAAATTACAATGCTTCACGTGATTAAGATATTTTTTACTAGACAAAAGTCTAGGTAGTCCGTCGATCGACTTCGCAGATATTTAACGTCGACTTCGTGTGTAGAATTCAAAATTTTGAAATTTTCTCATCAAAATTCCATTGCCAGTTCATGATTTAACTAGTTTTGTAGAACCATTCGGAATAAATTTTAAAACGGCCAAACCTTACTTTGCAAGATAAATTTTGCATTTTATTTAAAAATATTTTTGTAGGCTATTACGTATTAAAAATATTTTAAATAAATGAAAATTGATGCAGGTAAACGTCCACTTCCTGTGTACCGTTTCCGTCCAAAGTATAATCAGTTCTTGGTCCCACCAAATAATTATTATGTGTGAAATTTCTTTATCGAATTCCTGCTAGTTTTTGCATTATTGCCTAGACATAAAATTATATCTAAGCGAGAGTGGGGCATATTCGAACTGTTTCGGTAGTATATTACCTTTTTTTTACATTTTAGATTAGTTATAAAACGTAAAATTATGGAAATAAAAAATCGTTCAAAGTACCTTCACGAATCAAAGCAACCCCATCTTACGCTACCCAATTATTTTTATTAATTTTCAATAACTACGATTATGGATTTTGTTGATTATCTGTAAACTGGATTGTTTAGTGAACCAAGTTGTAAATCCTTCAATTTTTTTTTTAATTTTTCAATTGATCTGGAATTTCATTATAGATTTTCATTAGATTTTATATAGACTCTTCAGTGAGCTTGAAAATTAGGGACTAGAAAAGAAAATTTTTCAATCGCACAGCGATAATGAATAGTGGGATATTTAATGTGCTACAGGATTTCTATAATAAATTGAGATGTTGACTATACCAGAAGACTATCCGATGGAAACTTTTGAAGGTTACTTGTACCACAACCCAATAGAAATTTGAAAATCTCCAATAGAATAGCAGATTATAAAAATCAAGCGAATCAACTTACTTTGTAAACAAATAATTTAAGTTTATTATTTCTCTTGTAAAAAGTAGCTTTTGTAGGTGGGTGGGTAAATTTAATTCAGTTCAAGTATAAATTATTGCGGCTAAACAATATTTTTTAAATTATTTTTATAGTTTAATAACAATGAATAGTAATAAATTGCATTTTTTTATCCCTAGGGCTGATTTTGTGATAGAGCTTTAAAATATAATGGAAATATAAATGTTCTTTTCCCAAACAGTTTTCGTTTATATTTAATACCGAATTAAAACTAAATGACACTTAATAATGCTATTAGAAAATTGACCAATTTTCGGTTTGAAAATTATTCAAAACTATAATACAATCATATTAATATAGATTTATTTTGAATCCAAATGTACCATACGTTCAAATCAACTCCACTCTCTCCTATACGCAGCCATTTTTTCCTAATATTTAATGCAACATCGGGAAACTTATAAAATGAAAGAAAAAAATATTTTAAGATATTTTCTAACACAAGAATAACATTTTGCCATGTCGTTTATGTGCGATAAGGTAAAAAAAAGTTTGAAGTGAAAAAAATTTGAGAGAATAAATAACAATTTAGTATTTAAGTGCTGAAATATTAAATTAACGTATTGTTAAAAGTATACATTATTATTATTAGGTAATTAAAGATAATGAAATAAGCACGAAAACAGGGTTTTAAAGGAGGTAAATACGTGAATCATTATTTAGCAACAACAAAAATTACAAATAGCTAAATATGTAGCATTAAATTTTGTATTTTTGCCAGCCATATTATTATAATCATTAATAGACGGTTGCATTGTGCAAAATTACCTTACTTCCATAAAAAAGATTAAATTATTCACGACCTGTTAAATACATAAAAACCACCAATTGAACATGTCAAAACACTAACTTTGCTGATAGAAAAAAAAAGTTCAGGTAGTAATAAAATAAAATCAAGATAAGAAAATTACGAACGGTGATTTAACTTGGTAAGTCGACGGTTTAACATCGCCGATGATTAAAAAAGCTTTACCGAATTGGGTTAACGTTTAAAATGGAATTAAACTTACACAATACCGAGGCACACAAATACGGTACTTTTCTTACCGTTGAATTTTGTAATACGACAGAAAAACAAGAATCAAACAAAACAGCATGAAATTTAAAATAATATTTAAGTTAATTTTATATATTGAATTTGAAAAACCACTCGAATATTTGAAAAAGTCTAACCTTAAATAAACATTTAAAATGCGGTGAAAGTTGATAATAAAAACTGTTGTGCTCAGCAAATTGGGTTAAAACATCGTTTTAATAAAATTTAAATATCACTCGAGGTTTTCTAATTTAACAAATTGCATTTTCGGTTTTCTGAAAACTTAAAATACCCCATTCCTGTCTGAGCCGAAAGTCGATAAAAGTATCGAGTCCCTAAAAATATATCGACGATGTAATAATTAATTTGTAAAAATATTGTGTCGGTCAAAAATTTGTCGGGATCTCCTCGACGTTTGTTAAAAATTTTGGATAAAAAATACGGAAGTAAAAACAAAAATGTTAATGATATATATGTATGCGACATAAAAATGTGGAACTCTAAATTTATATAACAAATTTCTAACATAAAAAAGTCATTCGTTTTATGCTATGTAATAAAATAGAAGAAACGAAATTTTTTACAAGTTTTTCGTGTTCCCAATTCGAACTTGGGAAGAACCATTTAAATCTTAAATAAGTTCGACGAGAGACTACCCCCACTTGGAAAATTAAAATATTTTCCCAAGATTAGAATAAAAATTTATTAATAACTGTGATTAACATTTAATATTTTGTATTCTGCAAGTTCAACGAACTGTGTAGTAGTTTGCTTTTAAAACACTGATATTGTTATCTGTTATTTAAGTTAGGCAAAATGTGTGTCACTTGATATTTTCATTTCGAGTTGTTTTTCTTAGCGATTTATATTTAGCGAATTTTCAACACACATGTTACATAAATAAAAAACCAATATCGCAGTGGTGTCAAAAAAATAACAGTTTTCCTTCGACCACACATCAACAACATCGAGTGGCGACTCTTTTATTTCCTGTGATACAAAAGAAATTACGACAGCGGCGAGGGTCACGCCTGAAAAATTTCGTGATGAAGAACAACGCAGAGCAATGCAACGGAATATATTTCGAATGGCCCAAATTCGACTAACCTAGTGACCTGATGAGTGCCATGTCGATGACCTCGCGAATTTCGACCATCACACCTGACGAATTTCATCTTTGAAGACTGACATACGTAAACACGACACCACGAAATGTTTTAAAATCTGCGCGGTTATTCCCTTCCAGTTGCTATCGTTAATTTTGTATGATATTTTTAAAACGCTCGCGATAATTAATTCAATCGCAAAATAAAAATTCGAGTTGCACATACGACTTGTATAATGTCCGCTAATTGTTTGAAACTTTCGCCGGATCGAGAGTTCAGAAGTTCAAAAGTCGTACAATGCACCGCAATAATTTAAATTTCGAATAAACTGCAACATGTCAACTCGGTCGTTTAGTAAACAATTTCTTAAATGCAGGCAGTCACATAAAACGGGGGTTGATCTCGGAAGAAATTGCATGTCGTTGCCCGATTATTAATGCAATTCAAACTTTCAGACATATTCCATATTCAAAGTTTAACGGCCTCTAATTGAAATTTAAGTCGACACTATAGGAACACATTTCGTAATTCGCGGGTTAAATGTTAAACGAACAAAATGCATTATTGCAATTTACCGATCACGATGACAAAAATGTAATAATGCAAGTTCCTAAAAGCTCGGGGTATTGAACCCTCAACGAAAAAAGTCAATTGTTTTATTATTTAGAAAGGTTTCGCATCCACGTGCTTCACTTCTTCATGCGTGCGTGATTTTTAACAATCGGGAGGGTAATAATCAAATTTTTTTGCCAAAAAAGCGCTACTTAGTACTTTGACCTAAAAAAATCCATTAACAAATAATAGCATAGACACTTATTGTTTTTACCGAACTGATTACGTCAAAATTGGTGAGGTGAAACGACGACAATGGATTAATTTTTCGGGGATGTGTCCACTTGTTCCACATTTCACAAATTTGAACCGGAAAGTAAAACGACGATAATTAAAAATAATATATAATTAAACGAAGGCAACTGTTAAATTTATTACAACCCAGAAACAAATTGCATAATTTTCTACTTGGAGATCATAGCGACGAATTATATATATCGTCGAATCAATATTTATTTACTTGATGAAATTGAAAGCCAGAATTACTTTTTGTTTTCTTTGGATGGCATTTTTTAATAAATCATCGGGATTTGTAACTTCAGTTAGGGTGCAATTAAAAAGAGTCTCCTTGGAAAAGCTACAATTTTTATGTCGGAAACGCAATAATTACCGTTATTATGTGATTAACTCCCCCACGTTAGGATTCCTATAAATTAGGGAGAGTGGAAATGAAAATTGTTCCTGAAACTTTGTAACACTTATTGATTTCGAAAAACTGGATTTTAAAAAACCGCATGTAATTTAATAATAATTATTATTATCATCGAGAGTTTGGGTTATACAAACAATAAATTCAATCGTCCGTTTGGGGTCGATTATCGTTAGCTAATTTCAAAACTCATATAAACGATACGGGCAATTTCCTGTTCCCCCGATTATTAAAAAAAATCTGCATAACGAGCAATTTACATTTTACAAATAATTAATTAGCAGCAAATTTTAAATTCGAAAAGTATGGTTTGTCGTGAACGCTGCAATTTTTTTGTTTAATTAATTATATTGAGTTTGACGTTTCGCTTTGTAAATTTAAGTGGATATAAAAGACCGTTAATGTTTAAAATTTTCCATCATAAGATAGTTGTAAAGCTTCTTAGCCTCACCGATTCATCATAATTCAACGCCCAAACCGCTAATATTCCTTTGCAGTTTCGAAAAAAATATGTAGGTTGTCGATTTATTTGTTTATTTTTGTTAATTAGCCAGCAAAATAATTAAATTTCGCGCAGTCAATCGGCTGTACCCCCCTTTTTTCGTAAAATCTATAGTTTTTCGAATCGCAATAGTTTTGTTTTTGAAATTTAAATGAGGAAAAAATTAAGTATAATGATCGGAAAAGTGGGACAATTAAAGATATTGGAATGGCCCTTGCTGCAACAATAATTTCTTCCTCATGTTAAACAATTATTATTATTATTTATCGGCATGTTGCAATGACGTACCTACATAGGCGCGGTTTTATGTAAAACGCTCTTTATATACAGTTATGATTACTTTCTTTTTACGATTGAAAAAACAGCCAAAATAATACATTTAATCGAATTTGTCAATATTTAGTCGACGAACTAACAAATCGATAAGGCGAAGCCAGCATAACATGGAGCAGTTGAAGAAATATTTGATTTTGAAAAAAAATGAGAAGGAAGCGAGCGAGCGAGCATTCGGTGTGAGAGACAATTAGATTATAGAAAAACCACAAAAATTCCGCATTGTATATTCATTGATGGGTCTATTAATTTTTTATCGAGTCGTTGAACTGCTCCATTTAATTATATTCCAAAATCGAGCTATAATATAAACTACGACATTGAATTGATTACAATACATCAGAACCTTTAGAAAAGTATATCGTGCAAAAAAAACTTACATCGTAAAAATTTGGAACATCTAAGGAACTTTACCGATCCACCACACTCTTCGGATAATTTCAAAATGAAACGATCTTTATGTAATTAAGTTAAATCAGCGTTGCATATTTAAATAACCATATACATACATACATTTATTGCATCTTTTCAAAACATAAATAAATAAATTTGATTTAGAAGAGTAACAATCCTTGCTCAATTTAATCGTATTTACATAAAATTATTATAAACCCTGAAAATGTGATTAGCAAAACATAAACAAAAGTTTATTAACCTCTCACAGGTTGCGAGTGATATTATAGAAAATTTGTCATCTTAACAACTCAATCGTTTGATTACCTTAAAATGATTTTCTAATTAGCCGCCAACTTTCTCGTGTTAATAATAAAAATTTTTAATCAAATTTCAATTTGTTTAACAACGATTAAGGCGATAAATCAAAAATTTAAACTTCTGTTAAATTACGTGCGAAAAGTCAATAAACTATTCAACATTTGTGTCATTATAATTAAAATTCTAGTACAAAAGAATTAACAAGAAGAAAAATTTTGATATTGTGTCGTTCAACCATGTCATGGCAGTGAGAAGCAAAATTATTATGCATTATCAGGGAATTTTCCAACTCGGGAAATTTTGTTATCGTCCGAACGCTCCGAGAAGATGAGACTGTAATTTTCGAAAATTAACAATAATCGTGCAAATAATCCGATGTTAATATTTAATAAGTGACGTGTTTATGTAACACCAACAATAAAACTTCCTTTGGAATAGAAAATATTTGATGGCAAATAAATTCACACCTCGCAATTTCTAATGCCTACGTGCAATTATATATTTTTAATATTTTTTCAGTTTTATTACCATACCTACCAGTACCCATTACATTCTCTTCCTAACAAAGTGGGATTGTAAAGTTGACCCAGATTAAAGTTACTTCGGTTAAAGATAGTAACTATTAGACAAATTACTGTACAACATAAACAAACAGCAGATTCGTTCCTATTCTCGTGCAATAGTAAAATAAAGAAAATGTTTGGAATACTCGAAAAATCGACAGTCGACGTTGCTTTTACGAACAGCATGGCCCAAATAGCGCTCGATTTACGGGAAAATTTTGAGATATTTATTGTGGCCAGCAAAATGAGACTGCAGAGGAACAAAACACAACATATCACATTCTTGGGCACCATTAGTGACCTGAATCCAGCGAGGCGCAGGCATGTCCTAGTAGTAAAGGCAGGTCAACGACTTTAATGTGCAATATCATAAAAGTATTTTGGTTGTTTACACTGTTTATTTGTTTACTTTTTTCTTATCCGTAATATAATTTACCTTTGTCATCCGTATTATCGATCAAAACGTCAATATTTGAGTTGCACTAGTCCGGGTGTCGAGTGCTAAGTACTTTCAAATCCGAACCTTAAATTCGGCGATTTCGCGAATTTTTTTTTATTTGATCTTAATTGTTGATAAATTAAGTGGCAGTCGACAGATAACGTTATAAATAAACGTCAACATAGACGTGGGCTTTGAGATTAAAAACAAAAAATAATTCTATTTTTTTTTCAAGATAAAACAGAGGCCTCCTTAGATTCGTTAAATTTTAACTGTAAATTATTATACAAAATTACGCACATTGATGTTATAAAAACACAGTTACGATACAGTTACCCCGAAATTTACTCGACACGCGTAATTTTGTGCGTATTTCCGCTCGAAGGAGGAAGAACGAAATTATGTGAAATAATAGCATTTTTATAATCGAAAAAAATTTATATTATCCACGCTCAATTAATCCTAATGCGTGCTTCAAACAATGCAAACCAAGTAAATTTTATTATCGTCCTACACAAACACAAAGAGCGTTTAATAGCTCAGGAATTTGTCATTAACAAATTAACAAGTGTTTAATTCCGATGAGAATTTTGGCAAAGATACTGAAAAACTCTTGGAAAATTAGATCAGAGCTGATAAATAAAAAGGCATGGCAGTTGGTAGTTTTTTGACCCGGGAAGTTTTCTCTGTTTCTATTTCTAAATCTGATATATGCAGGCGCCGCAAATGCAAATGCTCCAACGACCCACGATTTTTGAAATGTTTGCTACTACGTAATTCGACAAAACTGTGGGTTAATAAAATCGAAAAATTAAATTTTCAAATTGCCTACAAAACTGTGTTAAATATTTGATGAGATTCTCTTGATTTTACAAAACTTTCGGTTTCTTCGTGATGATAATATGCGGGTTAACTTGGTAAAAAAAATTAATAGAATGTGAAGTTTTTTCTTTGATTTGTACAAAAACTTTTATCAATTTTCGACGATCGAGGATTAATAACCCTAGTTTTTTGGAATAATCCCGGATGGAAGGGAATTTTCTGTTTCACGACATAGGAATTACAATTAGTTTTTGAAAGAAAATCCATCAAAATTGCATACGCGAGAAAACAAAACAAAGAATTTCTCAAATTACTCGGTTTCGTAAAATAACTTAATTCCATTTAATATCGAAGGATTGACGACGTTACTCGGTACACCGTACAAGAAATTTAATTCAAAGTCTGACTTTGTTGTTTGAGGTGTAGCTAAGCCAAAATAATTTAATATATCATCGCAATTTATCGTTCGAATTGAGATATTCAAGATGTTGTATTTGTATCTTGGATATTTCAAATACTTTTTGTACGTTTTCAATTTTGCCAACATATTATCCGCGGTGTATTCCAAACAACAACAGCCGTATTGAGAATATTGATATTGTGCTGAAAATTTATACCTTTGTATATTTTCGTTCTACCGAAAACCCGAGTTTTCATATAATTTCTTTCTGCGAGAGAATGGAATGAATCCAAAATATTAAATATTCAATCAAACTTAAACTAAAATATAAAATTTAACCTAAAGTTTCTTGAAAGTATAAACACATCAATTCCGAGATAAGAACTAAATTTAAACTGGGCGAAACCAGGTACTCAAGCTAGTAGAATAATATTATAAAATCAAAATTCTGGAATCGGTGCCACATTTATTTTTTTTCTTTAGAAAAGCAATCAATAAAATTCAAAACATTAATGGTCAATAATTATAATTAGTAGAGGGATTATACTGTTAATGGATCACTTTTAACCAAAACTTTTACAGATTTTATTAGTAGAAATTTTAATTCGCGGGTATTAATAAAATTTAATTGACTGATCTTTTCTTTTCACTTCTAGTTACACATCCAAATCGCTTATCTGCTAGATTAGTAACCAATCAAGGTTAGGTTAGTTCCGATTGTTACTTCATTAATTATCTAACAGATATGTTATCTGAAAGTCAAACTGGAGGTAAAAAGATCGATGCCAACTTTGTTATTATTTTATTGGTAAAAGAGATAATATTTGAAAAGCTTAGGAATAAAAATATTTTTGGGGGGATTTTAGGCGTTAAACTGTGATTCTTATGCTGCTCAATATTTTTTTTTCATAACTTCATGCTCTTAAATGACTTCATTTCCTAATACCCAACAGAAGAAATTAAATGGACTTCCCATAAAGTGAACATTTTAATGAGACATTAAAACTTTCTTGCTATAAAAACCTAATAGCAGCAGGTTACATAAATTGTACGATAAAAATTATAACAAGTTCAAATGGACATAATTAAAAAATTATATATAAAACTCGTAAATTTATGAAGTTGTTTTCGAGATTTTCAAGATTTTCAGCAGGAAAATTAAATTAGTTCAGCCTTTGAGATTTCCACGACTTTCAACACTCGAAACGAACTGCAAGTTTTTAGTCTAACATAACAAAACACTCGAAATCTTTCACAACTTTATTGTTAGATAAATTTATCTAAATAATTATTAATAAGAGAAAAACAATCGATATTGTGAAAGATTATACATTCTAACAATGTTCCAATATCCGGTTCTTCGAACTGTTGGGAAATGTTCTCCGGAATAATTTTTCAAATAACAAAGAAGTAATGAAAATGCTGGGATAAAACAAAGAAAAGCGTTTCTTTATCGTTGATCAAAATTATGACCCTTTCCCTAGATGTTAAATTAACTTTTTGCTTACTTACTGCGAACTAATAGAGAATAGAAGACGAAATAGACCAATAAAAACTAAATTGGGAATTCGAGTGGATTAATAAAAATATAGAAGGAAAAATATTTTAATTGTATACAATAAAACTTGTACAATTTTTTTGTTATGTTATTTTGTCTCCAGCGTTGAAAAACACTCACAAAAGGTCATTTGTTCATCGATAAAGAAATTTAAATTTTATTAAAATCCAATTGTCTCTAAAAAAATGTCGCTCATTGTCAACATAGTTAGTAGTAGTTATCAACTTGCATTGTTATATAATTTAAATTAAAAAAACAAAAATTAGGTGATCCATTATATTCAGACGCATGTTAAATTCATCGAAAAATACAGATATGGGATAACTATTGATCTTGATGCCATATTAACCTCAATAAACGCTAAGACAATCATTATTTTTTGACTATCACAAAACATTGTTCCCCGGGGTCAAACGTATATCTACACAAAATTTCACATCAACTTTTTCTCTTGAGCTTTTTGTGATTTCTTTTCTGTATCAAAAATTTCATCTAGGAAAACATAACGGCGCTGTGAAAAAGTTGCGCAATCAATTAAACTTGATAAAAGAAGTAAAAGTTGGTTGATTACGAAACTTTTCGGATGGAATCTCTTTTTTGATCGCAAGGTCATTAAAGTACCAACACGAAACCGTTAGGTCACCCGAAAACGAAAATTTTTGACTCATGCTTGACCTAAAGTCCTAAAATTGTTGAAATCGTAAAAGATCAAAAAAGTTAATTAACAATAAATTAGTAGAACACTGCAATCGGTTATTTTCAGTTTTTTGACTCTGTCAGCACTTTCTCGGCGATGCTGTCGAGTGAAGGGATAGAGAGATAGTCAAAAGGATCGAAAAGTAAATTTGGCTTGAAACTACCAATAAGATCGATCTTACCGGTTTCTCCTTTGTAATATCGGAACTACATAAATAATTATTACAGTTTAATTTTGTCCCATTTTAAATAAATTAGTAGATAATAAATTTTCGTTGGTTTTGTGGGCCTCGGGCGATTTAAAATAATTAGAGGGCTTTACAATATAATGCACGTAGAGCAATAATGCGGTGTACCCATTAATTATTATATTTTTACCGTCGAAGATGTCGAAAAAGAATCGGTAAATATTGAATTAGCTCATAAATTTTTCGGAATAATTGGAGATAGCGCAGGGCCGGCTCGAACGAGATGCGGTGTGACGTTCGGTTAGGGTTTCGCTTCGTTCGGAAGACGTAATTAATTTTAAATTATAAGAATATTAAGATTAGATTATGGAAGCGAGCAAAGAAATAGGTATTACGCAATTTTGTTGTAACAATAAATTTAAATATTGCAAATTTGTATTATTGTTTCAGCATTGAAGAAATTAATCGCAATTTCGCTGTAAATTTTAATCGTTTGGCTAAAACTACTCCACAGGGTCATATAAATTAATAAAAGTTACGAAATCAATGAGTAACTATAACCTACAATTAAATTGTTTATTATTTATTTGAACACTAAAAAATGATGAACCAGGAACACATGAGTAGCAAATGTGTGTCAATTCAATTGAAAGGCCATATATCTTGGTAATGATCGACGATTCCCAAAATCGTCCAACTATTAAAATATGGTTCGTTGACATTGTGACGAATTTAACAACATGAGCAGCTAAAATAAAGTTAATAACAAAAATAACTGTAGTCGTGGGGTTATACGAGTAAAGTTGTATTCGTGCCGAAGGTGAAAGTTTCGAAATGACTACGCAGTGAATGATTTCGATCTCTAGGTCTTGGGGTCGTTGCTTCCTCTTTTGGACGCCATCTTATCGTGGTCTGCTGTTAACATAAAATGGCAGTCACGCAGAACAAACAACCGTTACAACCTATAATTTTACTTTTCGAAAGTTTTTGTTTATTATATTGCATATTACGTATAATATAAACAAGTTGTGAAAGACAAAAACTTGCAGTTCACAAACGAGAAACTCTTCGATTCTTCGCCACCAGAAACAAAAGACTGTCGGGGTTGATCCCCGGTGGCAAAAAGTCTAAAGTAAACTTTCCAAAGCGAAAACAAAGGAAAGGTTTTTCAAATTAAACCGCAAACGTTCTTTGCTCTCGAGAGGGCTCCCCCTCGCTTGAAAGTTGGGTTTCGGCGCATGGCGTCATCTTCAGCTACGAAAAGAATGCTTTTTTATATTTGTAAAAATTAGTAGATACTCTACTATCTATACTGCAGTTGTGGCATAATTAAATTCTTTACATTTTCAATAAAATTACCATATCGTGGAAGTTGCTCAAGTTTTATGTTGCTGAAATGTTAATAAAAAAAGACAGCTGTGCTACCGTCTAAAATTGATTAAAAAAACTCAATATTGTTTAATCGATTTCAAAGTCAAACTTAGGTTAAATGTAAATTCGGTAATGCCGAACAATTTTTGACTTTTAAATTAGAATTTCGTGAAGAAGTCAAAAAGACGAATTAATTTAAATTTCGCATTTTAAATTTCGAAACAAAAAGCTTTCCGAGTTTTTCATTTAGGTACGCCGAAGACGAGGGCTGAAGGAAAAAAAAGAAAAATCGTTTTAATATTCATAAAAAAGTTTTGTGGTGTAATAACCTGTTATGCAACGACATCGTCATTTTATTATGTAGATAGGTATACTACTATTATTTGGATTTGCTCTCACCGGCGAGAAGAGCGCATAATAATATGATAGAGGCAAATTTATGGGACGCCGAGATGACTAATCGCTTATTTATTTATTTTCACCCAATTTTACATCGGTTATCTGTATATTAAAAAATGTGTGTGTGTTTACTATTCCAAAAATTTCCTGCCCCGGTGTCAACGAACCCAAATCGCTCGATATTTACCCATTCTAGCGAAAAAAAACTTTTTCTGACAAAATTTATTGTAGTTTGCCGAACAAAATACAATTGTACGAACGAAGCTAAGTGTTGGATGTGTATAAAATGTCACGGGTATCTGGGATTGCTGCTCAACAGCCAACTTTCGCAAAAGGGCATTGACCTGCGGCCCACTTCTCCTCACTCAGTCACTAAGGCGGCGCCATTTTACCACACATCCCGTATGTTCGGTAACTACGTCGTCCAGCTGGACCACAAATACCTAACAAAAGTCGAAGAATATACGTTTTCCTCCAAAGGATATGTGGGTATCAAAAATGACCGCAACTTTGTATATTATAAAAAAAATTTAATTATATACGAGCGAGCGAAAGATAATTTCAACTGGAACATAAGTTCAACGACCCCTTGTCATTCTTACGACTATCTCTATGTACACAAAACCTAAACACACTCCTGTAAATAAATCCAACATTGTTTATGACCGATGACATGAATCGCTATCGAAAATATTGCAATAACAATGATGATGCTCCCAAGCTACTTACTTAGTACTTCTTCCACGAGCTCTACTTGGACAAAATTGTCTGCTATCTATCTGCTGCCACGATTAAATCATTGATAAGTGATTATTGACATACGTCAACATTATAGAAATCGGGCACACGGAGAAAGATGTAGTATGTAGGCGCGGATCTTTAAAAACCGGCGACCGACTTTTGCAACAACAAAACCAGCTTATCTTTCACGACGTTAACTGTGCATCTTGGATGTTAAAAAATCGAATTTCTTTTTTAAAACAAAAATATGTAAAAAGAAGAAAAAAAGAAGCTGAATATGGTGCGGCCCTGGAAGGTTCAACGTCCTTTCAGGACTGGCAGGAGGCAGGCGCACGTCAATTCCGTGGACTTTCTCTCTCCTGTTGTTGCTTTCCCGCACATAGGATTACACGTGTCCTCTTTCCTATTAGTTTTGTTAGCTGAAAAGTTCGTATTCGCTCGTAACCGAATAACGGTACTTTAGCGACGAGTTTTAATTTTTACAACTTGGAAATTGCTGGTTTATAAAATTTTGACCCGACGACGTCGTCGTCTTTGCAAAAGCTAGACAGCATTAACTGGCTCAAATTTAACCAAATTATCTTGTATACGATTTCTACCCACAACGGCGGAGTTGTCGTCCTTAAATTGTCTACGTACGACGAAGAAAACTCTGTGCTACGTAAATGTGGAATTATCGTAGTTAAAATTGGGACAACTCAATCGTTTATAATATCAAGTTTTGACTTTTTATTCGAACAAAACCTGTTCACTTCTCTGGACGTAGAAGTAAGTCGCGTCCTGCTTTCACATATTTGCTCATTCTATCTAAGCACACAAAGTGGCCACCGTTTGCAGTTGTCCAATCTTGTCTGCACACGACAAAAATAAATTAATAGAGAACGAACGACCCTGCGAAAAACTAGGCAACCTAGAGATTAGTTCTAGGATTTAAAACAATGGACTTGTTGCATGTTCTATAGCCTAGACCAAGTTATGGTGTAGCTGTAACTGGTGTGGTGAACGAACACGAAGAAATATGCTATTCAGAAATTTATACTCTTGTTGCACTTGTAACGACTCTCCGAGCCGCAATTTATTAAACGGCATGCCCATGGTTCGAGTTTCACGTTGGAACTCGACAAGAACGAAATGACCCCCAAAATTTCATGGACATATTTTTATGAGAACATCCCACCGGCCAGCGCCACACGATGCAAATAATAATGAACATGAGAATTGGATTCGATCAATTGACCTAGACACGAGGAACGATGACGGACAGGCTTCTCTGTATATCATTTAAATGTTAACTTCCAAATTGGAGTAACATTGAACATTTGTTAGGCGACTTCCTGATGGCCAGATACAAAAAGACTTCGGTTGGAACCCACAGGTAGGTGGGAAAAGAGAAAACTACGGAGGCGGTCGGTGGAATTAATTCCGACGCCCAAAAGGAAGTTATCAAAATCCGATATAGTCGAAAGAAGGTTGGAACATATAAAAGTAAGCATGTCACAATGGAATGCAATTAGATATGTGTGTCAAGGCCGACGTAGATCGCAGCAATCTAGTGTAAAAAGCTTAGATTATAAGCTCTCCGGTCGACGACCCCGAAAGTTGGCAATTATAAAGCTTGTCGAAAATATGTATCAACCCTTGACGGGAAATATAACACGCGGAAGTAGTGTTCGGAACGCAAGTACGGCTTCCACAAAGCAACGTCCAAAACTACGTATGTCACATAACCTTGGAACACGATCTACATTGATAAGGTCACATTAATTGTTCCATTAAGTTCAATTTTCTTTTTGTAACCCCTCCGGGTTATTTATAATACATTAACACTTCGCCCAATTCAAGATTTTACACCATTTCCTCTAATGACGACATCAGTGTAGGTTTCTAAGAGAAGTCCGTACGAGGAAAAAGAATTACCAATTGAGAGGAGACAACGACCTAGAGCATTAAGACATTAAAAACTTAACGTGTGATTATCGACACCTACGTTCATCCAGATCGCGCGAGAGAGTGAATCAACTCGAAGATGATCCCAAATTTAAATTACAACATTTTTCCATAGACCGCAAACTATGCGAAGCGATAAAATAAAAATGGTTAGCATTTACTCCAAAATTAGGGTAGTTAAGTTCAGCGAACTCCGGGCAGATGACGATCAATAACTAAGCACTTCCTTGCTTTGTCGTACCTTCCTTCGCTTTTTTAATAAAGAAATACTTTAAATTTGGCAAAATTCCAATGCATGCATTAATTTTTCGTTTTATAGTTTTTTTAACTCGCGTTTCAAAACACCAGCACTTACAAAATAAATTACGTAGTCAACTTTCAAAAAATTTAATTTTTTCCACACTACTTCGCCGATCGAAATAAAGAAAACCTATATTATGTGTATCTATCGCGGCGATTAATGCTGCTGCCAATATCTTAAAATGTAACACGGGATTTTTCTAAAGATTTCCTCCAGAGGATTATAAATCACGCGAATGTAAATAGAAAAATAATTTATGGTTAATTATTAGTTGCAGAAGGCGAACGATTATTTATATAAGGAATTGTAAATTTGAAAATGTCGATCTATGGGTCCACCTTAATGGTCACGATTTTAGTGACCCCGATTAATGGGTGCGCCCGGTAAAAATTATTTCTATTGTTCTGTGATTTTGAATCTTACGTGTGCTAATTATCAAAATTCTATACCTATTATTAGCTCCGGAGTGCGTCATTTCTATTTGTTCGATTAGAAAATTAATAAATTGGCAATAAAATGCCGTCTGCAGTGTTTTGGATTTGAGAAGAATACGTCACAATTCCATCTGTGCAATGGAGAGCTAAATTGAGCCAAGAAAGGAATTAAACAATGGCATTTATTTAAAAATGTAAATTTGCTGTTAGAAGAACCTTTGGAGAGAAAACAATAACCGGCACTTTTTGCTAATCAAACGTCAATTTTTTATCGAAGAAGCTAATAAACGCGGTTAACAGTCGACGACGACTATTTGGTAAATTTTGCATACGTTTAATTGCTTAAGGACGACGAGGTCTGTGGAATTTACTTATTACAAATAATGTTGACCAGGTCGGGATAATTTCACGTTAGCAGGTTTATTTACATGCAAAGAGTTTTTGTGCCTGTAAGGCTAGATAATAAAAAGACTGCAGTAATAAAAAGTCAAAGCACCGAGGACAATATGCAAAGGTAAACCTCAACTCGATTTTCCCGCAGTAATAAAGTCACTGGCCGCACTCCAAGGTGTGTATGTGTGTTTATACTTAAACGAAACACTCATTAACTATAAATTGACGCGTACTTACATTGCAAACTTGTAGTGTCGGATCGAAATTGCATAAATTGCACCAAAACCATTACGGGAATTCATTTTGAGCACTTAAAATTGTTTGTCTCTCGTAAATTTTGAGCAGCGCCGCGACCGAGCTTATTTTTCGAAGAATGTAAACGCATATGCATTTTCCTCACGTCATTCCGAGTTTGCTTGACCTATCCCAACAGCAGCGTGTTGATATGCATAACGCATCAAGGGTGAACAAACCATCATTCTATTGTCATAAATCCGTAAGATAATCAACCACCGACCAAGACCAACAATAGCGTAATTCCCCATACATAAAAATTAATTACCTCGTCGATAATAATCCATCATGCAATTTTCTTATATTCGTTAAATGAACTTTCGAGATGAAAATATTCAATTACCAAAATAGAAGAGAGACATTGAACTTTCCATTATTCTAATTTTGGAAACGTCAAAGCGAAACGTACCAAGCTCAAAACCGCATTTGTAACGATAATGGCTGCAATTATAGGTACAATATAATAGAATTTCGAAGGTCCTGACAAATATTTTAACACGTCGATGGCAATTACATAAACGGACGAGGTCCAGACTTGCGAAAATAATAAAAAGCGAAGAATGCGGGGCATTGTTTGGAAGCTAATTTTTGCTCCCCCACTCGAAGAGCTTTTTCTCGATTTTTCCCATTATAATTATATCGAATACCCAACGACGTCTATTCCCCCTGGTAATTCAAAAAACAAATAACTCAAAGCTATCACTTTCTTTTGCGCCCTTCATCCATCGATCCCAATATCCCTCTCCATTATCCATTGTACTTTTACCACTCACTCGGTCTCGACATTCGACAATGCAAGTGCATAATATATCAAACGTTCTGTTCCTTGTTTATCTCCTTGAGAATCGTTTTATGAATGCAGTTAATAACCTCCAGATGCTTAAAAATAACTCATATTGCATAAACTTGCAGTTAATCAAAACATGCCTGTGCGTTTACTTGTAAAGTATGTTTAAAAGTGCAAAACAAATTGAACAAAATATAAAAGAGATGAAATTGAATGCCACCGAGCTTTATCGACTCGACTTTATTTAATAAATCAAAACGGACCGTGAAAAACGTAACAAACACCAGGTATGACGTTCAGCTGGACATTCCAGCACAGCCAATATAATAAAAATGTTCCGAGAGCTTCGGGCTTTCAAAATTGTGATAAAAATGCGATTTGATAATAATTTTAATAACCTTTTTATAAATCCCTATTACATAAATTTGAAATTAATGTATCACGACTCACGAAGAACATTGCAATTAACTTTCACCAAGTTGTTGTTATTATAGAAAAACGGCTAATTCGCAATTCGTTCGGACACGTTTCGAAAAATCCAAAAAATAATAAGGCCGAGCAAAACAAAAAAAAATTAATTAAGTTCGTTCTGGTCTGCTTTATTGTTATCGAAGAGTTGTAAGTAATTTCGGTCGAACATCAACTCGCGCCCTCCAGAACAAATCCATCAGACTGTGATGAGAACAACAAAAGAGCAACGATGAACCGTTTTTTTGTCTCTTTTTTGCTTATACAAGGGGGTGGGTGTACAAATTTCGCGAATGCATAAAGCGCCCCCAGAAAAGGACAAAGGAAACTATCGTATAGAAATCTTGCACAAATGCAAGTGCAGAAAATGCACAATCACCGGTGGGTTTCGCTTAGCAAATTTTGTATTGGTTAACAAGCGAAGCTGCATTTTTTGTCCTGGTAAGGTTGAATTTCACAGTTCGTTACATTTCAAAATAAGGCGATACACAATTAAATTTAGCAATGCAGAACGAAATGATAATAAATTAAGAAAACACATACCCACCACCTCCAAATGACAGAGTTTTTCTAAACAAAGGTTTTATTGTCCGGCAACAAGAGGAGTTAATTTTAAGGTAAAATTCACCAAGATGATGATGGTTCCAACAGCTGCAAAAATGCAGGTGATTTGATAATGCACTTTTAACCGAAATAAAAAAGTAGACGTTTTGGACATTTATGCAACTCACGACATCATCAAATGCGGTCACGACACAGACACATTAGTAAAATTCTTGGAAAATACTGCAATTCACCAAAAATTTTTTTGAGCCGACCTATAGATTTTCGCGAATAATAATTAGTACGTTTTTTGTTGAATTGTTTTTAAAAACATCCAAGTCTATGTTAATAATGTCATTGTACGTTAGTATAGCAAATTACAGTTCAGGGTCTTAAAATTCGTGACGCATCGGCAAAAAAATTGCACTCGGAGATTTTTTTAACGAAAATCTTCAAAAATATGCGTTGAAATAAAATCAATTAAAATAGCCAAGGTTAAAATAGTACCGACTAATCACACAATTTAATCTTGAATTGTCACCTTGCACAAATCAACGTGACGTCTGCTACACAGGAAATATCGCCAACCTTACCACCATGCGATCTAATGGAAATAACCTTCGCGAAAACTCTAAAATATTTAAACCTCCCCATGTTCCATGTATAAAACGAATCCAAACGTACATCCTTGACACAGCTATAATACGATTTCTATTCAACAGTAATGTTTGCGAAAAGGATGCCGTAAATGAAAACGTACATCCTGTTTCTGTAATTAACCCAACTACACCCTTTCAGGGTTATAAAAAAGTGATTACGATGAATCATAAAACATTTAATAAGGCAAAACCCATAAAAAAATACGATTTGAACTAACAAATTAACATATTATAGCTATTTAAACTAATAAACCACAGCGGAAATTATTGTGTATTTTCAGTAAAAATACTATTATAGCGCCGCAGGCTATTTTTAAAATTCGCGGTCAAGCAGAACCCCCCGAACTAAAATAATCCTTGATCTTCTAATTTTAAACCCAATTTACATTATGTACGTACATATTTTCGTTTGCAAGTAAAACTGAAAACCCTCTTGTAGATCCTATTTCTCAGCTTTGTCACTGTCGTCATTTTTTAAAATTTAAATATTTTGGCGTTGTATTAAAATTTTGTTATAACAACAAAAAATGTTTTAGTAGCTATAGCAGCAACAAAGTTTTTGTTACTGTAACAATATGTATTTTGCTAAAATAATGTTAAATTAAATATTTAAACATTATTTCCTTTAAATAAATTTATTTTGAGATGCAGCATAATTAGAGAAAAATTTGTATTTTCCTTAAATGGAAATGATAATGTATTTATTCTGTTTATTCTGTAATCTTGATCTTTTAAACATTATATCGCAATCGCTTGTTTACTAAATTAATCCAAAAAGCGGGTTTACACTTTCACTCATAAAAGAATAGCAGATGGATTGCCTTACAAAATTGTCGTCTTTCCAATGGTATATAGGAAAAAGTTCAATTTTTGAGTTCAATCCTTCGAAATCAATCCCTACTACTTTTGTCCTTAAAATTTTCTATTAGCATCAATAGCTCAATAGTTTTATTAGGAGCCAATGTCGAATTTTTCTTAAAGAGTTTGTTGGATTGACAAACATAACATACGGAAAAATGTAAATTAAATATATTCACTTATGAAGTTCATAAATAAAATGTAAGAAAAAAAGGCTGAGATGAAATTAAATCTTACTGTGACAGTGTCGAAGATACATCTGAATACTTCCACATTGTTTTGGAAATTCACCCCTATTGATACGTTTTTCATTATAGCGTATGCTGGATGGTATTCCATGCCCCCCGGGATACTGTTATCATAGTTAGTGTAGGGACTAATTTTGGTTTTTAAGCCTTAATGAACCGCAATTCCAATCTTCGTCAGAGGTTAATTGAATTTCGAGCGAATAAGAATTTTAGACCACTGAAGTAATACAAGACAATTCTTTTCCTTCCAAAGACTAGACAGGCATCTTTGATCCTCCCCTTGTAAGATTGAACTTGTATTTGTGTTTGTTGACAAGGCTGATGAAATTTTAAATTGTAGTCCTTGAACAGCACCTGATGATAAATTGATGAAAACTTGTTTAATTAGTGAAGAAGTCCACATCCTTCCCCATTTAATAACTGAACCTTCTATTCAACTATTAGTTACCATTCGACAGAGTTAATTCAATCCCTAGAAGTTTTTCATACTTTTCGCACCGAAATTATTAAATTGCGTTTACACGTTCCAAGAATTGCTTCAACCTGTAACAAATTGGGCCAATTGGTAAGTTGACAGTGTAACCGCGTCTATGGAGCGTGTAAATACATCTTGGCAATCTCGGTGTACAATACAAAGTAAGAAACAACATTTATTTTTTGAAATAAGCAGTGTTCTTAAAACTCTATAATCTATTGATTTCGGTACCGAAAGACCTGGTAGAATCACATGCTGTAATAACATTACATGAAAATATTAACTTAGATTTAGGGTTTGTTTTCTAGGATAACATCGGATCCAGATTTTGGATTATTCAACTTTACAAGAAGTTATTTGTTTAAACTCGTGAAATGCATAAAAATAGAATAGAAATGCAGCAGAGTACATTTTACACAAAAAGTAAACGAATTCGTCATTGACCTGGTTACTTTTTTCTTTTAAACGTCTGAAGAAGTGATCTCTAGATTACATATACATAAAACCAAAATAAATTATTAACCGCAGACTGATTGATCGTTTCAGCTTTCAAAAACTAACAATATTATTAATCATTGTTTTCAACCTGACGTTTTTATTATTTATCATTTTACCAATAAACTACATTATTTTCCAGGAAATAATTATTAAAAGTGCATCCACTGTAATATGTGGGTCAATATGTTATTAGCAACAGAGTTTGCTTTCAAAAACTGCAGTTGAAAAATAAACTGGCTCGACGTGTAGCTGGCGACGTCACGCGTGGGGTGGGGGTGCGGGGACGTTTAAGAAATATTTAATCCCGGTTCTGTTTAAAAGCGAGAGTTGCAAATTAATAACGCTAATCGCAGGTAATTACGTATTTTAATTAATTTTTTGTTGTCGAAAACAAATTATAAGTACTTGTAGGAAAAATTATGAATTTTCAATGAGACCTCTATGCATTCGTAAAATGTAATCTAAATTGTTTCTGACATAATTACACTTAGCAAGCGACACACAATAATTTCTGAGAATTAATAACAAAAGTGAAAATGTTAACTTTCACGAGCGAAAAGATGAGATTTTTGAAATTTTGAGAAAAACCACACAGTAACCTACTTCCTACGATTTTGAAAAGGAAAACGTACGCATCGGCTGGTGAAGATTATAGTAATTAATTTCGAATTATAAAATTTCTGGTGCGTTGTTACGTAACAAAATTCAGAAACACCTCAGGTGTCTACAGTAAAAATAAAGTAGCACTTTCCTGTCTAAAATTTTAATAGGCGAAGTTTAAAAGCCCAAAACAATTTCGATAATTTAAAAATTCTTTCACGTATAGACGGCGTTGAATCTAAAATTGTTAGGAGTGGAGAGGCTCTAACGTCCGATAATCATAATGGCATTTCCGGAAACACAAAACTTTTTTTACTCTACGTTTTTGGATAGACTAACCGTTTGAACCGACTTAAGTTATTCCAGCCTAACTGGCGAGGTCGAAGACCTATGATTAGACACTGCTTCATCTCAAAAGTATCGGGTTAGACCACCACTTCTATTACCGGCATCATTATATTTATCAAATCTTAAGTCTCGAGCTTCTTAGGGGAGCAATATCACGGTTCAACGCACTTTAGTCGAAAATTTAGGCAACCCACCGAGACGTGCGTAATCTAATCGCCAAAATGGTTCAACTACTTACCTTACAATGCAATAGGAAAATTTGACAATATAATTGTTTAGACAAACAATCGACATTACAAAATTTAGTTATTCCGCTGGTCGCTAAAAATAGCGCGAGTTTCGTAAAATTTTGCACCAATTTCAAAAATTGAGAAACAATTTTGTGTTAAAAATCTGGAAATTGTGCTTACGGTTTTATTTTTAATCGCTCTATTTAGAGCGACCATATATACGCCTACATAATGCAAATGATATATCGCATTTCCTTATTCGTACGAAATAATAAACGTTGGGAAAATCATAACGAACAGTTACAGTATTATGTTTATCGTGCGGAATTGGGTCGAAATGCCGCTCGACGAAGGAAGAAAAAGAAGAAGAATAATTATGCAAGAGCAACACGAGGAAACCCACTTTGTTGGCGAAGAAAAAGGGCAGGGAGAGAAATAAAACCAAAACCGGCACGAGGATACTCTACTAGTGTGTCGAGCTCGAGAGAGAGAGAGAGAGAGTCAAGATCCGACGAACAGTTGAAACAGCTGACTCTCAAGATCAGATCAATTCAATTCTACCGACATTAGGTCTAACCAGTGTCATTCGATCTACTGGTGAGGTGATTACTTTGGCAAACTTTAATTTATGTGCATGTACCGAGTATATAAATGTGCGATGCGGTTGCATGATTACGACCAACTCACTCTCACTATTGGCCAAGTGTCGGACTTTGTCTCCTTCTATTACCCCTGCTATAGCCTCATCTTCTCTTTTCACTTTCAGCGGTCAACGACCTACGTTCTCTCTTCCCTGTTATCCCCTCGAACGGTACGAACACATTTTGAATTGCAGCACAGCACGATGCATCGCATCCAAATATAAACCCCCATTTAATGCAACTTTTGCACTTTTAACTGTTTACTTGACCAACTCTACAATTATTACGTTGAACAGTCAGTCGATGTGTCGAGCGAGAAAATATAACAATCATCTATTCAAATTTAAACGAGCAAAAATAACAATAAAATTAAAACAATATTTACTCAAACAATAATTTAGCAAGTTTTAAAAAACATTAGCAAGGCGAGTGCCAAATCACTTAAGAGGATGCATAATTATTATTCCAGTTGCCCAAATAAAAAATAAGCCATCTCCCAAAAGGACTTTATTGGAAAATCGTCTAGTTGACTGTAATTGTTGGGTTATTTTTTCATAAATTTATAATGATTGTTGACACCGTCTGCCCGTCTAAATGACTTGTAAGAAAACAATTTGTTAACGGTTAAACTCCACGACCTGCTGGTGGTGTGTGCGGAGCGCGAGGAAAATTCTTCTGCATCAACAGGACGAGGAGGAGGAGGAGGAGAGAGAGCTTTTCCGCACTAACGACGCCGGGAGAGCGGTCGTGCGAAGAATGGCACATTTTACTCGACTCTGTGGCCGTTTAAAAAGGACCAGTCGTCAAAACAAGAGCTACACGGAATCGAAACCGTGGATGTTTAGATGTCAATTAACAACGGGCAAGGTGCTAAGTCAAGGTCGACGCTACCTACGCCTTCAGGGGCAAGTATTGCGAACCTCGTTCTTGCTTTACCATTGGCATGTTGAATTAACCGACCGACGATGAACAAGTAAAATGATGTAGTGCCATAGTCAACAACCAAACGTAATATAATTTTGTTGGAACTCATAGATACAACAACAGCTGAAGGAGTCGTACCCCGGTAACAACCATCGGCGAGAGTTCATTCGTTTTTTGAGGTGCGCATACCTTCGAAACCACACAAATACTTTTAGAAATAAACCGCAAAATAAACTTTTGATCTAGAAAAAATTCTACCGGCGATACGCCCCTATTAAATCAACCCTCCGACCTAACCGTAAACGTCGATATAATAATAATAAAATTTTAAACGACGACGGTAGGTGCAACACAGTTAACGTGTAAGTAAAATATTTTACACGCGTATTGATAGATAATTTAGCTTGAAATGTAGTTATTACCAACTCGAATCGTTTCTACCACAAGAAATTTGGTATAGTATACGCAATAATGAAAATTCCTAAGGAGGATTTTTTCTATTTGAGCTGTATTTATCTTGGTAATCGCACAAGAAAACGCTTCCAAAAATTATTAAACGTGACAATTTGTCTACATACACCTGAGCCTCATTATTCATCGCAATGCCTTCTCGTTTGAAAAAGCTATCCACGCAAACCGTTTTCATTTGATCAACAAAAGGTCACTGAGCATGTGAAATAGCAAAATTTCCACTACCTCCTTCGAGCAAATTTAAAAATACACCGCCACAAATATTTTAATACTAAATGATTTCACACACTAAGTAGTAATTAATCAATAATAAAGAGATAAAAATATACGAGCACTCAATAAAATTTTTGTGTGCCAAATTAGTATTTTAATAATAGAAAAGGTTCACTTTTTCCAACACAAAAGCTGGATCGGCCATGCTCGATTGGAAACAATCAAAAGAGCTGTCGAATTTATCCGCAACCTTTTCCTCGGGGACAAGCGAATAGGTAACAATAGTAGATGAAACAATGTTTTGTTGCGCTTAGCAGATTAGAAATATCGATAAAAGTTTTTCAAAACCAATTGGAAATAGTACATTTTTCAATGGATACTTTCTTTTAACGTTTCGACATCTCTAAAATCCAAAACATTTCATCCAACGGGGCTCGTTCGGCAATCGAACATTCTTTAATAACGAAAGTGGTTTTAATGGTTAATTAACATTTTTTAATGATAAATATTTGAATTCGTTCATCGTTCAAAATGTTTTAAATTCTCATCAAAAGTTTGAAAATGAGCAGATTTCGTAATCGAATCGCTTTAAAAAAAATTCCTTGGTTTCTAAATTAAGAGCTCGCAAGAAAACTCATCGTAATTGGAACTCATATTTCATAAGAGCAATAAATTGCGATCGATTTTTGCAAGAGCAGATATGAAGAGTCAGTTTAATGAAAATAACATTATTTGCTTTCAATCGTCACCCTAAATATAATATGTCTACGAGTGGATTAAATTTCATAAAAAAAAAATGTTATGTTAATTTTTTACCATAACATACAGATAATCAACGAGAAGCCACCAGATCTCAACTTGAGATTTAATTTGAAAGCCGATCTTTTGTCATCAAAAATTAATACAGCCTAATTTGCAGAGCATTTTATTTTACAAACCTCCGTGGAATTTCTCATCATTTTAATAGATTGACGGATAATTAAGGTTGAAATTATGATGAAGATTTCTGTATTTTTAAATGGACGACCAGGAATCTACAAAACTGGTAAATTGCTATATGCTCGAAAGCTGAACTTTTAAAATCATTCTTTTGTAATTTTCCGCTTCTTTGATTATTTTAGAGTTTTAAGGCATAAAATTCTACATCTTAATCAATTTCGGAAAGTTTTCTAAAAATAATCGCTATTGGCGGGCACTAAAGTAATACTTTAGCGCCGACGACGTCAAAGTAAAGCAATTGATTGCATAAAAAGTTGAAAAATGATGATAATATTAATTTAAAAAGAATATGGAAATATTTCAGTTTTAATGAATAATAGGCATTTGATTGAGAAAAGTTGTCAATAAAATGAAATAGTGAAGAACTAAATTAAAGATATATATATATCAACCTATTACTTTTAATAGATAGATTGTATTATAGATATAATACCAACAAATCAATTGATTGATTTTCATAATATCTATATAGGTTTGCCAAAACAATGCATGCAAAATTGGTTTTACTTATTGATTTAGACCTAGAATTTTAGGCTCTAAAAATTTCCAATGTTTTAACAAAATTCTTAAGAACTCTCTTCATATCCTGAATGATATTAGGATATTTGAACCAAAAGGATTTCAGAATTATAGGATATTTTCCTCTTCAAAATTAGCTAACGTCATTGTCTTTTGTTTTTCAAATATAAACAAAAGTTCGGTTTTTTATCTTTTCAACATACTTGGCATCAAGTTGCCTGTGAAATAGAAAAAATAGTATACCAGACACCCAAGGACTAAAGTAGCACATTTTCTTTAGAGGAATGAAAACGATCTTGCTTGTAATTGAAACACAAAAGACATTATTAGCTGAATTATTTATTAATCTTATTTTGTACAGAGTGCAATAAAATTAAGTTGTTTAACCAGATTTTGAATTTTTAAAATCCGAATATGGGCATGACCAAGGGTAAAAATTAAAAATTTTCCAATAAAATATTTTCAAGAATTTTTAAAACAATAAATTTGTTATATTAAAATCAACTTTTTGAAATTGTTAATGTGTTTTATTACGAAAATGTCACTTGTAAGGTTTTATTTGGGAAAACTTGAAGAAATTATTATTTTTTAAGTACAAAGTGTAAGGTCGAGGTGTATTTATTTAAGTGAAATATTTTAATAACATGTAATTCCATTATTATCATTATTATTATTATAAAAAGTTGAGTATTTCATTCATCTGCGATGAAAATAAAAATAATGGTAATGAGTGGGTATAATAAAATGTTTAAGTTGAGCTATGTATGTATTTTGAAATTACATGCATGCACGTTGGTTAAATAATTTTAATAAATTAATTTTTATTAATCCTCGCCTAGCAGTTTTAAGAGAAAGTAAATTAAAACAAACTCTAACGGGTTTTGATAGCAGTCCTATTATTTTTCCAACTTTTGGAATGTGGATTTCTTTGCAAAGATTTTGATAAGCGTCGTTTAGGTTGAAATTCATCTACCAAGTGTCATCGGCCGTGAATGATGATTATTTTTGGCCGTCCTGTGTTCTTGTGCTTTATTTCATTTCCAAACACTGTTTTGGTTTCAAAAAAAAATTAAACTCGTAAAATTGGTTTAATTTTAGAAGTTGATCCCCCACGTCTACTCGGATTAGTTTCTTGTTGTTGTAAATCCTTCGAGATGTTATTGGCTAAAATTGGCAAACCCAAGTATACGAGAACCACCAAAATAGAGCAAAACTCGGCCTGCCTTTTTGGAATCGGTTATGAAACCAAGCGAAGTTTTCCAATTATTCAAAAAAAAAATGTAAATCGGTAAGATGACTAACTGCTTCTGATGAACCACATATTGATAATCAAACGCCCGGCCATGTTTTTATCAATTTAGAAATTTGAAGGATAAATGGGACGTTAACTTGCGAGAGCTAAAAAAAATTTATGAATTCGCAGAATTACGTATAGATTCATGGTGATTCGGTCCGGAAATACCTTGTGCGTGTAATGCGAGGAAAGACGTAACAGAAAAATGCTAGCATAAAAAAATTTCGTCCTGGCGCAGGAGACGAAGGTTGATGACGTTGGAGCTTTTCGCGCTTCATTTAATATACATCAAGTTAATTTTTCTTGAATTTCCACTATATTTGTGTTCTAGCTTCGATATTATTAAATTTTATCGATCATACAACATGAACTAATTGTTTGTACAGGTCGTACAATTAAAAATCGATGTGTCTAGAAGTGGATACCTTCGAGTAGATACATTGTGTCTGGCAAGGACAATTTATATTGCACGTGGTAAATATAATTAACAGATAGACAAACACATCAAACCACTTCAATTTCAAATTATTGTGGTGACTCAAAATTGATATTTACGTTGTTCTCGTTTGCAAAACCTCATTTTATGCCCCGAAATTTGAATAAAACTCTGATTTCTTCAAAATATTGTTATACACCTTAAGTGCGGTATTTCCAATATTATTTATGACAAAACGAGAAGACCATAGCAACTACATTGATTTTTGATTTCGGGAATATTACGTTGACCGAAATACGTAGCGATTACACGGTGTTTATCGTAATTCCGTATCCCCGAGTATCCGGTTTGAAAATTTTTGATAAAAAAAGCAGTTACTGACTATTCGATAATAGTTTTTTTTTCATTTCTGACCTTGACGTCTGTCTATTGGTCAACATAGAACCAATTCTTAAATCCGAGATTCGAACCCAGAATTTCCGCACTCTGTTCCTGAACCAACGATCACACCAATCCACTGTTGTGATTAACTTTTAAAAATTAATTTTTACTATTCATAATACGGGTTTAGTTTTTTTTATTATCGAAAAATTCGATTACTCATCAAGTTTTAGGCATTAATTAGTCGTGACTAAAAATCAATAGGTTAGTTTTCGTCTCTTTTTATCCTCGACATTGTAAGTTTAAACAGTTTTGGTCTTCTGCCGTGAAAACTCGAAGGAAACGCGATATCGGAATGGATATGTCGGGAGTATTTTTGGTTTCGCGAAATCACATTTTGAATCGTAAATCTCAAATTACCTCGGCGTTTATTAATTAGCGGTTAATTATCCATAAATTTGGCTTATTTTAAATTATAATTTTTTTAGCGGCCAGCGTTACGTAAAGAAATTTCGTTTGAATTTTGCAATATCCTCCACAGTTTGGCTGATGCATCCAATCCGCATAATCGTGCAACTTTTCAATTAAACAGCTCGGGATTTAAAAAATAAAATTAAAAATGAAGCACTGGCTCATAAAAGCAATTAATAGTTTGTTTCCCAACTCAAATAAAAGTTGGAAGGATATTTTAATTCGTGGCAGGTAAAGGTTCATTAAAAATTTAGAGCTGTTATAAAAAGCAAGACTATCAAGCACCGAAATGAAAATAACAAGAATGTACCTACTATTCGAAACGCATCAACAACATTTCGTCGTTATTGGATTAAGTTACAAAGAGAATTAAAATTAGGCATATTGGTGTACGTACCGTTGTGGTTTAACGACAGGTCTGATCATAGTTGTCCTCTTCTCGTCCTTATTGGGGAGTCGCAAGTAGTCTTGGTCTCCCAGCAAAAATAAATCTTTTGAAATAATCATGGCAACGGCAAAATCGCCCACGAAACACACTTTTTGAAATTAAAGACAATTTTATTTCACTAAAGTCAAAATTACGTCAAGAAAACATCTTCAAAAGCAATCGCTCCGTTTAGCCCGTCACCACAGCATCTTTATTCTGCATCATGCAGATATTTCAAAATAAACTTGAAAAAACAAACACGAAATTTATTCAACTCTCAAAATTGTTTCCAACGATCATGTGCGTCCAACAACCTTACGCTAACCAACTAACAACGTACGCGGTCGGACTGAAACTGAAAATGAGACTTGAATCGGCCCGATACGAGTTAGCACTTGTCGCGACTCCCGCACTTGTCGCTGTTCATAGGATATTGACACTTCACTTTAATTTAAAAAAAAGTCAATTACCACTGCATCTTATCTGCTTAATTTCAGCGATGAACCCGGCCAGGCGTCGACGGTTTAAAAAAAGGTCGCATTTATATCATTTACGATGCATCCCGCTTACGTCGATATTATCACCCAAAATATGTATACAAGCCCCCAAGTGAGGCTGGCTATCCAAACAAGATAAGTGGTTCCTTATTTATTTACATCAAGGTATCATTGCGACCTTCATTTATGACGTTTTTGAATTACTTTAATTGAAATAAATCATTAATTTTGATTTTAAACTGACAAGCTGTTAATATCTCGATATTATATTATTATGTTTATCTAGCTTTTGCATAGTTTGCCTCACAAATATGCAGAAAAGCTACAGATGCACTCTAGAGTACAATCAGAATTCGACGAGATACTTTTAAGTGGCAGCAGCATATATTACAGCTTCGCCTGCGTAATAATAGGGTGTTAGGAAAACAGGGGTTTCCATAGTATGCTTATTATACGATACTTGGGTGTTTCCTTTAGCAATATTATGAAGTAGTTCATTAGACGCTAAGTTTATGTTATTCCCAATATTAACAAACTGAAACATTTCTACCCATTCCAATTTATTATTTTTTTCGCCACATAAATAATTTATAAATTAAATTGTGGTTTTTAAATTAGTTTATCGTAAAACTGCGGTGAAATGATAATAATACAAAATAGAACACCAAAAGAATGCAAACGTTTGGTTTATAAATAAAACTTTCTATACCAACTATACGTATTAGATTAACTTCATATTTTTCCGCGTGGCAGCGTTGCTTTACTGTAAATCGCGTATACTACTAACTAGCAATTTTATTTATTCTTGAATAGTTTAACTATCAAAATTTTGTTTCGAATACACAGATTTTCAGATTATTTAGGAAATTTATCAGATTTTGAAAATTGCAATTTTTTTGAGATTTTGTCAGAGGAGGATGCGACCTTTTTCCTGAAAACCTGTCGGGTTTTGTCTAAATATTTAAATTTAAAATATTCCTCCCAGTTAAATTAAAAAGAGTAACTTGAGCAGCAAATAAATCGACATGAGAATTCAAAGTAGCAAAACTGTTGTTCAACTCCAAATATAAACAAGAACGAAATTATCTTCCTGGCTAGTTTCACGTCGATGCTTTTCCCCAATGATTTGATATCTCGAATTTAATTTGAAGCTTTTCGGAAAATAGCCCGTGGCGCTTTTCTAAACACCGAAACTTAAAATCGATTTCGCTAAACTGTAGTCGAGTTTCCTCGTGGAAACTACATAATTTAATATAAACAAAGTTTAGTACTGTCACATTAATTTAAGTTATTCCATTTCTGTTATAGTGCAAAATAACAATAATTTTAATACATCGGAATAATTTCCTTTTTCGAACAATAAAGGTGTTGAATTTGTAAACAATTAAATTACAATTTTTATATTTTTTTAAGTGCGGTTTCTTTCAAAACTCAGCTGTTATCGTTCACATTAATGTTAAATTATTGGCCATATTTTTAAAATATCGAATTAGCAATTTCGTGAATAATTATTTACCTTAAGATATACCGTTATTTATACTTGAAGCGTAGAATTTATTGGCTCCATATAGGAATCGTAATTTTTTAACCTTCTCGAGATAATAGGATTTGTTTCGTAATAATTGAAAACCGGACTAGAAGTGTAGTTTTCGCATTTAAATTTTTTGCTATTAAATTTTTAGCGGTAGTCTAATGACCCGTGGGTTTTTCGTCCTGGGGGCAGAAGGGGGCTCCATCTTTCTCTTTTTAAATTAAAAAAAAATTTGACTTTTTTACAACCCTCGTTTCATAATTGTTTGTAACCGAAGAAAATATTTGGAACTTCCGTTGTGACGAACTTGTAGCTAAATTTAATTAATGACATAATTTTGAAAGCTATCATTAAAATTAATTAATTTGTGGTAACAATTTGATACCAAACCCGCTAATTTTAAATTTCCCTGGCAACTGTATCCTCTTGCACAAAATTTTCCACACAAAGTAACTAAAATAAAACTGCTTAATCATATCGAATTATTTTTTTTGGGTCAGTAGTCGGGGTGCTTTAGTTCAAATAAGTTTAGAAATAAATTGCGAAGCTTATTAGTTCGATTAAATTTTGCTAAATGTTAAAATTAAAAGCGAATGTGCCAGAAAAAAAATTCTAAAATGCTTTCAATGGGAGAATAAAGCACAAAAAAGTCAACCTAAACAAATTAAACATTAATTTAATTGGACATTGACTTCAACACGAACAATTACCTTATCGTCTGGCATTTTAAATTTTTATATGAATTTAATTAACGAAACTTGAATTTTTTTTATATAGCCTGGGTGCATATTCTAATTAAACGAATTACTTGTCGAGTGTTAATTAAAATGTGGGAAAAATATCGACGTGGATTTATGAAAATTTAAAAAATATTATATTTGCTTTGAAAAAGCAACGCTTCAAAGCGTGAAGGTTAAAAATGCAAACTAAAGCAATCAAATTGAGATGATAGAAAAATTAGTTTGTCAATTGGCGAATTATGAATTCAGGTTGAGGTTGAGTCGGATTAAAGGTCTAAATTTGAGGTTTGAACCACAATAGTAACTGTTGGATAATATTGGTGTCGAGGTCGAAACCTCGGAACCGATATTTTTAAGGTCGTTTGCGATTTTTTTTAAGTGCACCCACTCACTCAAAAGCAACTCAAAAATAAAGGTTATCAACATTTTGATTAAAAAAAAGTAATAATAACAAAGAACTTGGAAAACATTTTACGAACGACGATGTACTGTGTATCGTATAACAATTAAATATTTTAATTATATTGCTAATTATTATTAACATATTCAAATTATTTTAAATCAACAATGAGATTAGATTAATTTGTCTACAAATATTATATTGAAATTTTGTGCGAATTGTTTTTTTTAAATAGTACTTGAACATTTCGACGTGACGTAACCTCTGGATGTGTTTAAGCTTAAATAAATTCATTCATTCAACCCTACTTAAAAAGTCAAAGTGTGACCTTTAGTTCCACGTTTATCAAGTTTTATAAAATTTTACCTTTTAATCAAATTTTCCATTGTGTATCGGTCACATGTAATTAAATTAAATCACGCAACATAAAACAAATAATATAATTGTAAAATTATTTCGCTAGCCAAACGATTTGTTACTCTTAACTGTCGATTAACAACTAAAAAGTAATATATACATTTTAACGAAAATCTACAACCAAAGTAAATATTTAATACTACTCGAATTTATAAAAAAAATCATTCTAAAATAAACAATAAATAATATAGCCCAATTTCTCACTCGGTCAATGGCCTTTGATAACATTTTTTTTTTAAAGAAATAAACACACCGAACAATGAAGTTTAATTTGTTTGTTTAATCAAACACAAACTATTAATTCTGATATGGATTTACAATCTCGATTATCTTCTTTTATTTAAAGAAAATTGTAATTCGCTGAATGCGATCGTAACGGTCCGAATTTTACTTATCGTTTTATGGCTTATGTGACTTTTGAACCAGAAAAAGTGCCAGTATGGAACGCACAACTACAGTTGTGTGCGATAATGGAGAAGAACGATAAATGCTTATAATACACCCGAAGGTGTAATCGTACATTTTTATTTCGAACAAAAGATACTTGAAGCGATCGTTAAAACATCTCGGCAATATATTTAAATGGACCGATTCAAGTTTAAAGGGGTCCATACACCGTCATTCTTGAATCAGAGTACACGATTCGCTTTAGAATCGTTTTGTATTTTTCTCAAATTTATTCCGATCGTGCTCTTTGTTCTTACTTCTTACCTTCCTCCAGACTAATAAATCGAAAGTGTCCGATGTAGAATCTTAAGTTGAGACGATAAGTCTTGATTAAAACAAGGAGAAACGTAAGAAAATGATACGGGAAAGCTTAGAAATTTAATCACAATTACAGTGAAATAATAATGAAGGATGCGGAGGAGCGTCGGTGGTTTCGACCAATTTTCGAATTATTTTTCTGATGCAAAGGACATTGTTTTGTGGAATTCTGAAATAAATCACAGCCCAAAAAAATAATGTGGGAAAAAAATAATAAGTGAAGTGACCTTCGCGTCCAACTTAAAGTTTATTGTTTCTTAAATCAAAATTAAAAATTTGAATGGTTAATTTATTATATTTTGATTGTTTTTCCTCATTCTATATTAACGACTCCATATATCATTTGCAGTATCAGCATTCATCATGACAATAAAAGGTAGATCGGCAATACGTTACCTAGTTTTAAAAAATGAGGAACTATACCGAGTTTCATATTACCAACAATTTGTTTTAAAACACAAAAGAGATTTAGTTCAAGATAAACCGCGATGCCATAAGTTAACATGATGAAGTAAGTTTCGGGAGCGCAAATTCACTCAAGTAATTACGTATTATACCGAGCGAATTTATTATAAAATTAGCTCACGAATTCGTCATTACCTTAAAGTTACACCCAAATTTGATCTTTGCTCCTCAAAAGAGCTTATTGTGTTAAGAGAAATAGATCATGACTAACGATGAATCATAACAACCCTCTGTATAATTGCGAATACATCCGTGAAGCATGAAAGTACATTGAACCGTAATTAACCAAAGATAATATTCAAGATGTAATTAATTTAATGTTAATGCGTCCTGTTACGCTTATTTAGAAAATGTTGGGTAATTGCGAGGTTATTGATTGTAAAAAAGTTTACAAATCATCGACATTATTTACTTTTCTGTTTGAAGTTATTGCACCGATAAAAAAAATGATAAATAATATTGATCCCAGTTTTAACAACACTTAAAACTACAGGGAAAATTAATTTTTCGACACCGAAGCCCGACCTTCGATTGGAACCTGCGATTATATTTTAAACAATGTCTGCATAACTTTAGTTTCAAGTCAGAAACGAAAACAAGGCATTTGATTTTATTTTTTTATTGTCGGTAGTTATATCCAGGATTCGGCAATTTGTTTGCCAAAACTCAATTCAAGCCTATCAAAGTTAAAAGAACTTTGGAAAACTTTTATGGGTTTGCGTAGGAAAACTGATTAAAACTTACGACTGAGTCTTGAAAAATAATCTTTGGAGTATAACGAAAACGAAATCAATTACAAAGTAGAATTAAAGGACGCACAATTAGATTTGATCAAATTCGTAATTGACAAATAATGTTATCTCCAATTTTCTAGCAAATTCGACAATTTTGAAAGCTCAATCCTTTAATCCTTTCAGTTCTAAAAGATTAACGCTGATAATGCTATCTGCTATAATTACGAATATTTTACGCTTTTTTTCATTAAATTAAATATGTCAATATTTATAGGAAAACAGTGCAAAAATGCATTTTGATATGGGTAAATATTACGAAAAATGTGAAAGATTTGATGAAAGAAGCCCGAGACGTTCTCTGATGCAATACATGAGCAGATACATTTAATATGTGGAAAATAGCGTAGGCTCATTACATCGTAAAAGAGGTAACTAAATATGCCTCACTTAGGCGATAGGTTGACGAACCGTTTATCTTCCATTATACAGATAAAATAATTTTCAAGTCTTTTGTAGTTTATCAGACCTTGCGGTGTCTTCAAAACTTTTTTTTTAAAAGCGTTTTTAAGAAGTCAAAGTTTAGTCGTGCAAAAATTTATGCAAATTACAATTTATTTGCTTATGATTGCTTTTGTTTTATTATTTAAATTGTTGTCTATTTACTATCAAATTTAAATATTTACAGCTTTTCAATTAAGCGACTTTAAAGGGAATCCAATTGGAAACCTCACATGAGCTTACAAATCGCTCTACGATTGCATTTTGCATTAGCAAACAATATTTTTTAAGTAATTTTGTCTGAAATAATTAATTTTCGGGAAGATAGTAGATTAATTAAAACGATAACATTTCCATCATTTAATCAACCCCAAAATCTCTAAATGTTAACGACTAAATCCGAATTAAGAGGCTATTTTCGTGTGGCAACAAGTTTGTGAAGAATTACAAAAATAATTAAATTTTAAACGAATTAACCACACGCACCGTAATAAAACTGAACTTTCTATTTTTAATGCTTAAATATAAAGCCATTCCTACTTATTGTTCACCTTATATTGCTACATAATATAAATAAAAGATGCATTTTCAAGTGGTTTTAATAGAAATAATAAAATTTCATCAATTTAACCTTAAACTTCAAAGCAATTGCGTTTTAAATCAAAATTTTCGATTCGAACCTTTCAAAGACGACCAAATCATTGATTTAATACGACGAACGGGCTTATAGCGTAAATATTAATTAGTCTCCGTGCATTGAGAATTAATTATCGCTATTTCAAAATTAAGCAATTTTGAAATGGAATATTTTTAGATTTATCAGTTTAAAATTTATTTTTATTACTAAAAATCTTATCACACCCTACTATGCTGAAATATCATTTTGATGTATAGGCTTTCTTATTTCAAATTCAATACAAATCCTTGCCTAACATTCCATTGTATAATTAATTTAGTTTCTGTGTATTCGTATAATAATTGTAATCCATCGATTGGACTTAATCCTGCATCCATTGTATTATTTTCGACGTATTGTACAGCAAATCCTTTGGCTTCTGTTATCAACTCTATCTAATTAGTGACGCGCGCGAATAAATTAACGAAATTCCATGGTGACTTACACCTACTTTGATGGCCAATCCATTCACGTGTCCGTCAACCTTAACGTAGTAAGGCTGTCACCTGGTAATTCTCATCAGCATCCAGTCATTTATGGAAAATTCCAATACCCATTTAATATTGCAGATTTTTGAAATTACTGTTTTAAATTATTATAGATAAAATTTGATAAAAAATTCCTAAGATATACTTCATTACCTATATGTAACCAATTATTATTAGTTATTTAGTAAAACGAGAGAAATCAATAATTTATTAACAAAATTATAGTGCGCGATAGGCAACCCATCTTACACAAAATTTAAAATCATTAATAATAAAAAGTAATAAATTAGAAATAAACAGTTTTGTAAAAAAAATTATAACAAACTATATTAAATATTCTTCTTAACTTATTAATACTTCGAACTTATTAAGGAAATTTAATAATCATCACCAAACGCGTCAAAATCTATGTCGCCCAAGTCTTCACTGGTGATGAGATCCATCACAGCCCTAAAAAATGAATATCTCGTTAGGTTTCATATTAGCACGTGCAATTTACTCACCTCAAAATTCTAGTTTCTGCATTATCACCAGACCAGTTTACAATACCAGGATTGGTAATTTTGTACTCGAGGAGCAAATTCAACCTATCCCTTAGCTCCTTAATTGCTGTACTTGTACTTAAGGAGCACTTGAATTTTAGTTTTTCAACCCCTAGTGTTATGTTTGAATGTGGTCCGTCCTGAACAAAATTGTAATTATCACCAAAAAAGATTAGAGGCAGCGGATGCACCATCGTTGCATCATGAATATAATTTGAAGTAGAATGCAGTTTTAAATAATACACCAAAAGTGGAGCTTCAACACAATTTTCTCTACTTAAAACCGATTTTGGATGCAACTTTGCCCTTTCGCCATTAATAGTTTGCACAGCATGAGTATGTTTTCTACATCTAAAAAAAACAAGTTCGTAAAACTCACTTAAAATTAATTTTTTATTTCAAAAACATTCACCACTTACTTGACTATTGCAACTTTAGGATACAGTCCAGCAGAAATAATTGCCTTAACCAGACACAAATTGCCAGAGTTGATGTTACATTTCGGATCCTTTGGATCTTTACTGTCGACAAACTTCATATCAAATAAGTGCTCCATAAATTGTAGTTTCATCTTTTGCAGTTCAGTTAAAGTCTTCCAACTCAAAAAGTTGTCCCAACAAAACTTCTTTGCTCTGTCATAACCGAAAGTTTCAAATTCACTCAGTGCTTGATGCAATAGCAGATGGTCGCTTTTCCAACCGTTGGACAATTTTTTCTTTTTTTCATCCACCACTTTTTCCAGCCCGAGCGGTATCTGAAACGCGTCTTTGAAGTCTAAACCGGCAGCAACCGATAAAATTGGATTGACACATCCAAATATTGCAGCTAATAGTATCATTTTACCCATTTCCAATGACAGAGGTAGTTTAGCCAGATGGTATCCTAACGGAGTTAAATTTTCATTTTCGTCTAACGCATTGAGTCGTTTAAGAAGATTAAGAGAAATTGCTATGGATTCAGGCTGTGGTGGGTCGAGAAGACTTCCAAGAAAACTTTCTGTTTTACCCAATTGCAGTACTTTGACCGTCAAAATGGTGTTATCCAAACGAGTTCGTAAAATTTCAGGCAGTTGATATTCCTCCAGCAGAAGTTTTCTTGCTTTTGTGTACAAATGGAAGCATACACCGGCTTGCACACGACCAGCCCTCCCACTTCTTTGATTGGCGTTTGCTAGAGAGACAAACTGAGGTCTTAAAGTTTGAGTGTTTGAATCGATATCAAAGTTTGTTAGTTTTATTTTACCACAATCAATGACAAAAACAACATCGTCGATTGTTATAGAAGTTTCTGCTATGTTGGTAGACACCACAATTTTCCGAACGCCTTGTGGGGGACGGTTAAAAACTTCTTTTTGATTAACTGTAGGCATTTGAGAATGAAGTGGTATTATTAGGAACTTATGGGGCGGAAAGAGTCCCGATTCTCTCATTAGTTTAATCAATTTTGAAATTTCTGCTAAACCGGTTAGAAAAACCAAAATTGCACCGTCCTCCTTTTCCCTTTCACAAATATCCATGAGTAATGCAAATATTAGGTCAACATTTAACTCTTCTATATCAGGATTTCTTAGTTGATTGCAAACATTTTTCGAGTAAGTTCTCTCTTTTTCTAAATTTCTCACATATGGTTCTATAAAATTGAGATAACTTTTGAGAGAATCAGAAGCTTTTCGATTGCGACTGTTCCTTCCATTTTGCCAATTATCTAACCGAAAGTTTGTACGTTGAAGAACGTCTTCGAGAAAGAATTCCTGGACGGGATAAGTAAACCCAGGTATATTTAAGTGAGGGCACCCGTCAAAATAAGCGGAAAATTTTTCAGCATTCAATGTCGCGCTCATCAGGATCAATTTTAGATCCTTTCGTTTTGAAATCACTTGCTTTAGGAGAGTAATCAAAAAATCAGACATTACATCGCGTTCGTGTATTTCATCTAAAATTATGTGGGAGGCATTAGATAAGCACAGATCAGTTTCCATCTGTCTTAAAATTATTCCTGTAGTACAGAATACAATTGAGCCCCGAGTACGTGGCAAAACATGTTCTAAACGAATGTGATAACCAACTCCGATTCCCAGCCTTTCGGTTCGTTCTTGTGCTACCCTCTCGGCAACCGAAATGGCGCTGATGCGTCGAGGTTGGCTACAAACTATGTGGCATAGGGAACCATTTCCTTTGGCAATATAATCTTCTAAAATAAATTGAGCAACTTGGGTGGTTTTTCCACAACCGGTTTCACCACTCACCACTACAACTTGGTTAGCTTCGATTGTTTGTAAAATTTCGTCTCTTTTCTTATAACTAGGAAGCTGTTTACGTTTCGTAAGCATGTTTACATAGTCGGGCCTAATTTGACAATTTTCGTACTCGGTTAAGAGTTGTTTATCTAATTCTGGATTGCGATTCATTTGCTTGATGTTATTTAGTTTGTCTTCAATTTTACCCGAAATGTTTTCATTGTACTTTTTTCTGAAGGATGATTCTTGTCCTTCGTTCAGTACTAAGTCATTTTTTGTATTTTCCAGAAGGTTCGATAGTTGCGATTTTTTTGAGTCAGATAAAAGAACTTCTCCTACCTGAAAATTTAACAGAGGCTTTAAAAGATGTACATGTAAGTTAGAGAGACAGGACAAAGGCTATAGCTGGATAAGATGGGAAGACTGAATGTTGGTTAACTCTCAACAGAGCTTTATACAACTTGACCTTTTTTGATTTTACCTTACCTCTTTGTCCAACATTAGTTTCAATGAGAGGGGATAAATTAGTAATTCCTTATGCCCGATTTCTTCACCTTGAGATATCTGTCGGATAAGTATAACTATAAGGATAACCAATTATTATTCTTATAGTTATACTTATCCGATAGATATCTCAAAGTGAAGAAATCGAGCATTAGTCACTGAATTTAAAAATGAAATTGCTATTTCACTCCAAATGGGTTAAAAAGCTTTAGTCGGGTGATCTGCATTTAAGCGGAAGCTAATATTCCTATCTTACTGGGCTATAGCCTTTAATAAAATTTGAAGGATTTGGCAATACTTAGAAAGTACAAAGCACTTACAGGTTTTTGATTTATAACCTTTGGTGGCCTATCGGAACCTTCTCCATTTCTTTCTCTCTCTCTTTTTAGATTCGCGTAATACAATCCAATAGCTTTCCCTCGCAAATGTGGGGGATGCCTTGGAGGTCTATCTCCTCCTTCCATGTGTTTTCCACGCTTCCTTTTAAAATTCATTTTCAGTTTTAATTATCAATTGTAGGTTAGAAATTTTGGAAAATATAATTCATACCAATCGAGTCTAAATTTTATACAATTTGACTTCTTCCAATGTCGTAAGTTTAAAATTAAAATGTTTACTAGAAACTTCACATAAACATAATATTAAATTTTAAATCTTAACAATAATTAACCTAAAATTGTTTGATTGATACAGATTTATATGACTTTTAGTATTGCTACTCTCTACCAGAGAGAGCCACGCACTTATTTTCTTGCTATAGGGTGCGTCGGAATTATAAAAGAATAATTTAAAATAAATAAATTGCGATCTTCACTAAGCGAACGCCACCACTCGGTAAAATATTAAGTTAATCTAAAACGTATAATTGGTTGGTATAGAAAGTTTTGTTTATAATCCAAACGTTTGCATTTATTTGGTGTTCTATTATTGTTTCACCGCGGTTTTACGATAAAATAATTCAGAATCAAACTCAAAACAACATCAAGTGTACGTAATAGAGCCGCCATGTTGTTGACATTTGGTTTATCTAAGGAAAGAATTTGGATGTTTAATTTTGAATTAAATGATTAAAACTTAAAATTTAAATTAGTTAAGTTAAATTGATATAGATAGACATTACAATTTTGTTTAAACAAATAAGCACTTACACAAAACGCACCCCGCTTAATGGGTATAATTATAAGGGTTGCGTATCATTAGTTGACATAATGGTTAGTTAGGCATTTATCGAATTCTAATGCGCATATATTAGCGGTTAGTTCAGAGATTACCACGATGTTCGCTCCAACTGCATAATGCATTATTGTTGTTGTAATTCCCCCATTCCTGAAACTCTCAAAAACCAAACAATATTTTTCTCCATTATTATTGTGCTCGCGTGTGCATTTTACTTTAACCGATTAATTTTTGTTTTGTAACTTTTACTTTTAACTGCTTCGGACAGCCCATTTAACCTAATTGTTCTAGACTTCCAAATAAAGTACAATGAAGCACTTAGAATTGTTGCAATAATTTTCATTAAATTATTTCAACCTTTTGTCCTTTTTCGAAAAGCGCACAAAAAAGTTTCTCGTTTCTTTCTATTTTTATTATGCCATCATTTTCTTTTTCTTTTAATGCGATTAATTATGTTTTTGTTTTAACAAAATCTTAAGTCCTTTTTTGACTTCTCAGGATAAAAAATGTAATTATCGGAAAAAACATGTCTTAGCTCTGAAATTGCGTTAAGGATAGTAGCACCGAAATGTACCTCAATGTTATCGCCATACGTTATTCTCTTCAATACTTGAAGAAATCAATAGAACCACAAATTATACCGATATTTCTTACCCCGAAACCCACTTCTACCGAGCGAATTTTATCCCTAACAACGCCTTCATAGATATACCTAAATATTTTATTATTTACATTATATTATTTATACTTATCTACTATTGCTCCAAAAATATTAAAAATATCTACTAAATATTACAAGCAAAAAAATAAGTTGCATTTGAAAATCCTCTTAATTTAACATGTTTTTTATTACAATAATTTTAATTTAATCGGGATAGCAATATAGATGGCTTTGAACTATAGCAGTTGTTTCATAAATTCACATAAGGTTAGCGTATCTGATACCATATTATAATTAATTAAACTGCTTATTTCGAGCCATGGACGTATCAATTTTAAGGTGATTGTTGCAGAATCTGCAGTAATTCATACTTACTGAAAAAAAAATTGTTTCAACGCAAAAGTTTTATTCACTAATCAGGTAAACTTAAGCTGCTGTTATAAGACTGACATTTATCGACACTAAATGCGGGTGCCAAACCGGGGGGTCTGGGGGGTATGGAATACCCCCCAGTGCACCATATATTTATTATAAATAAATTAATAAATTAAATTAAGCGTAAACTCTGATGGTTTCAATTCTGCTGCCCTAAGCTATAGCAATAAATCAGTTTATTTGTATTTGTAGTAGCCCACGGGTGCCAAATATCTTAGGACGGTTCTGAGCAAGCAATCGTGATTGAATTGTAATTGCGTGCATTGCTGTAATATTTCGGTTTGAGAATTAAAATAACAGTGTTTTTGAATAAGATAATATTACTACTACGAGATATTATGTTGCAAGCTGACACAACGATACAAGTACAAATAAGTTAATATTTTAATGCCTAGATGTAAATAAATTTGTATGCATTAGTGCATTGAATATACGTGAGACTTACAGTCTCTGATCTACGGTGTTTGCTTTTAAAAAATACAAACGTAGAACATTCGTTTATTTCTAATGTCTATGAAGAATAAATCGTGTTACACTATGATCTCTGGGAAAAATGAAAAACAATTTAGTCCCAAGTGAATATGGTTTATCCTGGTTTCACTGTTTCAAAATATGGCCGAGACTTCAACTGCACTACACCCTGTATAACGAAAATTGAAATCGCAAATCCCAAATTATTGCTTTCTGATTCAATTTTAAAATAATAAAATATTTAAAAAGTAATTATTACTCGGAATAAATTAAACCGTAATCTTATCAAGCCGAAAATGTAGCAAAATTTGATTATTACCTTTATTTTTTTAATATGCATAATTAATTTAACGTTGTCAATGCAAACATAGTTTTTGAATTTTGATAATTTGTCGACAGCGTTACTTAACTTTTCGACAGTTATAAATGTGCCGTTGTCGATGATGTGGGTGAATTTTCGCACATATTAATGAGGCAACATCACAAATTTTTAAAAATGATGGATTTCTAAAATTAAACGGGAGATGCACTCACTCTGTTGCCTGCCCTTTTTTTCTTTTCTCCTTCGCATGGAGCAGAACAGTAGGTAATTGTATCGAGAAATGTCGAGAAATGTTTGTAAATTATTAAAATGATTTAAATTTAAAATGAGACTGACATTAAAATAAGTTTTTAATATTTAAATTTTATGCAACCCTCTCTTAAAGTTAATGATCCGCCAACTATAAGGATTTATGGAATCTGCCAAGAGGAATAGGGTGACTGACAATTCGGAGACTTATACTTTAAAGTGCACAATTAAAATAAATGTACAAATTAAAGAATTTAGTAGTAGATATTTTAAAGTGTCAATTCAAATTATTAATTTATCGTTTATGCAAAGCGACACGAAGAAGTTACCTCATACTACACAAGAATTTTCTTTCAAGTCCTACTAACCAATTCAGCTTTCGTGCGGATATTTAAAGATTGAAGAATAATTTTATCTATTTTATAGTTTTGTTATAGGTAGTATGAGTAATATAAACTTTATAGTCTCTATATACCTACTTTATATTATTGTCCTCTCGTTTTCATGTGCTTTTAGATGGCAAAGGGATTTATAAATAATAAAACAGCACGAAGCGTTAATAATTTTATGAAAATTGATAAAATGTCAACTATCAAACTCGGTAGATAATTGAATTTAGTTTTTCAGTCTACAATGTACACGCGTATTATAATCTCATAAAGAATTTAGTCAACAAATAGTAATCGCTGCTATATTTTTATGTTTTCTATCATTGCGTATTGTTTACTAAATAAATTACAGTTAAAGTGCCCTATTATGGTCTCCAAACCGAGTGTCCGTTAAAATCGTCATCATTTTGTCGAAACTTCCTCGTACATTATTAATTTGAACGTTTTTAAATCAGTTTGAGAATTTCCCATGAGCTTAATTAAGGAGAAAGGATTTTACTCCTATCCTATAATAGCAATTATTATACGTATAATATTGTGAGAATAATAATTTTCAATTTTTTAGTGTGGTAATTTTGAACGAAATTTGCTTTGTTATGTCTTTGAGTATATATTTTGTACATCTTTACAAAGAAATCAATTTAGTACAATGTACCATAATTGCTCCATCAATTGCCTGCTGTGATAAAATCTTCCATCTGAAAAATGTATGTTGGAAATTCAAAAATAGTGAAAATGAGTCGAATCGATACGCGAGAGTGCTTTAACATTATGGAATATAAATTTAAAGAATAAATATTTTTTTGATGTGAAGTGATGGGGTATTTACATAACGATGGCTCATCATCCTGCAAGTTATTGTTCATAAACGAACTGTAAGATATTAACGTACGAGATTGGGGGTGAATTCCGTAATATTATATAAAACAAGGCCTATACACGAAATTTATCTTTCTGCCTTGAATAATTCATTGTATTTATCTTTTAGGTGAATTATTTGTTCATTGCAAAATATTTGTTATCTGCATTAGTGTACACGTTTAAAACAGACGTCAGTCTTTCGTTTGGCCATAAAATCTATTAAAACAATTGCATTGGAATTGCACAACTCCACCTTAGGGCATAAATCAATCGGCTTTACTTTTACACACAAAGTAAAGTAGTAAAGACGTGGAGGAATAAGGGGGTGGTGGTGATAGATGCTATCGAGGGTCGAGCGTATCAGAAGCTGAAACAAACTGACCACAGTAATGACCACTGCATTCGTCACGTCGTACGTCACAGTGCTAAACGATCCCCAGCACGCACTCCAACCAAGAATTGCACTAAATATTCTCGACGTTTATTACCCGAATTACCGATAGTTGAGGAATTTAAACCAAATTCCTTCAAGTTTAACTTCTTAGTTCCAAAACAAGATAACTAAAATCGCTCCGAGGGTAAATGTCAAGTGGATATGAAAAGCGACGACAGGTAGGGGTGCACTGTCATTTATTAAAGTCGTTAAGAAAACGACTTCCGAATTATTACCCCCGTCTGTTAAAGGAAGCACATTTTAAAAGTGTCCCTTTTGTACTATAGAAACTAGTAAGTTAGTGTCCTTAAAGATGAATTAAAAGCTCAAGTCGAGGGTAAGAAGTCAAACGTTGCCGCCACACAGCGACGACCTTTAATTAAACAAGAGTTTATGGAAACCTCCTGCGTCTACTAAGCTCGTGATCGGAGGACGAATATTAATCGAACTGATACGCCCCACGCAAATAACATTTAACTTAAGGATAATGTATAATATACAAGGAAACCCGAAACTTAACTTCTAACCACCCCCCACGTATTTATAATAATATTGGGCACTCTAACGTCAGGTAGTAATTATTCTCGATAGACAATACGAAACGAAATAAAAGGTGATCGAATTACTAAAACGAAACAGAACAACTTTTCCATGTTCCATCAAACAAATTGAATTTTTATCTCAATCTAATTAATCGACGAAAATAATATCTATAATATAAAAATTTGTATTTCGTATTATTTGTATTGTCGAGGTAATTCGACTTACTTTATACAACAAAATATTATTTAGATTGTGTCGAGTTTTACGAGGGTCGTAAAATTAATGGTCGTACGAAACCCTTTTTACGTTAAAGGATATAAAAATTATATCGATTTGAAATGTTGTAGTGTGTAGTTTATGTGCCCACCTTGCTACCTATCATAGCAGCGGTGCATGGCCGATGCGTATGTAAATAAGTCTACACACCAATTATAAAATTAAATGCTTCTAAAATTTATGGCTCATAAAGTGAAGCCCGTTATAGAAGCAAGGGAGTCACGGACGTGACTCGAGGGACGTCGATGTACAGGGAGATGGGACCTGCAACGATTGTTTTAAATGCCCGACCAATTTGTTATCTAGCCATTGTGGGGCCCCCTTGTCTTTTACACACTTGCCGAGATACAACAAAACGTTAAAAATAGTCAAAATTGATGTTATCGTGATAGTATTTAAATTTCCATATAAAAGTCAGACGAAGCCGTAGTTAGAAAACCCCTCTTTTCAATAACGACGATGATTTGCACGCGGCGAAGAAGTGAACACGAGAAAATGCATTCCCTGATTGTCTGTATTGTTTGACTTCATCATTTTGTAGATGATTCACTCGCACAACTTTTTGCATGCCATTGTTACTGATAAAAACTCATAGCTTCACTAACTTCGTCTACATTCATAGAATATTACCAATAATAAAACCACCCCTTCTTTAACAGCTCTTTCACTTCACAAATTAAATGTTAACACAAAAAATTTTAAATTAAAACTCTCAAATTGATCCGATGGGAAAGAAAATCAAACGAGACGTTTCTTTCACTTCATGACTTCATAGCATTGCACACGGAAATATAAAAAGAAATTGGATTTACAATGCAATCAAGAATTGTTTTGCATTGACAGGTTATGGCCCCAGATAGAATTTTAGAATTCTAAAACCTCCGGTGGCCTACGAGAATTTTTTCAAAAAAAGTTAATGAAGAAACCATAAAAACAAAAATTGGGGGTCCGGGAAGTAAGGAATACCTCATGGAATAAAAGAGCAAAAGGTGCACTGGGGGGTATTCCATACCCCCCAGACCCCCCGGTTTGACACCCACGTTTAGTGTCGATAGAATTCAGTCTTATAATAGCAGCTTAATTTTACCTAATTCGTGGATAACACTTTTATTGTAAAATCAGCCCAAGGCCCAAGAGCTTTCATATTTTTTATGAAAAAAAGTAAAAATCTTAATTTTTCTCCTTCCTGTTCGGATTTATCATTATCGAATATCAGACGAAACGGCTCCCGTTTATTTATGAATTAATTTATTGGTGGAAAGCAATCACTTCGTTAAAGTCTTACAATCCATTTGATCTTGTGGATTACTCTTCAATTGAAAGAACTGTGTTGATCCGGCATAGAACCGTGGTTAGTCTACCGAGGTATGTTTAATACGTACATTGCTGTGGTTTCCAACTTGAATATAAAAATTTTAAGATCAATAGATTCACTTCTGGGCAGAATTTTAAATGAAACTAATGTTTATAACTCAACTATGTAACTATGCAGTGGCGTATTTAGAAAATGCTTTTGGGGGGCAGATTAAAGATTTTTCAGAATCTTGTTAATCCATTCATGTGCATCAGTTCTAACTAATCAAAATACTTAAAAAATACCAGCACGCTTTTGCTGCTCCTGCTACAACGTGTCATTTTTTGGTGGAAAAAAACACTATCGTTGGTCGATTTAACAGCAACTTTCTGTATTACTTTGAAAGTTAATTATAAAAATAATATAAAAATATAAAGTCAAAATTGTAAACCGGGGGGTCTGGGGGGTGTGGAACACCCTCCAGTACATATTGCAGGATTTCCACTCATTTAGAATACCTGGAAATTATGGGAGATTTATAATTTTACAAATTTTGCCAGGAAAAACCGGGAAATTTGAATTTTTAAACAAAAATGAGGGAAATTTAAACCTTTGGCTAGAGAATATTAAAGCTTGGTCTAGTAGCAACTTTTACGTTACTTTAGGGGTAATCCAAGTCATCCTTGGATCCTCTAAATACGCCACTGTAACTATGCCTTTTGTCCTAGCGAGCGTAAACAATGCATTTGCGCCCTAGGGCGGAAAAGTATATTTGCGTTTCTTATACATTCTTGCATTTCTATCTCTTACAATATTTTATCACGACCACTTTACGTCCTTGGTTCAATAATTAAAATCGCGACCCCATATATTCAATTCGGAAAAGTTGATGTAAAATCGTGAGTATTCGGTTCAACTAATAACGAAAAACCCCAAAGGTTTTTCTTTATTTTATAAATAAGTATTTTAATGGTCGTCATCAACGTAAAAATGAAACAAGCTTATATTTTATTTTTGCTTTTGTAACAAATATGATTTAAAAGGAAATTTATGCAGAACTCCGTATATGAGAATTAATAAAAAATTGAAATTAACCAAATACATATTTTTTGAAATCTCTTTTATGGCAACGATTAAATGGCGGTTTGGAAAGAAAGAAGTGAACTATAAAAAGGGAATGCAATAAAATTTCATATGCAAATGATGCTGAGCTCAATGCCTTGAAGTTTTCTATTATGGCCTCCGTTAAGATTTTGACACCTATCGAAACCCAAGCTTTCAATTTTAAAAGCTACAAAGCAATTGTTACATAAGAGCAACTTTAATATTCACTTCATTAATAACTTTTAGTACTGCTTTTTTGTAAAAGCTCGAAAAAGTTAATTTATTACAGCTTATAAGGAGCAAAGTTTCTAGATTTATATTTAAAATTTGTACCTGCATAGTTAGAAAATTTTTGAAATATAATGTTTATATATCAAAATTCGTCCGAATGCTTCCTGGGTTAGTTGAACGTATTTTTTACTTTATCGTATTTTTCTTCGACTTAGCTTTCCACGTGGTGTATTCATTTTGCATTCACTCCGTGTAGGGTATTCTTACTTAAAGTCTTTTAGACACAATCAAATTAGGATTAACTCGAGCAATTTTATACCGCAAATAAAACATGAATCAAAATACTCCCAAGTTTAGTTTTCCGTCATTTATGATGTGTGTTTTTCTTTAAATTTTCAGTTTCTGTAATTTAAAAAGATTATAGCGGATGCTCTCTCAGGTTATGAAACAATGAGAGACTGTTTCAATTTCAATGGTTTTTATGCATAAAGGGTCGTCTGAAGATTTTAAAACAAATATTAACCCAGGAATAATTCTTGTGCGGTAATTTTTAGTCTGGCTTGTGAGTAATTTAGATAATTTTGGTCTGGATGAATTATTCACAAGAAACCTGCAATGATAAAGTTAGTTCATGAAAATGCAAGCACGACATAGCATGCATTCAAAATAATAGGTTATCGGTGATGCACAGGTAATTTAAATATACCCTGGTATTAATTTTTTAAAAATGTTGATTTTTCCCGATTACCATCATTAAATAAATTAAAGATCAATAAAAAATAGCCTAATTTGTTTTGCAGTTTGAAATGCAATATTTTAATTAGTAAGCTTTTAATTTTTAAACGGTTTTTCGATTCAAGACACAAGTTTAAAAAAAATTTGTTAGTTTTTTCCTATTTCGATTCATGAAATATTAACCACTTGCTTCAATGATATTTAAAGTTAGTTAAACTTTCCAAGGCGTAATTTATTTATAAATAATTAATTAATTAGCACGTAAATTGGATCCAAAGTTTCTTTACAAAACTTTAATATTGCTACTAAGTAAAGATAATTTAATAAAAATTAGAATATCGAATAAAACGCAGACGAGATCCTGTACCAAATATGAATTTTTCATAAGTGTTGCGGTCCTATTTGCACAAATGGTTATTTTTGTGCAACCCCATGTGCATCCAAGGGAAGACTAGGCCCACAGTAGCCTATGATTGTCGTAAAAAGCGACTAAAATGAGCAGAAGCTTGCAAGTGACGACCCTAGAATAGTACACAGCTACCCTAAGAGCAGGAAATTATTCGGATCTTACCCCCTGTCTTACGATGTGTAAGTCGGTAAATCACATCGAAGAAGTTTTTTAAATAATAGCCTTTTACTTTAATCCGCCGACCCTAAATTTTCAAAATTATCGGATGTTATTTAATAAAAAACCAAAAACAAATTCAAACCGACTCAAAGTAACATTTTACTTTACTAAAATCTCAATAAAGTAAAAGTTAACAAAATACCTTTAGCAATTAAAACGGTGCTGTAATGTAGTGATTACAGTGGCGTAATCAGTTCTGGCATAAGTACTACCTATAACACCAATATGATCCCAATAAAGACAACCAAGATTAAGTAGTAAAACACTTGAAAATACATTATACAGTTCAGACAGATCAACAATTGCTTAGAGCGAGGTTAGAGGGAAACGGGTAGTTAGCTATGCAGATTTCGAATGAAAACTCTGTTAGAAATGTGTAAAGCGGAGTTTGCTTGATTTTTCTTCCGATTAACTGTCGTTCATATTTGTATTCAAAAATTCTTATCTTTTTCATAGATATAAGTTGTGTGTGTAAGCTAAAAGGCATTTTTTCGGTTAGGATTCTACTTGTCGATTGCAATTCTCGTGTGGAATATTAGAACGATTTTTTAGGTCCCGAGTCTGTCTATAAATAGCCAATATAAAGAGGTTTCTTCAATATCTTAAACTTTAAAGCGCAAATATTTTTATCGACTTATGAAAACTTGAGTCTTTCAGAACTTGCAAAATTTGCCATTCGGTTATTATTTTCTCTAGAACCCTTGTATGGACTATAGAGGATGGTATTGTTAAAAATTTAATTGGTTCATCTGGTGTAAAAACAAAGCAAGTTTATCATTTTGTAAAGAAAATTAATTTAAAAATTATTTATGAAACGCACTTAAACAGCGAACAATGGCCGAGTTGCACAACATTAAAGCGACCTTTTGGAGCGATAAATTTAAATTTTCACAATGGCATTTTTACTTTCTCATTATACAAAATCAAAAAAGTTGGCAATAATTTCGTTACAAAACAAATAATGCGAGAACGTTTTAAAATGTCTTTAGAGAGTATAATTTACTATATAAAATTGTTATTAAAATGTCTTTCTTTTTATGTAGAGTAGACGAGTTTGAGCTTTATTATTTTCTAACGCAACATTGTGCGTGCACTTATGCGGAGAGCGGTCAACAGCAGAACTTCATTAACTCTCACTATACCGAAACGGTAATGGCTGGCTTTTTCTACACCTCGAGTGTGTGGTTTGAATCTTTTTTATAGGAAGAATAAAAATACATATCGCACAAGCCTAACTAATGCTTATCAAGGTATCAAATAAAAAGGCGATAAATTGACGTTGGAATTTCAGAACAAAAACTAAATATTATTTGCACAAAAAGTGTCAGTCAGACGCACATACTACACACATTCATATATGTCTGTCATCGAGCCAAGAGTGGTTTTTCTTAGTGTTGGTAAAAATACATCAAGACAAATTAACAACTCGTGTCTGTAACAGAGAACTATAAAAACTCTTATAATTTGGCAGAGGAGAGATCTGTGAAAGAGCACCGTGATTTACGCGACCCTGCAGCATCCGTTGCAACGCATACCAATTGTTCTCGGCAAAAGACGACTTGATTTCAATGTTATTATGATCTACTGCAGAAGCCCTTTTTGCATAGAAAATAACATCCTTTATATAACTCTCCCCGTGTCCGTCCCAGACAACGACTAGATTTGCAAATAATATAAAAGCTTTATGGCTTTACAAGTTCTAGTGGAAGACGTGATCGTCGGCAACGCTTATTATGAATGTTAATCCGGTGCAAGGGTTGGCCGTTCCACCTGCACCCTGAACCGCCAGCAATCATCTCCCTGCATTTTTTTTATTAATCAAGTGAAACGAATAACGGTCGGTAATGAAGTTTTTATCGCCAAGTCGACAATTTTAAGATAGGAAAAATGGCGTGCTGAAGAGATCGCGATTACAAAAAATTATGTTTTGTAGCAATTCTACAAGGCGACATTGCACGCAATATATTACGCAACGAGTTGTTACACTAGGAAATTAACGTTGCTGTTTTATGTGTACAGGAAATAATTTTCGTCGCAGGTTTAATTGTAACATCTTTTCTTTTATAAAAAATTAAATCTACGCTTACTCCGCCGCTTCGGGTTTTCAGGGTGAAGTTTAATTTGCTCCGAACGAGGCCACAACAAGACACCACTGCCGTGGTGCTCGGTTTCAGTAATTTGGTACGTGCCAAGAGCGACGTGATTGATAGCTCTGGTCATTGATTGTCTATTGTCCAAACTAATAGAGCTCCCTCGAATCGAGGAAATCGTTAGAAGTTGTCTCAGCCCATTCAACTTCATCAAAGGACACATTTGCAATTATTTATCACTTATCAAAACATAACTTCATCACCGCACCACCACCCTTGAAGCATTTTGGAAATTTGCATGCATTTGATTGGTAAAATTTTTTAAATTTTATTTTCGAATCTAGCCTGCGACATCGATACATTGATTTTCATGTATTTACTATAAATAATAAATCTTTCGATGACATGCTTCTGTGTGTGAAACCATTTTCTATAATAATATAGAAGATTTAAGTAATTTCGAAAGCTCACATTATTTTGCTTTATGACGGCTGCTTTAACAAGTAGCATAAAGCTTTTATTTAAAACAAAGAATTCTTTTCATTATTGCATCACCACATTTTGTAACTGGGTATGCAGATAAGGTTATAAAAATATTTTATAGTAAATGTAGTTTAAGTAATATAAAATTCATGCAGGTAATTAAAAATGAAATATTTAACTTCTTCTGTCGTTCAAAATATTTTTTGTTGCGAGACAAAAATTTTACAAGCAGACGGAAAATGTAGCTACGTAAGAAAAGTAGTGAAAATCTAGATGGCTTACGTTAATAGCGATTTATTTTGCAGAAAATTCGACGATAATAAAAGTCCTGAACTTGTAGCAGGAACATTTTCTTGGTTTCTCTTTTTATTTGATAATATGATATACTCGCAATGTGTTTTCTTAAGAAGTTTTCCCTTAAGTTTTTTTTTTCAATTTTAAATTAGAAATAAGGTAGTTTCTCTAACGTGGGGCTTAATTTTTTCAAAAGCACATAACCTGAAGTTAGCTAATAAAATAGCTGCTCTCCATAAACGTGATGAAATGTGCCAATTAAATGGAGGTGGATTTTATATGCTTTTTAGTATATTAAAAAGTTGGTTTTTAAGTTTTTATAGTTATAATGTCTACCACAGTCGAAGAATATGAAAGGTATTTATATCAAATTAAATTTTATCATTATCATAAATTTTGGTGTCCATTACAGGGTCCTGGGTACGACCTAAAACTGCATACCTTGTTCTTCGCGAAAAGAACAAGTCTCTCTTCTCGTAGAGCCATTTTTGCCATTCTTAAGTTTTAACAGCTGATTAAAACATTTTTTTGGCTAAACAAAAGACTGCTTGGTATGGTAAACTGCACTCCAAAACGACCTGATAATGGTAAACTTCACTCATCTTCGAACACTTTTCAGATAATTTACACCCCAAAATTACCTGCAAAATGGTAAACTGCATGGAGTGCAGTTTATTGATGAATTACTAAATTAAATTTCCTGACTTTTTCAGGTTTTCATCAAAAATCAGAGTACTAACAGTGTGCGTTTTTGTAGGTTGGCTCTTAATAACATAAAATGAAGGTGTAAATCCGGGGGGGTTTGGGTGGCGTGGAACGCCCTCCAGTGCATCCTTTGTTGATTATCTCGATGGTAAATATTTCGAAACGTTGATAACTTAATAATCCGAGAAAAAAAGAGCAAATAGTGCACTGGAGGGCATTCCATGCCCTCCAGACCCCCCGGATTATTCCTACGTTTTGCGTTTTTAAAAGTTTCTGTTACCATAGCATACGCTGGGGTATTAAAAGCATTTTAGCATTTAAAGTAAAAAAACGAAGCTAGGACAGTTGGCTCCCGACAACTATTGGCCTTCGGGACTATTGGCCTCGCATGATGCCAGTGATATTTGCAATTAACGACCTCAGTATTTGGTGAAAACGTTGAAAAAAAACTGAAAAATTAACCAAATAATATCAGAGATTGTGCTTAACTTTATTTGTTTTATACTGATAGGCTTTCGTAGGATAGTGGACAACTACAGGTTAGAAATACTACTGTGTATATGCCGACGTTTCGCTCAACTTTATTGTGAGCTTCTTCAGGGCTACAAAGTTCTTTATTAAAATCTGTTGTGAATCATTTTAAAATTACAAACTCACCTAACATAATACACTGTAAACTTGTAATTTTAAAATTATTTATCAAAAAATCATAAAAGATCTTCTTCGTAGAGTATTCAATTCTCCATAAAAATCTATATTATTGGTCATTGCTGTAGCCTTATTTGTTTCAAAGAAAAAAAATTAAATTCAAAAAGTACAAAAATCCCATGTTATTTAAATGGGCGTTTAATATCACTTTAATCTTGAATAACGTTGGGAGGAGTGAATTTATCGAAAAATCCTAAGAGATCTTTTTTGTAGAGCGTTGAATTTTGTATATAAATATATATTGGTCATTGCTGTAACTTTATTTGTTTCAGAGAAAAAAAAATTAAATGCAAAAAGTCCAAAAATCCCATGTTATTAAATGGGAATTGTAACATGATTTCGGCACGGTTTAATTTGAAAATTAAGAGTTTTTTTGGGTTGGATATTTTTTTTGGGGGCAAAAACTAAAAATTCAAGCAAAGAAAAAACCAACTTGGGAAATAACGGACACCCTAATTGGGGCATGTCCCTCTAAGATTATTCCCGAATTGCTTATTTTCTACGAGTTTCAAGAATTTGATCGTTTTGTGCGTTTAAGTAGGGTGGCCCTTAATATGACAAAATGAAGATGTAAATCCGGGGGGTCTGGGGGGCGTGGAACGCCCTCCAGTTCATCCTTTTGCTGATTATCTGGATATCTCTTTTTTACGGACAATTTTGCTAAAGAAAAATCATAAAATAACACTAACCTACGTAACCGATGCATATCTTCGCGCGGATATCTCTCTTTTTTACGAACAATTTCGCTAAAGAAAAATCATAAACTAACACTAACCTACATAATACGATAGGCATCGGTTATGTAGGTTTTAGTGTTAGTTTATGATTTTTCTTTTTAGGTTTCTAATTTTATATTTACTATTTTAATTTTTTATTTATAGTTTTTCAAATCAACGGTAAACTGAACTGCAAACGCACGTCGAAACTACCTGCTAATGGTAAATTGCACTCCAAGTTCGTGCAGTTTATTATGTGGATTAGACTTGACTTTTTTACTCGGAGTGCAGTTTACCACTTTTTTCAGCTGCCTGCAGTCGTTCGTGCAGTTTACCGTCACCCGACTGCTCCAGCTTTGGAATTATCGTCAAATTGTAGATTATTCCAGTTGAAATTAACATGAAGCAAGCACTTCAGTCCTTTGTAACTGAGAGCCTACATTACAGTTTTAGATCGATACTTATTGTTCAACACTAATGTAATTATTATTAAAGATGTGAAACGAACTTTTCTATGAAATATTTGATACTGCAATAAATTGCACAGCGGAAGCGTGTTAACTTATAATCAAATTTTTAAGACGTGTAGTTACATGAAGTGGAAGTTAAAGACTAAAAATTTTCGAGACGTTATTTTTAAAAATTACTGCTTGTGCTGAGAGCATTTAAGATATAATAGTAATTCTTGCACTATATTTTTACAGCATACTTCTCGAGCTTTTTGATGATTGTCGAATTTTTGTGCATTAAAAGAATTGAAAATTAAAAAAAAATGTTTATACTGCAATTTCGCTTTATTTTACTTGAAAAAAAAAATGCATTTACCCAGCGATCGATTGTCAATACCTATAAAAACTATGCAATGAGTGTAGCATTAAGTTGCATGTCATGCATACACCATTCGTCATTATTTTATTTACTTTTCGATCATTAGGTACATAAGAATTAATTATTTCGAGCGTTTCGTGACAATAAAATTGCAGAATTTAATAATCAATAACAATTGTAGCGTAAAGATGAAGACTTTTGATGTGGGTACGGTAACTTCATCAAAGAGAAAACGAGCGATAGGCTTATTTTACCCGGGGAATCACTTGAGCTAAAATAAGTAGAATATCGAAAATTTAATTTTGTTATAAAAATTCCTGTTTGTTTTATTGTAATTGCTTTAATTTTAAAAACACTTACGGCGAACTTAAACACCGCAAAAATATAAAAATTTTATTTTAAAAGCTGGAAGTGTACGTGCATTAAAAAAGGCTTCTGGTTTTGATTCTCCTACCTTCTGTTGCTATCACGTAGCACCGCAGAACATGACAACGCAAAAATAATATAAAAACTACGATTTTACGAAACGCAAGTGATAATAAACATTTTTGTGCTTTTTGGGGAAGTTGACTTAATATTTTGAAACTATAGTGTGCAAAAAACCACTGCGATAAATATGGAAATGCGAGCATTATATGAAAGATAAAGGAATATCAAGGATGTTTTTTGAAATTGTATCGTAGGTAAAATACAAATTTTATTATCTACTTACATTTTATATTCGAGTTATTTTAGAAAGGATTTTTTAGCCGAAACTTAGTGCTTATTTATTCAATTTTAAATAGAGATGTTACGCGGGTTGCTGTTAAGTCCGACTTAATTCTTACGGCCGAATAAACGAGAGATGGTGAATTGAAATTTTTCAGTAACGAAGATGTAAGTCGGGATGGCCGGACCTTGGGTCTCCTTTGTGCTATTAAAAAAGTTGTTGAAAAATTGCAATCTCGCTAATTACCATCGCGAGTAACCCTTCTCGATTTATAAAAAACTTAAAAAAGTTCCTTCTTAGAAGTGTAATTCAACCCCGAAGTAACGTAATTATTTGCGATTTTTATGTTAGCATTTAATTAACCACGCTTTCATTTCAAGTTTTCCAATTTATTGCCGAGTAAAGTTAGACGAACCAACTAAAACATGATGTTCTACTTATACTAATTTCTTGATGTTTTATGTCGTTCCTCTGATAGTTGACCGGCATCGAAGCAACGTAATGCGCGTAGTGCCGTCTCTGGAGAGCAGTAAGGGTGCAAAGCTCTCATTCCGCGTCGGGACGCCACAAAGCAAGCGTCTTCCGTGTTTATGCAGACGATAAGATCGCGTTTGTTGCATACGTTACGATTACTCTGGGATTTATAATATAGCATTGGTGTCGTTTTGTGTGACCATTTCCGATGATAAATTTTTCGTACAAATTTTTCAACTTTTATTAAAATTTATTTCGGTACAAAACATATGTTATTCTTTTACGAATTTCATATCGCATTTTCAATATTACCATGTTTTCATATCATCGTAACGAACCGAATAAGTTAATCCGATTTAACTTGCATATCACTTTTTGATATTATACAAAATAGTTTTTGATAAAATTAATTTTTTACCGATCTGCCATATTTGGTTGTGCTTGTGGATCTAATCTAAGTGATAATTTTGCAAACTAAAAAATGTCCGAAAGTGCGTACAACTCTCCACTGTTTACCCGTCGTTTAACCGAATCCTGCTGCAGTTCGCCCGCAAGAAGCATCGGACACCAAACACCAGAGGTTTTGACCGATTCGGACGGCGATGGAGATACGGTGCTACAAACGGAAGTACCCGGAGTTCCAGAACAGACCATCATCTCCGGTTGGCTAAAATTTAGGGACAACAAAAAAGTAAGACTTTTCTTCGATTCCTTATACTATAATCGCTTTTTCACCCTCTCAAATCAACGGCAGAAACTAAAGTTGCAAATCCTCTTTAAGAAGATCTTTGTTTGAAGTGTTCTTCGTTTCGATATCTATACAGATTAACTTGGTGTTTGAAAAATAACTTTGAAAAGAGATTAGCTCTAACTCACTGTTAATTTCTTGCCCAAATTACAAAAGACGATCGGTCGGCTTTGCACTTTATTGATTTTGTAGATAAATAAATATTGAAGATATTACTTGAGGCAAATAAATTTAATCACTTTTGATTGTCAACAAAACTATTTTGTAAGGATTCCGACAGGATTCGATATAATTTTCTATTTATTAAATTCGTTTGCAGTAAATTTAACTAATTTTAGGAATTAGTTTGTAATCTGCAATGCTGTCCTCCAGGGCTAGGTTAAATATATGAAACAATTTGTGATACTAAAATATGTAAACAATTAAATATTTAATCTATTGTCGACGTATTTACCATAAATTCAATAGCGATTTGCTTAAAATATTAAATAGAGAGGAAGTTAGAGTATCCTTTGTGGCTCGATATAATTTCAATCATCCTGTATTTTAAAATCCATTCTTTTACTACATCTACACATCCAAGTATACTTCACTTTTCACTTTGGAATTCTCTCCAGAAACCGTTCGGATACAATTCGCAACGCAAATCACTTGTAATGGATCCTGAATAAAAATTTAATACTCGACTAAATTATTTAACTCGAAAAAGTAGAGACGTTTTATGCCGCAGTTGTTAAAAAATACTGTTTTTGCCGATAATAAAGTTTTATGCTAATGGCAATGCTTTTCCTTGTGGCTTTACATACAGAACAAATTGAAATGAAATATTTTTGATTTATTGTTAAACTTTCGGTTCGACTTAAAGGAAAAACTAAATACAGTAACGCGTTTCTTTGATTTACTGCTTTTTAAGAACTTTTAAATGATATCCATAAAAGTTTACTCGAAAATTACTGTTTTACAAATGCAAAAACTCGCTAGTATTAGTTAATTGTATTTAAACCAAACAGGAATTGTTGAAGAACTCCAGAGAGCCACTTAATGCAGTTTCCACGTTTTTGTTATGCTTAACATCGTCAGAGTAGGTACACAGTGCACAGGTCAACCGTGATAACTTTCCCTTGCACGTTCTACGTCTGAATATGAAGTTATCGAAATTTTAATTTTATGCTGCAATTAATAATCTAATACAATACAGCTGGCTTTCTTTGGTATAGTGTTAGTTTAAAATAAAAATTTATTTCAAAGAAGCTGTTCGTTCAACATAACAGTTTTCCCATAAAATAGAAAAAAGAAACTATTGGAAAACGCAGATAATTCAAAATTTATTTAGATGTTTACTTTCAACATGGAATTAAAGTTTGTAATATTTGTGTAAACCACATGATACGATTTTATTATAAAATGGAGAAAAGCACCAGACTGTTCGCAATTTTTTCTTTCCAATTTAATGTTATATATAAATTTTTTTATCATAATATAAAAAAATGTGTTGAAAAACACAGACTGCCGTAAATATGTTCATTTTCAGTAGTTTTTTTTTGTCCAAACCAATTTCATACAAAATTTGTTCAAATAATTCGATGTAATCGTAGAAAATTGGAAAAATTCAGATTGCATGCAATTTATCATCTCATTATTTTCAATAATAATAATAATAAATTAATCTTTGGAAAAACATTTTTATTCTGGAACAGTGCCGGATCAATCTATTTCAGCGCCGGGTGCAGATTAGGTAGGTGGCTTATCAGGGGAGGCATAGGCAAATTCTGAAGTATAATTAAACGAATAAAATTTTCAAAAAAGCGAAAACGTAAATTTTTGATTGTGAGAACTATCAAAAGATAGCGAGGTACCACAAAAGCACATGGACCGCAAGGATTTACTGTGTTACTGATAAATTCGAGATGGCTCTCCGATATCACAGATTTAATCGTAGATGAGTATGCATCAAGAGATTAAGAAACACTGGGGGGTATTCCATACCCCCCAGACCCCCCGGTTTCCAACAAAAATACCTAAGGAATTTCGAAAAAATCCAACGAAGTAGAGCATTCAAAATCCGAGTAAATGTAAAAATTCAAAGATATTTTTGGAAATCTTAAGATTACAACTTCTTTTTTCATTTTTCAACTTTTTCGAAACAAAAATCTTGAGGCCATCCAGACGGAAATCTGAAGCAATCTTTTAAAAATATCGTAAAAAAATTTAGTGTACAAAATAAATTTGCCTTATGAGTCATTGGTAGCTTACCCCATAAAATCAGATCAGAAATCAGGCTGATTATTATCTGTAATGCTGGCATCAGTAAAATTACAACTAGGTGCTTTGATAATTACATCTACCACATATGTAAAGCGCCATTGGGATGGATTATACTTTTACACTATACTTTATGATCAGCCTCCTCAAATTACAAAGCCACGAGCCGCCACTGGCCTTTAATACTAACTATTATATTTTATATAATATTCGCGATTTACTTTACCGTTGGTGGCGCTCATGAGGCTACCAAATATCAAGAATATGGCGGCTCTATTACGTACAATTGATGTTGTTTTGAGTTTAATTCTGAATTATTATCGTAAACCCGCGGTTAAATGATAATTCACAAAATTAAATACCAAAAGAAGGCAAACGTTTGGTTTTAAACAAACTTTCTATACCAACTATACTTATTCGATTAACTCAATATTTTCCGCGCGGTGACGTTTGTTTAATGTAAATCGCGAATAATAAAAAAAAAAACAAAATTTTTATTATTTGGGGCTAAAAAATACAGAAAATAAGTGAAAAAATTGATCAAAAAACGGAAAATTTCATAATTTTTTTCATCTCTCTAGCTTACCAGAAGAAATGTAAAGATTAAAATAATCGTAAAAAAATTAATAAAATAGATGGGGAGGGGGCATCGGATATTTTTTAATGCAAAATTTAATAATTTATAGAAAATTAAATTAAAAACGCACAATTTTGGAGCCTTCTGATTTTGGCGCTGGGTGCGATCCGTTGCACTCATGGTTTATCCGGCCCTGTCGCCCTGTTCTGGAATGCCTATTTTTGACATAAAAATGGAAAGCTCGAGATTAATTCGCTTGGAATTGAATCAACTGCTTAGGGTTATAAAAAGTTAGATGTATCAAGACTTGATAATCAAGAAAAGTATCTACGTTAACTACGATATTTCAAACCGGGGGGTCTGGGGGGTATGGAATACCCCCCAGTACACAACAGTAAAATTAAAAGAAAAGATTTTTCGAAACAAGAAGAATTCAAATTGACATCTAACAAGATGGATACATAATATGTAAAACTTTGATTTCAGTCTGATCTATGGATTTGAAAGCAGACAAATACATTTTTGATGGATGGGAATTACCGACGTATAATTTTGATTAATCAGAAAAATAGAACAATTTTTATGAATTTAAATTGTTGGCTGCATTATTCTAAAATAAATGGAATAATTGAGAAAATCCTTAGAATATTCTTCAAAGGATCCTATTTTCGCGAATTTAGCAAAACAATTTTTTGTGCAGGTATACCCCATTAAGAAATACAGCAAAAAATGTAGAACTTCAACAAAAAAAATTTGCTTTTCCTAAATTCTGCATATAAAAAGTAAAATTCTGTAGAATCTTTGGAACAAGATAACTAAAGCTCCTCGTGCATTGTCTTCTTTTCTACCCTAGATATTGTCTCACGTTTAACATGCAGCGGAACTAAATTTGTGGAAAATGCGAAGAAAAATTTCGTTATAAATTTCTCAGCTGTTAAAATAAATTTATCCCTTTCGTGCTGGTGTTTGTCTACGTAATTATCAGCGGTATATAAGTCAATAAACACCCCCACTCTAGGCACTTGATGTATACTGTGTACATGTTTGATTAGCAGATATTCATGTAATGCATATGCGATCCCGAAATCACACGTGTAAAGAACAATGTCACTCAAATTTATGATTTATTAAACATGGAATAATTTGAGGGTCCTAGAAAAAAAGAGAAATTGTATCCGATTGGCAGACTCAAAAGTAATTATTATGAGGGCTATTTGGAAAATTTAATAAAGCATGCTCGATGATAATGTTGACTATATAGAGAGAGGCGGAAAAGTTTGCGATAACAAAATAATATAAAAAGTTACGATATATTGTTTATTAAATTGGAAAAATCACGAGGCGCTGAAAAGTTGAGAAAGTTTAAATTATTGTAATGAATTAATAAATGGGAAAAAGAAGTCTCTGGCAGAGTATAAAAGATTTAGGAATTTAATATAGTTGAGTAAACTATCCAAGTGTATTAATTCTTTCAAGTCGATAGTCGTGTTGGTCTTGTTTGATTTTATGGAGAAGAGGATTTAACATTTCATAAGCGGCACAAGTTGAAGCGATCCCACTGCTGAAATATGCAGTAGGCTGGGGTGTACTGCAGCCGCAGTCTCGTCTTCGATCCATTGCAATTCAACCCCTGGAACTGCCTGCTATTATACGGATGTTGGTTACGAATGTGCCGGTTACCATTGCTGATTGAGTACTGCTAGTAGTAAAATCGGTCGGTAATTCACCCTTTTGGCCTATTGCATGTGGCACGTGTAATTATCTACAATTTCGTGCAGGTTTGAGACAACTCTCATTAAGGTCGCCGACTTTTGTTGTCTGCGTATAATTTTCAAATTCATTAATCAGACCGCATACTACTTAACAGATTAATTAATATGTCATTTTCGGACAAATCACCTTGTTTTTCCTAAAAACAGTTTAATTAAAAAATGGACGCTACAATGTTCGTTTAATCGGAATTAACAGAGAAGAAGATTGCTTGTCGCAACTTTCATGATTTAAGCAGCCAGAAACGCACAGTTCAGCTGGAACAGTAATAAGAATAAAAATTAAACGAAGCATGATCAATCATTTAGACTAATAAAGAAGTCTTCCTTATTCTCTGCCATCTCGAGCGAAATTAAATTTACCGTTGAATTTATAAGGCAATGATTTGCTGTAAAGATATTCGATTAATTGAATTTTTGATATGAAAGGTGATTTCATTTTAAGTTTTAATAAACAATTTTTGCAAAATTTACATCCAGCGACAGACTTCCCACTTTCTTTACTCGAAAAGTTCACGATGATACCTTCAGGCAATATTAAATATTGTCACCCTATATCATACGGCATATCGAAAGAATAAAAAAAACTTTTTCTTGTTTGAACGATGGCATCTTGGGAGCCATTAACAAGTCAATGTAAATTATTATCGAGAATATTTTCAAACTTAAATTATTGAGTGACCGTTTACCTATATCGTGGAGGTCGGGGATGAAAATTCAATTTCGTTACTTATAACGGGAAAATCGACAATTTCCCTTCAGACCTACTTTTTTAAAAATTTTGCTTTTTCAATTAATCGATTAGAAAAAACCCTCGCAAATTATAGGTACGAATAATGTTTTTGAGTGTAATTTTAAAAAATTACTTTTTAAATATGCACTCAAGTGACGTTTATTGACGTTCTGGGTGATCATTAATCTGACGGCTTAAATTATCTCTCGCTTCGTGTTATTTAAGTTGTCGAACAACCGTTAGTGCGGGTCGATACGACGCAGTTTCGTTGGTTAGTTCAAAAATAATCGGAAAATATGATGCTTAATATTAAACATAAAGAAAAACATATATAAAGGTAGACCAGATGCTACAAAAGTATTGTGGCTATAAACCAGAACTACGTTTTCAGTACCAATTTTATCCGGCACTACGTTTTGATAGCAATGCTTAAGTAAACCACCATGCCAACTTTTTAATTAATTGTTTTAAGTTTTAATATTTGACGAAATTAACTCATAATAACTAAAAAAGAAAAACTAAATTGAAATAAAAGTTGTTAAGGAGGTTGGGGAGTCACTTTCAGCCAGGGAGGTGAGAGGAGAACAAGCAACAATCGAACATCGAAACTTGATAATTTTTGTTTTTTACTTTTATTTGTCAAACGAATTAAAATCATTACATTGTTGCTTGCTAGAATTAACGTTGTTCTTTAATGCGTAGTAATTAATTTATCACTTAAACATGAGGAAAACAATTTATCCGATGAATTTTGATTATTTATTTAATATTTAATGATAACTCGAATTCACTTTCAATTAAATACACAATCCAGACAATACTGATCAGATAAATTATACAGATTTTAAATATGTATCTTCGTTTGATTTGTTAAAAAAAATTGTCGCTGTAGTTCTTTTAACTCCGATCAGTCAGCTAGCTTTAAAGATTTAGCTAACAGCTATTTAGAAAAACATTTGTACATTTTTAAAACTTGGTGAGGTTTTTATATAATACACCGGCTTCATTTTAGTAAAATGGGAAAATGCAATGTGGTTGTATATCCGACTCAAGAAATGAATAAAAAATTTTCGTTTTAAAATATATCTCATGAACGAGGCAGCACAAGTTACTCTTTTTATTCGGTAAGAAAGCTTCATAAAAAATCATTTTATCATTTAAAAGGTTTTTTATTCAAATTTTGTGTCGGTTGTACATCGCTAATTATAATTATAGATTTTTCTGCGAGTTGTTAATTTCGTCCAAAATTACATGGTCAAATGATTTGAAATTTTAACGCCAAATACGAACATTTCAGCAAAATTAAAATGATACAGAATAAGAGTTGGGTCGATGAATTTTAGATTTTAAATTACATTAGAACAAATTAAAAAATTAATTTGTAAATGCAAGCTACATAAGGTGATCGCCCTCGTTATTTAATTTTTAAAAAACTTGGCTTGAAGCGAATTTGCCTTTAAAATTTTTTTCTTGCAACCTTTTCTTATTCATCGAGTACTTCAATATTTTCCCTCAAGACGGGTACTTGGTGTTGTTGAAAATTATTATAGAGTACGGACAATTAAATACTGCGTTCATCTTGTACGTGACTTTATCGAAATTCTACTTTATAATAATAAACTGCTGACTATGAAAGATTGTGAATTCACAACTTACCATCTGAAATTAGTTTAAGTTTTGAGTAAATCAAAATAAATGTCTGGAATTTAAAATCTGACAAAGTAAAATATGAATATTCAGCACCAAGTTGTGCTTTACGTACATAGGTTAGTTAATAACTTAACAAAGTTTGATGCTTTCATACTTGAGAAAATGGTCCCTCGATCTTCACTTCCACTTCACAATAGAGAGGAAATACTTCTTAAAACCAGAGTGATTTTCCTCATTATCCAGACATTTTTTGAATATAATTAGCCACTTATTTAAATATTAACGGTTATTCACTTACCTTTAATTATCATCGAGTTTGTAATCAAAAGTTTAAAAATTACCCGCCGGATAATAATTATAAGGCATAATTTTAATAATACAAAAGCTACTTTCTTATTAAACGAAAATGGTAACTTAGCTTTTACATAAATTACGATAGGCTTGCTTTACCAATTAAATTGATAATTTCAGTTAAACATGAAAATAATAAAAATTCAAAGTGGTTCATACACAATTAAGTATGACTTCCGCATTCGTGACATGCACGATTTATGTTACTTTTCAATTTCAATCGTGAAATTACTACTTAAGAAAAAAACCTGTAAATATTTTATGAAAATCTCTTCAAAAAAAAGTAAGTCGATGAAAATAAAGGGAGAAAAAGTGGTCAAAAGATAAGATTGAAGAGGTTTAAAAATGGGGATGGATTGTATTCTAACGCACACTAATAAATTGATACCCACTCATCAATAGTAAATAAAAGAAAAAAATCCACTTTCACCTCAAAAGTTTCTCGGTATGGAAGGTTTTTGCAAACATTTTAATGAAAAATTTAAATATTTTAAATTCAAACCGGCTTTAGTTGATTTAAGTAATTAATTTTATCACTAGAATGAGTCTTAATTAAACATCAAATATTTACGGTTTTCATTAAAATTAGTAAAATTTTACCAAGTACAAGAAATGATTTTAAAAGTTACATCAACTAGGTCAAGTTCAAGTTTACAATTTCATAAATAAATTAATGACTTCCGTATTTTTTGATTTATTCCTTACTAATTTGATTTAATTCGGATTTCGCAGGATTTATGGCCGGCTAGCTTCTACTTGCAGCGCCGAGAGCCCGGATGTGAAAACACACGTAAAAATAAAGACTCATTCAAAAGTGATGTGAACGTCACTGTCGAGTAAATTCCACGTTGATGAAAATAAAGGATTGGACGTAGATTTTACTAATTCAAAATAATTAAAAATTAATTAAAACATGTAAATTTAATTATTCAAAGATTCATTTAGTGAGTTACTGATTAATTACCGATCGGAAGAAATTGTTTCAACTAAGTAATTAAAGCTGATTATTTTATTCAATTATCAGGATTCGGTTGAATTTTTAATTTTCAACAAACTACACTCTTGAGCTTTAATAAATATTATACAACTTTAGTTAAGTAATCAAATATTTGCTTATAATGTGACTTAATTATAGAATTTAGTTTGTTTTACGTAAATTGTCGTTTTATTAGGGGTGTTTTAACGTAAACACGCAATTGTACGTAGTATATATGCGGCATAAAAAATAAACATGAAATTTATCGACATTATAGCAGTTAATTGTTATGGAAAAGCGTTATTAGAAAATACTTTTTGAAAATAAATGGTTTCATTAATTAGGAAAATGCAGATGATAGAACTCATTTAAAGGGTGGCAGCTGGTGTATAAGTTTGTGGGGTTTACCCAACCGACCAATGTAATAACAATCGTAATGCTTTTTTAATTGAACGTGCAATTTTTCTATTTTAATTAATTTTTATTGCAAGGATAACTGAAATTTACGTTATCTGTTTGTGCGCATATAATGTATTCTCTCGCCGACATTTTCACTTTCTAAATCATCAAAAATCGTTTCGAACTCTTTGATATTCAAAATTAATATTATAGTTTGTTAACCCTTTTGTTGTAATAATCTGTGTTGCGATCCTTAAAGCAGATGGATGACTGAGAAGCCATGTTGATGAACATGTCATGAATCCTGATGGGCTTTAGTTGGCATTTAGTATCCTAGTTTAGTTTTGCATAATGTTATTAGTCTTTCGATTATTCTGGCGAAAAAATTCCGACAGAATTAATTCGAAATTTTTGAATAATCAATAGCTACCATCTCCACACGTTTCTCGTTTCGCAAGCTGTATGTTGAGGGTTGCTCACAAAATTAATATTAATTCGCCCGTTATTTCGTATAGTTATAACACGATAAATTATCATTAGAGTAGTTTGCTCGAAGATAACTTGCGAGAAACAAAATAATATGCAAAAATATTTCGATTTCGTCAGTTATGATTTCCCCGGGCTAGAATTTGTTTATTACTGTATAAATTGTTGCGAGTTAGTTATAAAGCCATTTCTTCTTTTATGTTCGAAAAGTAATCACTTATTTCATTTTAAAGCTCATTTAGAACATTAACAAATTGGTTACTGAAAACAAAGCTTGTTATCTTAAATTCTATGTGCGCTTCTTAAAATATCAATACGAACGTACAAAGAAAATAATTAAACAAGTTTAATTAATCGTGCAAAACTGTATTATTTATTATAATAAAACAGCACTTGAGTAGAAAATTTATAGGGCAATAAAGAAAACGTAACTAAAAATCATTATTATATCTTTTCTTAACTTCACAGAACTGAAAACTGCAGTCTTAATTATTAGTAACGCCAGACGTTTGACAAAAGTACGATAGCGATCAATTATTGATTGAATAAACGATATTCCGAGTAGGTAATCTGGCTTACCAGGAAGCAACATTATAATTTTTAATTAAAAATATATAACAACAATGTAATAACCGTAGCAAATTGTATACAAAGCTAACATGGAATGCGGAATAAATTTGAATATGGATAATTATCGGTGTATTATCGGTAATTGATTGATTATATTAATTTGAAAATGTAAATTTAAGCAATTATTTTCATTTTGTATTTTGACTATCTCAAAAACACCAACCCGTTAAAAATAATTAACCGTCTATTTTTTATTAATTATCAAAATTTAAAATGAAATTTCGACTGCTGATCACACAAAATTTTACCAATTTATGCTACAATCATTATTTTAATTACGGAAAAATCGTGCTTTTCAATTTTTTTGTGTATTAAATTTTTGAGAACTGATGATAAGGCGCTATCTGAAAATTAAAAAAAAGGAGAACGCAAAGTCGATGACGCATTTTCAATTATCTGACATTATCGAATCAATCTCTAAAATACAAGCTTTAATCGGACGAAATCTAATTAGGTTTATGCTTTGTGATTTGTTAAAAAATTTTTTGAAAATAAATTGTTTTGAGGTTTCAATGCCTAACAATAATGGAATCGTTTAATTGTCTGGCTAAATAATAAAAAATGGAATGTCAATTTTAATTATCATTCTGTCGGAAATTTCCTTCAAGTCTTGCAAACAAATTCAATTTTTTATTCAGGCTAAATTTTGGGTTTCAAAAAATTTAGGGAATTATTGTTTTACTTGAAGAATTTTGTTCGCTTAATTCGATTTTATACTTTCAATCATAAGTCTTTTATTATTTTTTCGGTCCTTTTAACCTTTTCTTAAAGTTTATTTATCCTTTCAATTTTGGTTATTTGAAGATTACAGTTTGTTTATTCTATTTGAAAATAATTTTCCTCAAATTACGATTTGAGATCGTTGCACTTTTACATTGAAAATAATTATTCTTAATAGCTTTGGTGATTAATTAAAATTTTACTTAACGAAACCATTATTTTATAACATCTTGAAAATGTTTATTTGTTTCCCATTTTCTCATAAAAACTATGAAGAATTACTTTGACGTTTAAAAAGATTTTAAGAATGCAAATGCCGTCTTAGTAGCACAATAGTGGTAAGATATTTCATTTTCTTACATTTTGGCTGACAGAACTGAAAGCTATTATTAATTTATCGATTTTGTTAAAATTTTCTCTCTCCTTAAGTTTGATATATTGTGAAGAGTTTCGAGCAACTTCAAAATGCAATCTTTTTATATAAAAGTTTGTTTTAGTATGCACATAATTTATTTCCTAATTATTTGATAGCAAAATTCAATCTTTTTTTTTTTCTATTTTGTTTGTATCCCCGGAGTAATCTCTCGGAATCTGTCACACTAGTTCTGCTTCTCTATTTCCGACTGAGGTAATTTAAAAAGGCGTAATCAGTAAGTACTAATTTCTATTCTTTAAATTATTAAGTCCGTAAATAGCGAGCAGACCAACAAGAAGAATTTCCACTCGGAAAAGTTTCGTATTATTAGAAATACTTAACTTTAATGTGAGAACACAATAGGATTTTTTTTAAATAAAAATTAAAACAATTCAACAGTAAGAAAATAGAAACCAAGTCGATTGTTGTTGATAGATTAATGAACTTGTAAGAAAAACAATTGTTCGCTATATTCTTTAAGTAAAAAGCGCTACCACGCTGATGTTATTAATTATGCAGAGTTTTCATATTTTTCCACAACAGAAAGACGTAGTTAATTAACCAATTTTCTGTTCTAATGCCTGAGAAATTTTTTGTTTATACATACAACATGAAACCTTCATGCCACGGGCGGACTGGCAATTTAATTTTAAAACAGCATCCTGCAAATTAACTAATTTCCTAACAAAATACTTTCAATGTATTATATTTCTTAAATCATGCGGTACTTTTTATACTTTTAGTGTTATTTTGGAATTTCAATTTCAATAATCAAGTCAACTTTTAAGTAAAACTAAAGTTTCCCGTTTAGAAAATAGAATCTGGTTAATTTCTTAGATTTCCTAATTAAGCTTCTGGTGGAAAATAAAAAATATTAAAAGCAAAGACGTTTCAAGTCTCAATAGAGCACTCTCATTTCCGAATATAGTACAAACAATAATGAAGGTTGTAGAATATGAAGCTACCTTTAGCTTAATTTTATTTCATCACGAAGCTTTAGAATTTGTTGAAGTTATTATTGCAGGAAAGTAATGAAAATGCAAGGATTAAAATTAAATCCTTAACTACGTTACTTTAGGTGTTGCTGTGCATTTCATAACCTGAAGGCTTACAACACGTTTTCGGTGTATGTGCAAGTGTGAAATGTCTTTGCTAAAACGAACGTGTTTACGTGTAAATTATATTTAAATACCCCACTTTAAGAGGTAACAGTGCAAATACGTTTACAACAAAGTTTATTTGTTGCACGTTACGTGCTCGAGTTAAATTGCCCGAAAAATTATTGCTCTATTTTAGTTTAAATTTTGAAAATCTTCCTTAATTACCTTACCGGCGCTGTGCTAAGCAGATTGCAATACTAAATTTCCCAATTAAAAATTTAACACTTTCCAAAGGACCAGACATTATACCTACATCAAACTAAAATTTCCTCTATAAATTTTGGATTCGGACCCCGCCCGCGCAAGTTTAAACTTAAAATTAGTTGCTTCTTTATAATTTGTTTTACCAAGGAAGCTTTCGTCCTGCTTTTTTTTGTCTTTATAGATTCGAGCGATAAAGTTATCGGCGTGTACGGACGAGAGGGCATCCTGATAGATTGAGATGGATGGAAATCGATTGAATATTTAATTGAAATAATTTTTGTATCAATAATTTATAGATTAAATTGTCTTTAGAATAGAAACCTAATAGAGTTTAAGGAGAATGTAACAGCTTCGGAGGGACTTATACGTCGGGGTTCCGCCGACCGGTCAAAGCAAGTTTGAGTTTGAAAGTTTGGTTGGGATGCGAGATTACAAGTTTGGTCATCAATAGAACCACCATCATTGCGCTGACTGACTTTTAAATTTTATCCAAAGTTCGGCATGTGCGGAATCTTGAGTTATCTCTATGTATCAGAATGGTAGAGTATTCATCGTATTTATAGTAGAATTAATTTGTATTTAAATCAAGTTCCAAGAGGAGGTGAAGTGTGTGCTTTTCGGATTTGTGGGCCACAATGCGTTCAGACCGCTAAGTCTCCCCTTGAGCTGCTAGTTATTCCTTCTCGCTTCTGCTATTTCCATTGTATTATATAATCGCAATTTATAATTTACTCAAATCACTCGTACTCTCTTCGTTATGAAAACTCAAATTCCGGCACTTCATCTGTTCATTCGTAAACAAAATTGCATTGTTCCAAAATAAAAGCACATTTTAACGTTTCATCATCTAAAGCTGCGAAAAACCTTTTAAATGTGAACGCTTCTAATTAAACGGGTAATTTAAAAAATTTTGTTCTTTCTTGATTTATTTTCGCGCACAATAAAGAGGAGAAAAATATATACGTCGATACATTTACATATAAATATGTACTGCTAGAATTTGCATTTGTATTGAGTACATAACTCTTTCAGATGTCTTTTGCACAACAAAATTTATTTTCTTTCTCTATCCCGTACCACGGAAAGCCACTTTAGCAATTTATACGTTTTAGAAAAAATTAACCTGATTTACTATAGGTAACATTCGCTTTTGAAATTGGCAAAAATTTAAATTCCAATATAACAACAACAACGTGAAATGTAAAGGTGGAAACATGTTTTGGAACTTTGTAGGGTTGCCAAGTCTGAAAACCCTAAGGATAGGTTCAATCCGTCAAAACTTGCAAGTTACGGCACTGAAAAAACTTTTGCAAAAATCTGATCCGAAGTGAAAAATTTCTTTTGTTGTTTGAAAAATGTTTCCGACGACTAGCACTAAATGATTAGGGTTAATAGAAAACGTTTATAATAAAATTATGCGGGCCTAAAATTCTCGATAGGGTTTTATGTTGCCACTGAAACTTTATGTTAACCTGAAAGTGACCACCTAAGTACTACTGTGATGTAATTTGGTTAGATTATGCGATTACGCTTTATCTATTCCCTAATCATAAAATATTTGCAACCTACTTAAACATTTAGGAACCGACTCTTTTAGGATAATAAAACTAATGGATCATTTTTAATTTAATTTTACTTTCCACGATAAGGATAAATCTCTCCAAAAATTTAAATTTACATTTGATAATCGCTGTCGAATCGCTTTATAATTTGTGGCATTACAATAACCTTGTGTACCCTAATATAATTAGTTAGACTGATAATGCGATATGCTATTGCATTTCTGCATTATAAAGGACACTAACGTTAACACTAATTTCCCTAATGTGTTGCAGTGGAAACAGCGCTGGGGCGTCGTCACCAAATTGTCTCCTGCTGCGGGTAAGTTTGTTATATTATGTAGTTTCTACCTGTCTGAAAATTTACATAAAATTATACTTTCAACTTTTTAAAATCTTAAAAATATTCTAAAAATAATAACGGACGTTTTTTTTTGTGTCTCGCGAAATTTTTACGCTCCGCCGACCGAAGCGTATCAAATAAAATATTTTGATTAGTTTGATTGGAATAAATCAAAAAGCGCTTTAACACTTTGTATAGGTACATAAAATTTAACTTGAAAAACCAATTTAAATTTTAAAGTGAAATCTCTTAGGGATACTAAAAATATATCTCTTCCAGAACGATTTATATCCGGGAACTTTAATATTAGCGAATCACTTCTTCACTTTAATTGATTATTAACGAATTTCAACTTTATTGCACAAGATTAGCCTATTTTAGGAAATCCAACTCTGTAACTCAACCAACGATCACACCAATATGTTTGAAATAATTATTACACGATACAAGCAATTGCACTATATACTGGTGACTGATGGCATTAACTAATACCCAAAGTATTTTTTAATTTTGCACACAACTTCATTGCCGAAATCAGTTCTTTTAAACTGCTCTTTACCAGAGCCAAAATATAAAGTAAATTAAATTCTCTGCAAAAACGCTACTAGTATAAATTTTTTGTACAGGCAAGGATAACCGCATAATTGCAGCTGGAAAATGTAGGATAATATTTTTACGCATGTAAATGAATTAAAAAAAATAACTTGAAAACATTCCAAGTTATGATTGGTGGAAATAGAAAGTAACGGTGTTTCTAAACCCATAATCTTACAAGACCTTCCGTACCGCTATTTAAAATATTCTGAAAGCTATTTACAGAATAATTAAAGCTTTGCGTGATGATTTGCCAACGATCTCCATAACATAATACATTTTCAAGTTACAAGAGGTCAAAACTGGGTAATTTCCTAAGGCAAAAGTACCCTCACCTTTAAACAATCAGAACACGGAAAGTTGTCAAGTTATCGATTGCGGACAAAATATATCTTCAAGGTCGCTCTTTTTGCTGTGATGTTGCAAATAATTTTGAAACCCACCTAATACACAATAAATTTCATGTAAATTTGACTCGGAGACGTTTGAACGAATTTTTTTTCAATGGTATATTGCATATCGAGCTAAAAAGGCTTCATCACCTTTTACACCTTTTGTATAATATAAATATATGGGTTAAACATATTTGAAAATATGAATAAATTAATAATTAAAAAATACATAATATTTCCGTGATATAAGGGCCTTTATATCGTATTATGAATTTTTTCATATTTTCAAATATTTTTAATCCAGACCTGTTATGCGATAATTATTTTTTTTTTGAAATTTTGATTTTCTACGTATTGTATTATTCTTCTTCTTGAAGTACCTTCTCCTTTCAGGAGGTTGGCGATCATCATGGCTAAAGCTAACTTTATTTAAATTTATCTATAACTATGTACATACCACAAATTTACTTAAAATTTTTATTTTGGGCTCATTTTCTAAAAATATAAAGTCAAAATTGTAAACCGGGGGGTCTGGGGGGTGTGGAACACCCTCCAGTACATATAGCAGGATTTCCAAATTATAAATCACCTATCTTCTCTCCAAGTATTTTAAAGAGTGGAAATCCTGGAGATATGTACTGGAGGGTGTTCCACACCCCCCAGACCCCCGGTTTACAATTTTGACTTTCTTCTTACAGATAGACTATATTTTATATCGTGGTTTTTTTAGGTCCTTGAAATAAAACGAATTGAAATAACACAAATTCGTTTTATTTCAAGGACCCAAAAAAACCACGATATATAGTCCATCTGTAAGAAGAATTTACTACAGGGTCAAGAAACATAATTGAATTTTGACTTTGACTGAAAAATTGTAAACCGGGGGGTCTGGGGGGTGTGGAACACCCTCCAGTACATATCGCAGGATTTCCAAATTATAAATTCCCTATCTTCTCTCCAAGTATTCTAAAAGAGTGGAAATCCTGCGATATGTACTGGAGGGTGTTCCACACCCCCCAGACCCCCCGGTTTACAATTTGGACTTTCTTCTTACAGATAGACTATATTTTATATCGTGGTTTTTTTAGGTCCCTAATATTTGCCAGGTCCAGGGACCCAAAAAAACCACGATATAAAATATAGTCTATCTGTAAGAAGAATTTACTACAGGGTAAAGATACATAATTGAATTTTGACTTAATATTTTTAGAAAATGAACCCAAAATAAAAATTTTAAGTAAATTTGTGGTATGTGGTATGTATTTATAGATAAATTTAAATAATGTTAAGAATAATACAATACGTAGAAATTCAAAAAATCAAAAAAGACATAGTTATCGCGTAACAGGTCTGGATTAAAAATATTTGAAAATATGCAAAAATTCATAATACGATATAAAGGCTCTTATTTGACGAAAATTATAATAATAATAAAAATTTATAAAAATATAAAGTTAAAATTGTAAACCGGGGGGTCTGGGGGGTGTGGAACACCCTCCAGTACATATTGCAGGATTTCCACTCTTTTAGAATACTAGCAGAAGATAGGGGATTTCTAATTTTACAAACTTCGCCAGGAAAAACCGGAAAATTTCAATTTTTAAGCAAAAATTAGGGAAATTTCAATTTTTGGCTAGAGAATATTATAGCTAGGAAAATATTTATTTAAGTGCCTTACTGCTCAGAGTTTAGTACCAATTTTTACGTTACCTTGAAAGTAAACTGTCAAAATTATAGTCAAAAGTGTAAACCGGGTGGTCTGGGTGTGAACACCTTTCAGTAGATATAATAAAATTCCCACTTTTCTAGAATACCTACAGAAGACAGAATAATTATAAAAATTTCGTCGGAAAGAGCTGGAAAAGTTTTTGTTTTGATCAAAAGTAAGGGAAATTATAACGTTCGGCTAAAGAAAATTAGAATTTGAGAAACTTATTTATTTTTATACTATAAAAAAAAAATTTTAATTGCCCCACGGCACATTAAGTTTAGCAGCAATGAAATTAAATGTTTAAATATAATACCGCTAAAATAGAGATCCACCGTCTAGCTGTCCGTCCGCGAGCGGGCTTTCCAGCTAGTAAATAAATAAACAAATAAATAAAAACAATTCAAAGATATTTAAATTTTAAAATTTCGTGCTAAACATTATTTTTATCAGGGAGGGCCTTAGGGGTAGAATCCGAGCCAGCCTTGGGGGGGGGGGGGAGAATTGCCCCTTTGCCCCCTTTAAATACGCCACTGCGGCTATGCATTACAATTTGGAAAAAATTTCCTGTTAACTTAGCTTTAGTACTCTTTTATCAGTCTTGAAGCTTAGGTACAAAGGTTTTACACTTTGAAATGATTTTTAATATAAATTTTCAATATTTTAAACCTGATATCTTGATTCTTAATTTTCTTTGCAGCCAATTGATACAATCTAATAGCTTACCCTGCAATCTCTTAATTAAATCGATTAGATCCTTCTATCTTATTTATTCCGGTATTTTATTTTCAATATAATTCCCTTCTATTACCAATTATTATGTTTCCTTCAATTAAACATTTTTGGAGGGTACGTTAAGGGGGTCCCTATAAATTTTAGTTATCGAGATTATCAAAACTTATTAAGCCGGTTTGGTGGTAAAATATTATTTTTTTGAATAATTATTAGATTTCGCGAGTGCCTTTTGTAATTTTTTTGATTTTAATTACGATTAGTATAAATGGTACATTGTCGGAACACATTCGTTCGTATTTTATTGCCAGTTGGTTAAAAACTCCACCCAATGGTTATTTCCTTCGTATAAAACCCCACTAACACGTTTTTTGTCGATAAATACGGCAGATACGAACTACTAGCAGTCGTGCGTAGTAAATAGCAAAGTTTCCGATTTATCTACCTTGTTCACCTCAGTTACTACACCATTAACCATTGTTTGGTAAGAGTTTAAAAAGATTACAATTTAAAACATGGATAAAACTGCGTTTCTGCAAATTTGTCTGAAAGATGTGAGTCTGAAAGGATTTATACAAATCGCTGACTAAGAAATCCTGTTAAAGGATATAAAATGTATTATTGAGAGTTGATTGAAAATTTTGCCATTTTTCAAAGAGGCAAATTAAAAATCGCATTACAACAAGGGATTTCGTCATTTTAAAGCCATCATCTATGGAATGGTGACACATTATATAACTTTTTAGCTTAGTTTTGCTCGCCTTTCGTATAGTTTACAAGTGAACTTTTCGCATTTCGCTGATTGCTCACGAATCTATAAAATATATTCCGTAAAGTTCGATAGACGCTCGCAGATTAAGCTTATCCTACTAGTTTTACATTCGTATCCTCGTCGATTTGCCATTTTCTCATCCATTTGCATGTTTAGCTTAATATGTGTGAACATTACAATAAAGCCATTCCGTCCTAAACGCTAATCCAATATAAATTACTAGATACCACCAGTTTTTTTTATATCTAATTTTTTCAAATAAATATTTTAAAAATATACTCTCTCCGGTGTAAATCTAGGAATTTTGACGGCTTTTCTTTTCATCTCTCTTGTATAAGTTTGAAAACTTATATGAGAATCAGAAAAAGTTTTCGCCTAACTTCTGCAAATTGAAAACTGCACTAAAAATGTAAATATTTCGATTAGGAAATTTGAAATGTGGAAATGCTAGAATTTTTCTAAAATAACATTTCGTAATTAATTTAACCATCATACGATGACGACGGCACGTAACAAGCATAGAAAAAAGTTAAAATTTGAACAGCAGTAGTATATCAATTAAAAATCTGTCGATGTCAAAATTTAATCCCAAAAAAATCGTAGGAATTGGTTCTTCCATGTCAAATGACTGAAAACACTTTTTGCAACATAATTTTAAATATCGGTGCCTTAAATAAATTGAGGTAAAGCTTTTCGATATTATAAAATTCATATTTGACATTTACACGTTTCCGAAAAGCTCATATTGAATGTGTTTCAAATTTACGACATCGGCTATTCAATATGTGCGTTTAAATAATATAAAAATGATTTTTCTTAATATTTTTCCAATATTGCAATTTAGTAGTTTAGTGCACGCAAGATTGTAATAAGTAATGACGAAATGAAATATTCAAAGCAAATGTTGCACTTATTCAAGTTAGACCAACTTTGGTCTAAAAATTTAGAACAGAAATTCAATAAACGAATAAGGAAAACTTTGTAAATATTGGTTTTTCATAGTACAAAGGATTTACGTATGACCTTTCCAGTTGAAAATACATAATATATCTTTTGAGTTTGTATATTGGTTCGTGCCTGGGTTTTGGCTGATGTCAAAATGAGGACCGGATATTTTTTCGAAGCGAAAATGGATTTATCTGCGCTGGGCCATTTCTAGTGATTTTGATGAACAAAACATCTTTTTCATATCGTCGTAGGTGCGTGTCGCGGAGACAAACTGATTCATTGCAGTCTGCCCGCATAAAGCGAGTATCACGAAATTTTCGATAAAGACGGGGGAAACTCAAATGACAGTGAAAAGATGTTGCCAACGTAGGGGCTTATGTAGGCATTATATCTCTGTCAGATCCTGTTACACATTACTCTATGGCTACCACTCTACATTAACTTCTGAATTGATCAAAAATACATAATACATTTCACGTTACATCATATTTACACCCATAATTTATTCTAGTAAAAAATTTTGCTTAGGTTTTCCATTTTGAATATTTTAAGAGCAAACGTTTTAAATTTTTTTAATCATTTTAAAATGTATATGCTATTCCATATAATATATATGTTTTTCTGTTCCTTCTTAACTTTTCTTTATTTCTTTCATAATATGGAAAAACATTCTTCACTTGCATTTTAATCTCAAATTGATGTTCGCACCTTTTGTTGTTGCCTTATTTTTCTTGAGACTTTATATTTTGTTGTTTCATTCTTCATTTTTCTATTACCCTATTCAATTTGTTAGGTGTCAGTTAATTACACGCATGAACAATTTCATTTATAGTTGAAACAATTGCTGTGGAAATCTAAAATTACTTTTTAATAGAATTTTCTATTCGATAATTTTAACCGGTCTAGTATTTGTTTATTTATTGCAAACATTTTTTATTTTCCTTTCGAATACTTTGTGTGCGTTGTTTGCGGAATAAAAATATTTGAAATAAATAAATTTTAACAAAAACCAATATTGGAATTCGATCGATTCAGCTCAGTCGGTTAAAGTTATTTGCATGAGATTCTAATTAGAAAAAATAAAGATCAAATGTTGTTTCAAACATAAATTGCAGTCTTAATACCTCCCTGCTTTTATTTTGGGTCCGGTACTGAAGATCTGAGAAAAGAAACCGAGAGGAAAACTTTAATGTGCATTATTTAATGCTCGTGTGTTAAATTGTAACGATTTTTAGTTTGACTTACGATGGCGTTTAGTTTAACTTTATTTGTGTGTTTAAATCTTTCGCCATAATGTGAATCGAAATTGTTGTTTAAAATTTAAATGTTACAAAGTCTACTTTTCCAATTTCCCACGAGGTTACAAGCATTGTCTAGTCTTGGAGGAGAAAAATATATTGTTTTGTAGCCGTTTTTTTTCTTTTAAAATCGATTTAAGAAAGTAGTCGTGTTTTGCACGTTTATCTTCGTACTTATTGCCTTATCCAAAAATTTTTTCTTTTATATCCGAATCATATTGCTGACTTGATATTTTTTACGTACCGAGTAACAAAATGCCGTTGATGGAGTTAAGTCTCCAGTGACTGAAAAAACGTAAAAACAATTTTAAGTTTGTCAAGGGAATTTGTGTCAATTTTGTTTTATTTTACGAAACACAATGTCGCTCAAACTGACAACCATAGTTTTAAAGATTTAAAGATCAGAAAGTAAATAATATATATATATAACTTTGTTGCTTTTTTAATATTTGCGGTGGCAGTCATTAAAATGCAGATGCTGCTTCTTTAATAATAAAAAAGAAGTAATCTTGCGGAGCACACGATGACAATAAAGTTTTCCTACTTACTTTTTGAATTCGAGTCGAACGAACAATCAAAGACCGTCTCCTCGCCCGCTCTCCTTACGGTTCATGATTGGACTTTTATTCTAACGATAGTTTGTCAAAATATTAAAATTGTTTTCGAGACGACGACGGACGGAAAATCACCATACTGACGATGTAAAAGTACTTAGATGGTACTTGCTCTACATGCAGCAATTATCCAAGGCTCTAAACTAGAGTGGAATTTTAAAACACCCAGATGATCGTTAGCCACTTTTTACAAAGAGAAGCTGCATGGTTTCGTGTTTATAGAATAGAAATTAAACAAAACGCAGCTAACAAAGAAAAAAGAATGTTTGATAATAAAATAACAACTTTGAAGTACAAAAATAACTTAAGAAGTAAGGAATATAAGATTAAAAGAAAGTAAATATTTGTAAAGTTAACCTTATTTTCCTAGGAGAGATATTGACCCATCACCCGTATGTCGAGAATAAGGGTTGGTTTTTTCTTTACCTTTAAGTTCGCCACCACCTCCGAGTGTATGGGGTTCTCAAGAAGCGACTTATTCCGGCTCGACTCGCATTCACTTTACTAAATAATTTAGCATTCAATATAAGGGAGATATGCATATTATCGAGCTCCGAAGCTTGTTGCTAAGTCCAAATAGAAAATTTCTCAACTTTCCAACAAAAACAGCATCTGCAGATGCTTATTTTCACATTATTACTTATCCCGTTAAATAAATACCACGACTCGGTTTGCTTTGGGAAAATTATATTTCATTGTAAGAAAAACTATGGTAACTAACCGATGTATGGTTGGAAAATAAAATTTTTCCATTACCATAAATAAGAGAACGTACGAGCAGCTATACGACATAAGTTATAAAATTTTTATGGCGGCGTCCCCGTTAAATTTTAAATTTACAGGAAAAACGATAATTTTATTAACCATCATCAAGTTGGTGTCCACCGCAAATCCATAATTAAAGATTTTGTTGATTTACTTGTACCTACTGTATTAGATACCTAGTGTTAGATATTATAATCAGTTTTAATCTCGGCTTTATCCTGAAGGATAAATAAAGGGTTTCTAGAGCAAAATTTGGATTAAATTTAGATTAAGCTTGATTATCCTTTCCAAATTTCTGTATATACGCACACAGTAAAACTAAAACAAATCCAACAAATTTACAATTAACATAAAAGTGATTTACTTATCTTTTAATTGTATTGTTGAAAATTCATTCCAACATTACGGTTATTATTAAAAATTAACTTTAAAAAGTTTTCAACTTATTTCCTGCGTCTAATTAAGCAAAGTTGCGGTGTTTATAATACACAAAGCCGAAATTGTGTTAATAAGCTTTACAAAGCATTTTATAACGAACTTGTGCGTGATTTGGCCCTATCATCTTGTTAAATCGCCCACAATTTAAATATTTTTATGTAAGATTCTTTATTAGAAATGTTTTACACAAATCAATCTGACACTTTAAGTGTTGGTTAAATTTTGGTAAAGCGGTAAAGCGGAAAAATCGATCGAATTTAATTAAATAAACCGAAATCACCTACGGTTTCGTCGTTTCAAATTGTAAAACAATACTGGCAAAATATGAAGGTGATACATTTTCAAGTGGATATAGCGACAATCGGTTAGCTCAACCCTTACACTATTAAGTCTCCAAGGCTTTTGATATTAAGGGTAGTTAACCTTCATAAATCTAGCCCAGAAAGCGCACGAACTCATGAGGACTTGTGTTCAGCTAGCATGTCGTTCGGCTAACTTGAAAAGAAAATGCTGCCTTTATTGAGCGCTAAGTGGGCTCAATAAAACAAAAAAGAAAGAAAACTGCTTTATAGCAGCACTAAAACACAAGATTAAAAATTAGAACTGAGGCTTGAAGAATAAGTACAGCTAGAAACACAAAATTGGTTACACCGACTTACACCGACAAAGAGAATTGATATCAAAATACGTTTGTTCATGTAATTTTCTGAAAAACAAATAATTATTTTATGTTCTTAGTTAAAATTCATATATTTCAGCATTTAATCCTTTTAAGGGTTTCCGATAACTCAGCTATTCGTTAAGCACACGCTATAATTACTTACCTACCACAAATTATTTGAAATTCTATTTGAAGTAGATTTTATGAACAAATTAAATCCTCTTTAACTTTTAGAATCAATCGATTTCTTTGCCATATAAAAAATGCACAGCTGCTATTTAAAATAATAGGATCGCGATATTTGCAAAAAAAATCTGCTTGATAAAAGTTTTACGTAAATTACCAAACGTGCTCTTTCATATAGAAAAATTGGTGTATTTGATGTTTCCACAAATTACATACCTAACCTCCTACATAATAATATAGGTAATATAATAGGAGAATTGATTCTATCTATATCTATTGTTAAGCGAAAGAAATAAAAACTGTAAAATAAGAGAATAGGTATTGAAGATATTTCAATAAAATTTTATTTGGTTCTACAGAAAATTGAATTAGATCTACATACTGCAAGAGATTGTGCAATTCCGAACTTCTTTATATGGCATTGTCTCGATATCGTCCATTGCCAAGTGACCAAGCATTGAATGAGCTTCATCTGAAAATTTTTTAAAAATAAAAATAGTTATCTAACTGAATGCTTTGATGGAACTTGAAAATTTTTGGGGGCATGGAAAAAACAATATTGGAAAATAATTTATTACTCATTAAGTTCCTTTAGAACTTAGCTCTTTATGTATTATCGTTTCAGCTGAAAATGTACTATAAAACGAATAAGTGACTTAGTTTAACAATAAAATTGTCCGATAAAAGTTTTAGATCAAAGAAGTACTTCCACAACTGGATAAACAATCAAATGCTATTTAAAGTGCATCAAAGGGTGCTTTTATACACTTAATTCTGTAATAACCGAGTTTTTTTTTATTATTCCAGTAAATATCGGTTTGCTTCCAGCGTTTCCAAATGAACTGTAAATATATGTTTAAAAGTTGCCACATCGTAAGTCGATTTTCCAAAAAGTAATAAAATCAAGTATTTTTAACAATCGAAAAATTATAGAGTGGATTGTCGAAAGCGATTATATATGATGTTTACCTACCTTGCGTACCTAGATAAAATTTGTTTTTTTATAATTTAATTTGAGTTTATTTTGGTTTTATCTAGCGAATACAAAATTGAATTTCACGCTTTAAAATTTTATCGAATATGTTAAAATTAAAACACAAAAGGAAGACCGGTTCGTTGTTATCGATCAATTATTTATGTTGTAATTATGGAAAAAAGGGTGTGCGATATGCAAAATTTTTAAATTATAAAATGCAAACGCTCAACCACGTTTAACTACTATCATAAGATGCGATTAAAATTCATGCAATTCTGGATTTTAAAAAATGTGAGTTTTCTTTTGACTGATGAAGAGAAAAGCAAACAATAATTATATTCCTTCCAATGTAGACATTTTTTATTTTGGGATATGTAAATGAATATTTACTTTAATGCTACTTCAACAATACATAATGACAGAATTAATTACGATGTTGATTTAAAGCTTCTTCAGTTTATTCTTGTACCAGAATAATAGTTTCAAGTCAAACAAAACTCTTGTGACATCATCAGTACCCTTCTTATTCGTTAACAATTCAGATTCGCCTAACGAAATTGAAATTTGCATTAATTCATAACAAATCATTAATTTGCACTAAAACGTTGTTGTCTGCAAAATTCGTGATTAGCTTCCTGCAGAGAAAATTAAGAAAATAAATTGAAGAATTATTCGCGACGGTCCCACCTGGTGGTCCACCAACCCACGGGGGAGTTCCGGAAAATCGATCAATCGGTCAAGTAACTTCCATCTTGTGTCGTGTTTGTTTGTCTTTACTCATCTCGTCGTAGATATATCATATCAACTTTGTTTGCCAGAAATTAAGTAATCCATAACATACTATTAACTGCAAACAAAGAAGCAATCGGCAGATCGACGCTTTAAACCTGCATCGGTAGCGTCGTCCACTCTGATTTATGGATGGTGCGTTTATAAATTAACACGATTGATAAAGCAGTGTGTGGACGGTTACTTGTTTTCCGGTGAGCACTTTTATCACGAAACACGCGTTTCGTGACGCACCCCACTTTATCAAAACTTGTCTTGTTAATATTTTCAAAACACCAACTCATCAGTTAGATTACAAGTCCTAAAAACGTGAATTCTCAAAATTACCATTTAAATGGTACCTATTAGATAAAAGGGAAAACATTAACTTTCTCATAATGGAGGTGGAAATCAAATTTTAATAGAAAAGCTTCAAAATGATTCAGTTAAAAAATTTAATTAGAAACCTTCCGGTTTCGCGCTTTAAATTCAAAAATAACTAACTTACATCGACGTTCGCCTTCTTTTCAGGGGTTCATTTGAATATTTTACTTTTAATATTAAAAATTTAAAACTCTGTCCTTTCGTTTCCTGTCGAGTCCGTCCAACTATTTCGCCGCCCGGGTTAAATCGTGTCGAAAATGTACTCGGATTAAACTTACCAAAAGGTTGATTTAAATTTATAGGAAAAACCACCCCTTTTAATAGTTACAGGGGTCCAGTTTTAAAAGAGGTTAACGATCGTAAATTATTATTTTGCGGTTCAAACCAGGGGCGGACTCACACTAACAGGCTTCCACGCATGACGAGGGTTCTTTTAGCCATATTTGAAATGAATAAAATTCCTAAATATTGAGAAAAGGCAAAATTGTGGAATCCATGACTTGGGGGTCTGGAGAGTGTGGTAACTGGAATACCCCCAGGCAAGCGTTTTGTACACTAGTAATTTGTTGGGGATAAATAATAATTGTTTATTTGGAACGACAACAATACATCCATGAAAAATAATACAAACTACAGAATTTCGTGAAACCACTATCAATTAAAAACATTAAACTTTGTAGATGTACGTATTTAAAATTGTACTTCTATAATCTGATCGGATAATAATTGTGTTCATAATTTACGTAAAATTTTATTCTGTTAAAATTGAAGCTATTATTTCATACAACAATAAACAATCGGAATCATTTGGTATTAAAATGGATTTTAGTAGTGTAAATTTTCTCCAACTACAATTTCTAAATTATAAAATATTTGAATAGAAGGTTCTCATAACAACCGTAAAGTAAAGCTTAATAAAACCATCTCGTTCTATTTATGATTGATCACCAATTTATTTTCATTTTAAAATACAATTAAAAATTTCGCATTTGCAACGTTACATACTTATAGCATAACAGCTAGCTTTCTAGGGGTTTAAATCGAACACTAAACATTTTTTCAGAAATTTTCAGAACATCCTTTCTGAAATTTGAAAATAATAATAACAATTTGCAGTAAAATGGTTTAAAAAGATTTTGTTTTAAATAGAATAGAGTTAGTTTTACACGGAAAAAATATTTTAGGTTTTTCAGCAAGAAAATTTTTCAAATATAATGAAATTGTGATATTGCGTATGGTCAAAGAGTATGTATATATAGAGGGACAGCTCTTATGGGAATACTTGTCACAATTATTTCTTGATGGCTCTGCTACGCCATCTAGTGGAGGGGATTATCTCTACGTCTTAATTTTTGGTCCTGTATATACAGGGTGCTGAATGAGTTAGCTGAACATGGGAAATTAACATGTAAAAACTTATTTTTGCAAAAATACCTCTCTGTATATAAAGGATCAGCCATAAATTAAAAATTAAAACGTAACACCGTCTACTAGATGGCGTAGCAGAGCCATTAACAAAAACTTGTGACAAATATTTGTTAATGGCTGTCCCTCTATATATACATACTCTTTGGTATGGTTCATATACATAATTCTGTCATATTGAATCCAGGGTTAAGTTGTATTCCATAATTAAGTTACTAGGTCAACAAAGTAAAAGTGCACTGGAGGGCATTCCATGCCCCCCAGACCCCCCGGTTTGATCAACAAAATTTTAGTGTGCTTACTTTTTGATTAGTTTTATCAAACTAGGAACTTTTACTCTTTCAGAACATTTACATCGGAGGATCTGAGAGTATGAAGTACCCTCCAATATACCCTTCCACAGTAACTTGATTATGGAATACAAACTAATACAAATATCCCCCCCCCCCATTGGAAAAGTAAAAAGTTGGTGAGCATATATATAAGTACATCCCAGCAGCTCTGTGGATTATAAAATACCTTCCAGTAACCCACTAATTGTAAGAAGCGATTGAGAAACTTTGTGTTTTTCAAACCGGGGGGTCTGGGGGGCATGGAATGCCCTCCAGTACATCATTAATTGTGTTAAGTTGTATTCCATAATCAAGTTACTGTCTCCGATGTAAAGGTATTTGATTCTGAAAGAGTAAAAGTTTTTTTTCGACAAAATTAATCCAAAAATATGTGAGCAAATAACTGATGTACTGGAGGGCATTGCATGCCCCCCAGACCCCCCGGCTTCAGTAACAAACAGTTGTTTATGGCCATATTTTTTTATTGATTTGATTAAATTAAGAACTCTCACTCTTTCAGAACCAAATAGTTCAAGGAATATGAAACATCCTTTAGAAAGAGTGAAATATGTTTAGCTATTTATTCAATGAAATTAAACCATCAGATTCTCCGGTGGAAATATAATTAGTTCTGAAGAAGTAAAAGTTCCTAATGAAATTAATCAAAAATTATACGCACACACTGTTCGATTTTCAAACCGGGGGGTCTGGGGGGCATGGAATGCCCTCCAGTGCACTAGATATTTGTTGACCCAGTAACTTGATTATGGAATACAACTAAGCATCAGTGTAGCGTAGAGCAGGGGTGGCCAACAAGTCGATCGCGAAGCAATTTTTAGTCGATCATAGCCGCCGATACTAGTCGTAATTCATAAAAAGCCGAGGAGGAAACCGCTGGTGAAATTTGATGTACTACAAGTGAAGGGAAATTTGAGAAAATCTAATGAAATCTTCGGCAATCTTAGGAAATCTAAAAAAATTCAAGGATGTCTTAGAAATTTCAGATAATCTTGCTTTTTCAATTTTTCTAAAGGAAATCATGAGCCAATCCAAAGGAAAATCCAAGAAAATTTTAGGAAATTTGATATACAAGTGAAGGGAAATTTGATAAAATCTAATGAAATCTTAGGAAATCTAAGAAAATCCAAGGATATCTTACAAATTAAAAACAATCTTGCTTTTTTAATTTTTTCGAAAGGAAATCATGAGAAAATCCAAAGGAAAATCCAAGGAAATTTTAGGAAATTTGATGTAAATCTAATGAAATCTTAGGCAATCTTAGGAAATCTAAGGAAATCCGAGGATATCTTAGAAATTTCAAATAATCTTGCTCTTTCAATTTTTTCGAAAAAAAATCATGAGATAATCCAAAGGAAAATCCTAGAAAATTTTAGGAAATTTGATGTATAAGGGAAAGGAAATTTGAGAAAATCTAAGGAAATCTAAGGAATCTAAGGAAATTAAAGGATATCTTGAAAATTACAAATAATCTTGCTTTTTCAATTCTTTCGAAAGGAAATCATGAAACAATCCAAAGAAAAATCCAAGGAAATCTTAGGCAATCTAGGAAATCTAAAGAAATTCAAGGATATCTTAGAAATTACAGATAATCTTACTTTTTCAATTTTTTCGAAAGAAAATCATGAGAGAATTGAAATGAAAACCGAAGGAAATCTTAGGAAATTTGAGAAAATCTAAGGAAATCTTAGGAAATCTAAGAAAATCCAGGATATCTTTGAAATTACAGATAATCTAGCATTTTCAACTTTTTCGAAAGTTCAAAAGGAAATCCAAAATAAAACTCGAGGAAAGGAAATCTGATTTACAAAAATTGGTTTTGTGGTTTCTCGTAATAAGCTAAGAAAATATGTTTTAACTTTTTTTTTCTACTTTAGGTAGAATAGGTAGATCGCGAAAATTTTTTAAGAAACATAGTCGATCGTATATAAAATGAAGTTGGCCACCCCTGGCGTAGAGCACACAGGCAGGTGCAGTGACGGCACCAGGTTGGGCACCCTTTTGATTGGAGTTACCACCCAAGTGCCCACCCAAATTTTTTAAGTGCTTATTTCAATAATGTATCCTTTTAAGTTTATATATAAATTTTGTGTGCTCCTGCCCACCCCAAATATGTTGGGCCCAATTTGTGCCCACCAATTTCAAAAATGCTGGAGCCGTCGCTGTATTGAATACCATAATTTTGCTTGTGCAGTCCTGGGTACGACGTAAAACTGCATCCCTTGTTCATCACAAAAAGAACAAGAACAACTAATTCCAAATTATGCCAAATCTAATGCCGTAGCCAATACCCCGCGATTTTAGGGAAAAAGTTTAATGCTGAAATTTCAAAATAGCTTTTGAATGGCCGAGTTTTCCGCATTCACTAGTCCGTTCCTGCTTAAAACTTAAGTTATTCGAAAGAGGATTACGCTTGCAACAAAAAATGTATAAATAATTAACAAACTATCGGGATAAGTTAGTCATTAGCGAGTTCAATTTTTAATTAAATTTTTTTTTAAATTGTCGGAACTAGGAAATCCTTCAGACTGTAGTAAGTTTACGTACTTTTTTTTGTAAACAACAAAAAGCGGGAGTAATTTAAAAAAATAAATTGTAAAAAAAATGGGGTAGATTTTAAGTTTTTTGGGGTTTAACGTCCTTTTATTTGTATATCCGTAGCTTTGAGAATATACGGTATGAAATGAAACTTGATTAAATTAACAATTGGGTGAAACCCTCGTTTCTATTCGTTACAATAAATTGCATTTTAGAACAATTAAGTTAAATTTAAAATGTTGTACGTTCATTTACACATAAATTTAATTCAATTGAATGTACAACTTATATTTTTGGAATAATGCAGGCATCGCTTTCCGGGAGGAAATTTAATAACGTTTGGCTGAGAATTTGGAAGCGGCTGTGTAAATCTGCCACGACAAACAACACTTCATCCATAAAACTAATGTTTAAATGCAAATGAAGCAAAGTTCCGTCAAAAAGGAAAAAAATTGTTTTATTAAAAGGATAGGATTTAATCCGCGTGTTTGTTGAAAATGAGATGTAATGAGAGAAAAGAATGAATGAGTTAAACAGGAATTGAAATCGAATGATTTCTAAGTTTATTTAAAGTGAAAAGAGAATGTAGAGCAGAGGGTAAGAATTAATAGCTCGGAGCTGAAAACCCAATTATTTTTCTTTTTCCGCAAGATTGGTCTGTATTATGACACGCCGTTTACATTTCTGAATGCGCTATTCTCGGCGGAATAGGTTAGAAAGACAAGCTGGAAAAATTAGAAGATTTTTTAACTCACAAGATGTGTAAATAGTAAAGACTAGAACATTTGTCTTCTTCCGAGCGTGGATTTGTCAAAAATAAAGTGCAAATTCTGCGTTACGAGCTTTATGCTTTATCGACGCACGACGTTGTTATTTAATGTTCGGTTCGCATGTTTCTGTGTAATTAACGCATTTCGTTAACCAGATCATGGTTTTTATTTTTTAAATATACCAGTCACAATTAAAACTTTTTAGGGGAATTTTGTTATATCTGATCTCGTTAAATTTAATTCCTTTAATTTTATATATCTTGTCGCAAACATTAATATTATAAAATGTAATTGTAATTAAAAACTTTTGCTTCTTTCAAAAAAATTTCATTACCTCGACGAGAGAGTAACTATAAATACTACGTACACGGGAGAGCTCTGTTTATTCTTTTGTTGTTAATGTCTATTAGGTATAGTACGGTTCTAATTACGAAAATAGGAGTGACGTAAAATCTAATACTGTCCGGATTAATGTTTATTTAACAATCCTACATTTCTATTTACTTAATTAGTGATTATTAATCTAACTGTAATTTGTTTGTCTTATAACTCTCCCAAACTTCATCCAGCGCACAAGTTTTAGTTTTGCGCAAGGGTTTGTTTTACTGCAACGCTGCACTTAACTTTGCGTGCAGTTTGAGCAACTCGCAAGATGAAATATTGCTTTCTTTCGAATAAAAATAAATTTTCTTTATTTTTCACAAAATATACATCATAAATTATTCCATCACAACAAATTTTAGCCGCACGAACTTGCAGTAGCGAGGGGTTTGTTTTCTCTAACTACTAATTTCTTTCCCTTCGAAAAGTAATAAAACTGCATCGACTATAGAAATTTTATAATAATAATTATTCTTGTAAGTGACACCAAAAAAATCGAAATTTAATTCTCTCCCCAAGACACACCCGTATACGCGAACAAGGTAAAACAGCCTGAACAAGAGATTCAGTCACTTCAGAATATGGTTTTGTTTGCGTTTAATGAAGCTTATGCAGAATACTCGATTAAGTGAAGTTTCAGAATTTTGAGTGACGTGTAACCCCATTGTAATTTCAGAGAAAGCTATGATAAATAATGTCTATTGTGTTTCGCTTAAAAATAACAAGTTGAGTAACAATCAATGCCACAATATTTTGTAAAGAAATTTTTTAATTTTTAATATTATTTCGAGTGGCACATGAAAGATAATAATTACCCCTTTTCCAAATGATATTGAATTAGGTGTTACACCTTAATAAATCATGATCCTTACGATGTCCTTTGCTATTTGACCTTTTTTGTTATTTTTCCCTCGACTCATTATTAAGTAACTAAGTAATTATTAATTAAGAAACATGATTTAGTAACGTCACAGCTTTATTCTGGTTCGGTTTATAAAAATAGCCTCTTTTTATAATTTAATATTTGTGACGTGGTCAGGATTACACGTTAAACCGTAGATTTATATTTACGTTTAATCAGAAGAAAAACCATTGACTTGTAATTGGGTCTTGCGGGTTTATTTCGATTGTAAATTGGTTATCCGCAAATTGAATCGAAGTGCTCTTAGTGTACTTTTTTTGACGATTTTAAGCTTCAAGTCAAAGAAGTTTTTGAAATACTTTATATAATATCAAAGAATATTATCATGGGAGGTTTAGGTTTTTTTATCTGCCTTTTTGTCATTTTGTAGTCCATTACTATCAGATCGACAGAAACACGGTTTACCCGCACAAAATGTTTCTGTTTTAAAAATAGTACAATAAGAGATTTTAAATAAAAATGATATTAACTTTGCGATTGAGTTTACCAAAAGATATTACAGTGCTTTTAATGTAAAAATTGAATTTAAAATTGTAAAATAAAGTCTTATTTTGAAAACCCAACCAGAATAAAGCAATATTACATTTATGTTACAGCAACTGAATGCGATCATTTAGAGTAAAGTCAAGAAAAACTTTGATTTATTTTATTTGCTAATATTGTCAGATTCTAATTGGACATATACGTATTACTATTTAGGTTAGAAAGTTATGGTTGAATAACAAACGAACGTAAAATTTCATTATTCATAATTTAATTTGATTTATTTAAGCGACTGTTACCGTCAGACCGGGTAATCTTGTCAGATTTTAATTTGACATATTTAGCTTAGAATGCATCTCTGGAAGCGATTCAGTAATAAACTTACAGATCGTTAAGATCTGCGTAGTTGTTGTTGGCGTCCAATCATTAATAAGATTATCCTGTTTCCAATTTTTTATAATATTTGAAAAATTTAACGTAAACCATGTAAGTAATAATCTTAGAATTATAATTTAAATTTGATTAAAATTCTTAATGAAGTTCAACAACAAATACAAAAATCAAGTAGAAAGGATTGTCTTATAAGTATAGGGGATGTTTTAACCGGATTAAGCTGCTATTATAAAATTGGTGCATAAAATCACAGTTGGTGTCAATCCGGGGGGTCTGGGGGGTATGGAATACCCTCCAGTGCATCTCTTGAGCTGTTACTATAAAACTAATCTATTGAACCACAAAGCGCAGGTGCAAATTCAAAAAGTATAAAACAGTTTATTGTTTTTGAATTTGTTAATTCTGGGAGGTATCCCTCTTTTTATATTTTTATATTGCTTACTTTAAAAATCGGGAATTTTTAAAATATGGCAGATGAAAATTTTGTTAAGTTTTTCTAATAATTTAAAATTAAATTTTACTATTTAAACTTTAGGACTTCGTCTTCGATCCCTCTTCTCAATATTCATCAGCATCAGCGGTCGATTGCTGGACAATCATCACCTTTCTCTTGAGCATTTAGACCCTATCGCTGCTGAAATTAGGGATTTTACAGTTGATGATGACAATCATCGATCCAGGAAATTCAATGACTCTAAATGCCCTCAACGATTCTGTCTAGTAATGGAAACCTGGAAACAAGAGAAACAGATACTAAAGATAATTTTGAAACCGGGGGGAATACCCCCAGAACTGGAAAGTGATTTTAAAGACCAATTTTAAAGTAACAGCTTAAGTTAATTTTTACAACCAATTTTTAATTTTTATGTATGTAACAAACAAAATCTTTCAGGACCAAAAGGACTTATACGTTTAACCAGGGCACTTAACCTGTAATTAATGTTAAAATAAATTAATTTTAACTGTCAGTGTAAATGTATGCAAATTATAATCGAAGTGCACTTTGAAATATTAAAAAATTCCAAATATATTTATTTAAATAATATAACTGCAAACCAAATAAAAGTATCTTGGTTAGGAGATTATCTAAATGTCGATTTCATTCTGATACCTATTATATTTAAAAAAATAAAATTAATTAAAATTGCAAAAAGTCCATCATCGTAAGAACATCTTTCTAAGTACATAGATACCATTACTGCCGACCGTTGCGAATCGCTTAAAGCTGCTCATAATTTTTACACTTCCAGACCGAGTTGGTTTTTTAAAAAACGAGACGTCTCTATTGGAGTTTTATTCATGAAGTTATTTTTACATGAAATTTGGGGTAGAAAACTAACGACATTTGTAGAAGTACGAGGTGTAAACACGTGTAGCTAACTATCTCCCCATATATCTTTCCGAAATCACTTGCTTTAGTTGTGGCCATCAACGCTACCTTAGATGTAAGGGGGTAGCTATTTTGACAGTTATGATGATATAGTGCGTGTCACCACAACATGTTATTAATCTTGCTTCTTAAGGTGTGTGTTTGTGTTATTCTTATCATCTAGAGAAGAAGAAAAAATGTTGTGATCTCTAATTATATAATTATCATTAATGCAAGTCGAATTGACCGGTTCTTTACTATTTGAATGAAATCCACCCTTGAGGTGGTATTCGAAAATTATGTAATGGGTGCAATTTAAAATGACAATTGAATCTGAAATTGCCGGGATGTAGTTAATATCCAATATTACCGAACATTCCAATATCGTTATGTTGAGAATAACGAGGAAGTGTTCCCGATTATGAAATGACATTTGCGCGGTTACCGAAGTCATAAGATCTAACGATTATGTCAATTATAACGAGGATCTTTGATTTAGTGCACACTTAAATAATTATTAGATTTAACCCAATTTAAAAATTTCGTTATTTGGAAATCGAAATTACTTTAATACATTGAATTTTACGAGCGATTAGACGTAATGCCATCGTAAACTAGTTATTGGCCAGTCTTAGTATCTGTCTGGTAGTTGGGTTACTAAATTAACGAGGAGAAGAGAAAACTCTGCCGCTACTCGTATTTTATATTTCACTACTTGGTTTTACAAGAGAAAAACCACTCTCCTTTAATAATATTGCAGGCTTGCAATTACGAGATACTTTATTCGCCGGGAGTAGCTCATAAAAAGTATTAACCGAAAGATAAAACCGTCCAAATAGAATTAATAATTATTAATTTTGTTTAAATTATTGTGCCGTATACACAAATGAGTTAAATGCGAATTCGTTCGCACATTTATCATCGAGTCGAATGTATATGGAGAGGAGATCCGGATCCGACCATGAGCTGTGCTGAGTGCATTTCGATGTTTTACCTCCAGAGCCTTCTCAATCGCAACGATAATTCATCTTTATTACGCCAGCCGTTAGTTTTCATTCATTTAGCTGGAATAAATATGGAAATAACGAACATACCATATTAAACGGATGAGTTGCATCGTCTGGCGGTGCCGCTGCCGTTGTTGTAGATCAAATTAAACAAACGAAACTAAATAAAGGCGAACCTGGGGGATTTAGCTAATCCAATTTTTAATTGGTTCTGCAGTGCGCAGTTGAATAAAAGTCAAAGTAAAGTACCTACTAGGACATACTATTACAAAAAATGTTTCGTTTCGTTTACCGCAAAAATCAAAACCTGTATCTTATTTCCTAATTCGAGCCCTAGAGCGAGTGAGGAATCGCAATTAACATAGCCCTTCGTCCTTAGGGTGAAGAAAATACGACGATGCGCCCATTGCCGGTAACGAATCAGAATAATTTAATTTTAGACCGTCCCTTTTCTAGTACCGCCGATATAATGAATGCAGCCTCCAGAGACCAAGGTGGTCAGCATTTTCATCTATCTGTCTTGGTATTAATTTAAACGAGCGCTCCTCACTCACTTTCTTAATTAAAATAATAGCGCGCGCGCGCGCGGGCCTTTAAAATAATAACAAAAACTTCCAACTTATTACAGCTTAATGTTTGTCTTTGATATTCATTTTACTACTCCGCCCTTTAATTATAAAATCTTCTTCTTCCCGACTTTAAATATTCACTCCGGAGCACATTTTTTACTCTACTGATGATATGCTAAAAATCGCATCATTCTTATCGGCTTACAAAAATGCGTAAGAGATTTATTCCGGATTGTATAATACTTCGTCGAAGGCTTCGGAGTCGAAGCTCACACAGTCAAGTTCAAATTTAAATAATAAAAATCAAGGGGGTAGGTGTTGCGGTTCGTTACATTATTAAAGGATATTATTTCGGTCGAAAACAAAAATTGTCCTGGTTAGTTTAGCATCACGCGATTTTTAAAACGGCCAAACATTTAGAAATTGCATGCTTAAAATAGCTTTGGCTTTTGCGTATACCGTAAAGACCATTTTCAAAGTTATCAAATAAAACACAAATCGACATCTAAGGTATGCTATATGCTATCTCCAACTAAATCGTTGTGTAAAACACGCCATAAAACCGAAAGCGATTTTTTATGTACATAAATAATAAAATCATTTTATTACAATCAAGTTTCAATATTATTTTAATAATTTGGCTTTATGGTACTACTTCTTGCATGTGTGGTCGTATTAATCATTCAAAAGTGATTAACCTAATGCGTGCCGTTACAAAGAAAGGAAATTGTTTTATTTCACCATTCAAGTATCTGACACTGAAATTACACTAACTTCTCGTATCAATTTAAGACATTGGAAACTTTGGCTGGTGCCACCTCCAATCGATACGAAATATTAAGTTTTTTATGGCTTAGGAAATTTAAATGAGAACATAAAACCGCCACGAACCCCGTGTCGTACATACAAGCGGAGTATGTGATACATTTTTTAAGTGTCTTCTTTAGTAAATTTATTATTAATTTATTCCGCACTATGTGAATATTTATTAAAGAATGTAGACTACGGGTGTACAAAATTATGGAATACATTATCAAGTTTCCAGAAGAAGGATTTACGAGACGTTCACCCGAAACAACGGAGAATTTTGACTTTCGAATCTCGACATTGATGTTCATGCGCGTCACTTTTTTTTTTTTTTTGAAAAAGTAATTAATAAAATTCTCGAAACCGCGTATAATAATAATTATTACTTGGTTGGTTATGAAAATATATTGCCCGGGGTAGGAAACATAAGTTTTTCTCTTGAATTTAGCATTCGTACAAATAGGATGGGGAAAGATATGGTTATAACTGGGCAAATATATCACATTACGTATATAATTTAAGCTAAACGAGGCATTCCTTGACTGCCCCTTTAAATTCCGAAATATATTAGCATCACCCGAGCCTTACATGCATTATTTTACTGTTAACAACCACCAGATATCAGACAGATGTTTTACGAGGTCACATACTTCACACTAGTACAGCCAAATTGCAAAAATACGCGTCGGGAATATTTCTTATTGCACTTTCTGAATTTTTGCTCATTTTTACATAGACACACGTATAAATTTTAACCAACAGACGTCGAAACGTGCGATTTGTGTCGGATAATTTCGGTAGCAATGAAAAGGCTTTACTCTATAATAAAGGACTATTAAATTGAGTTAAGTTTAGATTTATCGCTTCTTTTATTGTTAATAATTGCAATCTCGTGCTGAGCTAGTATTGTTATAAAACTTATATAAAGGAGAATTTTTAAGCATTAAAACTAAAACCATAAAAATAATTTTTACTTTATTCTTTCACAAAACTTAACTCGAAATCATTAAACTCATCCTCCATTCTTTCCTGATGTATAACGGAAATTCTGCAATTTTGCTAATCTCCAATTTTTTAAATTTTATCCCCATATAAAAAATGAAAAAGGATTGCAAGCGAATAAATAAAATGCAAAAGGTAGCGCGAAAATTTATTAGTTGGATAGATTTTCCGGAGGTAGACGATTTGTTTAAGAGCCCGAACTGGCCCAGTATTTATGTATATCGAATAAAGATAATTCACCAATGCACTTAAAATACCATTAGTTTTACATATTTAGGGTCCATACATACCTACACGTAAAAATTCCAAATTTCTAAATCTTTCTTACGCGTCCACCAGATAAGTTGTGGTCGAGATTGCACTTATTTTCGAATATTAATTGTCTAATTATGTAGTCAATTAAAAAATAGAATTTTATATTCAAATCATTTTTGAATATAAAATTGGCTTTTTCAAAAAACATTTAATATATATTTTTGAAGAGGAATTTTTGGAATTATAAATGGAATCAATTGCTTCAGTGCAGTAATAAAGATTTAGAAATTTAGAGTAATTTATAAATGTTTATCCATGCCCTGGTATAAAAGACTTTTCAGGAAATGCAAAAATCCAATAAGGAAAACCAAAATTAGTGTTATAACTCTGGCATTAAAAACGCTTTGGAAGAGAGGGTCGAGCCGAATCTCACTAAATCTCACGTGGGGGAGAGGGGGGTCTCGGCAAATACCGCGTAATTTTTTTGTGTTTTTCTTCTTATATAAAAATAAATTTAGCAAATTATGCTTTTTTAATAAATCCAACGCAATCAAGCACAGATTAAAGCATTTACACTAAAAATACGCATTTTAAAAAATCTCACGTGAGATTAGAAGGGGTGGGAGGGGGTCGAGCCAAATCTCACGACATCTCACTAAGGAGGGCGGGGGGTCTAAAAATCGCCAAAATCACCTCACGTAATTAATGGACGCCCCCTAATTATCAATTTCCATTTTTTTCAATTATTCAAAACCTAAAAATGGCACCTCAAATTTGCCCTAATTTAACCGATCTGGTATCTCTTATAATAACTGAGATCCCCATAGTAGAGGTCGATCAACAGGAACCATGTATATTGCCAAAGTAGAGGGACAACGACATAATAATAAAATTTAATATTCTGTTTTGGGAAGGCAGCGCGTCTCGTGGCTCTCCTCAACTCCTCAAAAAGGATATCCTAATTGCAAGGGATATTAAGAGAGCATTTTTTGCTTTCAAATCGAATATACGAATGTAAGTCTCATACTTGATAAAATCGATCGTAGAACATACACTAAAAATTTTAGTCTGCAAAACCGGGGGGTTTGGGGGGTATGGAATGGAATTCAGCGCTTAATGGTCGGTTAAATTCATACCAAATGATCCTGACACAAATACTGATTATTAAAAAACATTTGTTTCAAAATTATTTTAAAAATAATTATTATTTGTGCTGTAAGCATTATTTGTTAGGGGATTATTCGTCGCGACACGAATATGTGATTTCTAAGGGGCCTTGCTCCTCTATACCAGGGGTGGCCAACAGGTCGATCGCGATCGACCGGTCGATCGCGAAGCAATTTTTAGTCGATCATAGCCGCCGATACTTTACGTAATTCATAAAAAGCCGAGGAGGAAACCGCTGGTGAAATTTGATGTACTACAGTGAAGGGAAATTTGAGAAAATCTAATGAAATCTTTGGCAATCTTAGGAAATCTAAGAAAATTCAAGGATATCTTAGAAATTTCAGATAATCTTGCTTTTTCAATTTTTTCGAAAAGAAATCATGAGAAAATCCAAAGGAAAATCCAAGGAAATTTTAGGAAATTTGATGTACAAGTGAAGGGAAATTTGAGAAAATCTAATGAAATCTTAGGAAATCCGAGGATATCTTAGAAATTACAGACAATCTTGCTTTTTCAATTTTTTCGAAACGAAATCATGAGACAATCCAAAGAAAAATTCAAAGAAATTTTAGAAAATTTCATGTATGTACAAGTGAAGGGAAATTTGAGAAAATCTAAGGAAATCTTAGGCAATCTAAGAAATCTAAGAAAATTCAAGGATATCTTAGAAATTTCAAATAATCTTGCTCTTTCAATTTTTTCGAAAAAAAATCATGCGATAATCCAAAGGAAAATCCAAGAAAATTTTAGGAAATTTCATGTATAAGGGAAAACAAATTTGAGAAAATCTAAGGAAATCTAAGGAATCTAAAGAAATTAAAGGATATCTTGGAAATTACAAATAATCTTGCTTTTTCAATTCTTTCGAAAGGAAATCATGAAACAATCCAAAGAAAAATCCAAGGAAATCTTAGGCAATCTAGGAAATCTAAAGAAATTCAAGGATATCTTAGAAATTACAGATAATCTTACTTTTTCAATTTTTTCGAAAGAAAATCATGAGAGAATCGAAATGAAAACCAAAGGAAATCTTAGGAAATTTGAGAAAATCTAAGGAAATCTAAGAAAATCCAAGGATATCTTTGAAATTACAGATAATCTAGCATTTTCAACTTTTTCGAAAGTTCGAAAGGAAATCCAAAATAAAACTCAGAAACTTAGAAAATCTGGGCAAATTTAGAGAAATCCAAGAAAATGTCCTGAAAGGAAATCTGATGTACAAAAATTGGATTTGTGGTTTCTCGTAATGAGCTAAGAAAATATGTTTTAACTTTTTTTTTCTACTTTAGGTAGAATAGGTAGATTGCGAAAATTTTTTAAGAAACATAGTCGATCGTATATAAAATGAAGTTGGCCACCCCTGCTCTATACAATATTCATTAACGATTTCTCCCCGATTTTATAAATCCAATATTTGTGTGCACGCTTTGTGATTAATTTTATTACATAGCAGCCTTTCTCTCTTTCAGAACCAATACATTTATATGTTGTGGCAATAATTTTATACAATTAGTTGGATACTGGGGTACTCGGCACTACTCAGTGCGTTATGCCTAAACCTACAATGTACTTATTCAAAGATCAATCACAGAACATATACAGAAGTTTTCAGTTTTTCAAACCGGGGGGTCTGGGGGGTGTGGAACACCCTCCAGTACACCTAAACAAAATTGGTCCCAGAATCTAGCTTGTTATAGATTTTTTCAAATGTTTTTTGTAAACTAAATCCAGTAATGCCCGGTGGAATCACAACTTTAAAACTGGAATCGAAATCTGTTTGCTGCTCGTATTTGGAATATGTTCGGTAGAATGTACACCTATTTGTGTTTTTTAACATACTTACAGGTACACTGGAGGGTGTTCCACACCCCCCAGACCCCCCGGTTTGTAAAAACTGAAAACTTGCATTTGTACATGTTCTGTGTGATTGCTGTTGTTTTTTGCTGAAATAAGCAGCAAAAATAAGTGAAAAATTAAACAAAATAAATTTACCAGAAGAAATCTAAAGGCTAAAATAATTTTTTTTTAAATAATAAAATAGATAGGGGAGGGGGGCATCCCCCGAAAGCGGTGGACAATGGGAGAGAAACCGGAGGTCATATTCGGATTCAGGAGTTTAATTTACATAAGAATCAGGAAGAATGGTATCAGGACTTGAAAAAAAATTGATTTGCAGACCTGTGTTATCATTAGGGGACGTCTATTAATTACGTCAGCGTTTATTAGTGGAGGGGGTCGAGGCGAATCCCACGTGGGGGTGGCTCGGTAAATATCACGTAATTTTTTTTTCACACGAAACTGTAAAATTGCGAGAGAACTGAGTTAAATTAAGTAAAATAAAGAATTTCACGAGAGATTAGAAGGGGGCAGAGGGGGTGAAACCAAATCTTAGCACAAATCACCAGGGGGAGAGGGGGTCGAAAAAAATTAATGGCCGCCCCCAACTTATTTTACTTTACCAATTAAATCAAAGAAAATATGAATTAAAACACAATTTTCTTTTAGAAGAAAATTCTCCGGATTTCCTGCTTTTGAAGTGACTTAAGATTTCTTTTCAAAAAAGGAGTAGAACTTCCTCCGGATTTTTCTTCTCTTGTACCCCAGATTTCCTCAGTAATTCTTCTCCGAGTTTGGAGTCAGGAAAATTTCATTCATTTTCTTCAGGAAAATTTAGTAGGGGTATGGAATACCCCCACTACTTAGATATTGGATTACCTATTCCAATGATTGTGGTTAAAAGAAAAACTCATTAAGCATACAGGGAATTGTACAATAAAAGTACAAATGCAACCTTACACTAGAAAGTCTGATAAAACTATTAGAAAATTTTTATATTATGGCTTGTAGGATCTAACGATGTTTAATGACCGAACCTGGTTATCCATCTTCGGTTCCAATAAAGCTTCTTTTTAGATTGGATTAAGCTAGAATTTTCCCTAAGCAAATCTCTATTTTAAATAGGAATCTTGTTAATCCTGTCATGTGTGTTACTATTATAGGATAAACTATAGTTCGAAGCTTGGATAAAATACAGATGGCACCAACTGAATTATAATTTATGGATTTTTATATAGCTAAACAATTGCCATCCTAGCCATCCGATAGTCATCTAATTTTGTTTAATTTGTAGTACGGTCCTGAATAGCGTGCATGTAACAATTAATAAAGTATATTATTATTTCAACCCCAAACAGCTATCGTCGGGTACAAAGTTAAGACTTAAAACGCAAGTAATTAAAATTAAAAATAACAGCACTTTAAATTACGTGCAGACTTCATAATCCGGGCTAATTAAAACACTCATGATCTGGGTTACCGAAAATCTGGATTTCTGTGACAAAAATTATTCAGGAAAATCGATTATTTAAGTCTGAAGATGACTCTTTGAGATTGAAACGCGTTACAATTTATTAAATTATGGATAAGACCTGCAACACATTTGATTTAGTTGTTTATGAGACCTTGCAATTTTCTCTATTTTGAATTATAGCTTGAATGTCACGAACCCATTGCTATATAATTTTTAAAATATCTTAAGCAGATATAGTTTCATAAAAATTCTTTATTTTCAGTCTTTATATTGACGTTTTTCGCAAACAACAAAAATTATGTGAGATAACCAATTATAGTTGGAAAATGCGCCAGTTGACAACACGTAAAATTAGTACATTTGTAATTTCCTTTACAGCGAGTAATAAGTATAGCTATAGGTATTTTAGATTATTAATTCGGTAGTAATACGATTTTTAAAATCGAGTGAATACAAAGCGAGCAATTAAAATGTAACTAAAAACTAATTGTCCAACTAAACTGATTATACCTACGCAAGCCGTACTAATAAATTAATCTGCAACTCGTTAAATAGAATTGATCCAAATTTAGTTGACGAACCCGTTTTACGTTACTAAAAGGACACATTCAGGAAGCGATTTAATTCAAAATTGTATCGTTATATTGTTTTATGGCATGGACACTCTCGTGTTAATTTGCATATATATTAAATGGCGTCAAATATAGCAAACGAGAACGATCTTGTAATTTAATAAATAAGATAAAACTCGCTTTAATATAAACACGCCGTTTCGTAAATCGTCGGGTCGTTCAGTCATGCCATGATTAGCAATCGAAAGGGCTGATCAGGGCCTTATCTCCGCAAACCATGTATCCCAGGATAATGTCGTCGTTATTATTTTGAAATCTAAAAACCCCCCGCTTACTGTATGTTACTTAATCTTATTAAAGTCCACCGCCGGTATATTTCTTCCCCACACACACCAGAGACCCAGACGTAATCGATCTGGAGTGAGCTTATAATTTTTTCAAAACTTATAATAAATAGATACTTACAAGCGTCGAGGCAAAATTGTGATATAGTAAAAAGGTGGCAAGAAAGTTGGGAAAGTAAAATTTATGACTCCAACTTAAATTTCTAATCAAACTCGACTAACGGAAACTATAAGTCAAATTAACTCAAAAAGCGCCTGTTTTTGAGTCGGTTGTTGTTTTATGGGAGTGGGTGATTCAATTAGATGTTAACAAAAAACTGGTTACACCAAAGATGTGTTTTTCTCGAGTACTAGGAATACCAATAAACTGCCCTAAGATATGTGCAATGCTGGAAGAGGGTGCAGCGAGTGAATGCAAAGCCCAAAATTGGTTTAAGAAATTTGCATCGGAAAATGAGTCATTTTACGATGCTCTTATGCTGCACAAGCGAATGTAATTGATAATGACAGAGCAACTAATTTCTTTCTTTTCTCTTGAACCTTTTTCACTAATTTTATTTTATCAATTTTTTATGCTACTGAATTAAAAAGATTCTTGCAATTTTCCGAAATTAACTGCATACTCAAAATATACAATTCTCTATTCAGTGCTAAGTCTAATCCCTTCTTGCTTTGACGATCATTTTTTGCTAACTCGGACGTTTACGGGTATTTTTTCATTGATTGTTGAAACTTACATAATTTTCAGATTTCAGATTTTTAAATAAAATCCAAAGAAAACAAAAAAGCATTGCTGAAAGCTTCTGAGGTAACTTGTCGAGTATTATCTCGTTTGCTTTAGCTTGATTGCTTTATTAATTCGTTTGTAAACCAATCAGAATTCGGATTTGAGCTTTTTCGTATAGCTTCCTTTTATTATATGTCAATTTCTAACATAATCTCTCGCGAGAGTTAAAAAAATGTTTTAAACCACTAATGCAGTTCACCATATCCAAAGCTAAACTATTCTCTTTAACTTGACATTATAAATCATTCGAAATATAAAATATTATAAATATTTTATAAGATAATGCGAACTCTTTCTCTGTAAATATTTTTAAATTTATTATAAAGTCATAAATTTTAATATTATTTGTAAGCCTAACAAAATGGATGTTTGAAAACATTTTATTTCAACCTTATGGAGATACACTGCATTTCGTCTTCTTTTTTTTCGCCAATCTGTTAAGGTGCTTTTTTGCTAGTAGTTATATCAGGCCGATTCTAGACCACTTTTATTGAAAGTTACTTTTGAATTATTTTGTTTTTTTTAAATATTTTGGTGCATATAAATCCGAGCTCTATTAATCGTGCTTTCTTATGGTAGTGTTTCCTATAGACTGATAGCATCGACAATCAATCAACGTTTAACCAGCTCTTAGTGTTGGTGCAGATAATTTCGCCCAGCTAAAGATATGTTTACTAAGCTGCGACTGAAGTCGCAGTCACTGCTCTCCATGCTTTTTTATGGGAGTGTTACGTTAGAGTCGCCTGCAAAGATCGCATTCTAAGGAAACACTCAAAAAAGCATTCACTGCGACTTCAGTCGCAGAGCCCCTGCCGCAGCTTAGTAAACTTATCTTTAGCTGGGCGAAATTATCAGCACAAACAGTAAGTGCTAGTTAAACGTTAGGTAAAAATTAATCCAGAGTCAATCAGTCTATAGAAAATACTCCTATAAGAAAGCATGATTAATATGAAAGCATGAGAGATATGAATCTTTAGCTGCTGCTGGATACCAAAAGTGGCTCAAATATGCACAAATATGCACCAAAGGTTGAAAATATGCAAAATTTTGCAAATTATACGTAATTCGATATATTATTATAATTATTAAATTTTATGAATCTAGGTAGTACTTATTAAAATTTGAGAAAAAAGGAAATATTCGAAGATAACATATTTTTTAGTTTGCATATCAGTGCATATTTTATCTATTTTTATCAATTTTAGTGCATATTTTAAGGAAATTCGGTGCATATATATGCGGATATTTTCAAGTATTTTGGTGCATATAAATCCGAGCTTTAAATCATGCTTTCTTATGGGAATGTTTCCTATAGAGTGATATGATCAACATTAATTGACTCTGGATTAACTTTCACCTAGCGTTTAACTAGCCCTTGCTGTTTGTGCTGATAATTTCGCCCAGCTAAAGATTTGTTTACTAAGCTGCGGCTGGGGCTCTGCGACTAAAGTCGCAGTGACTGCTCTCCAGGCTTTCTTATGGGAGTGTTACCTTAGAGTCGCCTGCAAAGATCGCATTATAAGGAAACACTCCTATAAGAAAGCATTCACTGCGACTTCAGTCGCAGAGCCCCTGCCGCAGCTTAGTAAACTTATCTTTAGCTGGGCGAAGTTATCTGCACAAACACTAACAATAAGGGCTAGTTAAACGTTAAGTAAAAGTTAATCCAGAGTCAATCAGTCTATAGGAAACACTCCCATAAGAATGCATGATTAATATGAAAGCATAAAAGATATGAATCTTTAGCTGCCCAAATATGCATTATTTACTCAAATATGCACCAAAGCTTGAAAATATGCGTCCAGATATATTATTAAAATTATTAAATTTTATAAATCTAGGTAGCATTTATTGAAAATTTGAAAAAAAATTGAGAAATTGGAAGATTAGATATTTTTTAGTTTGCCTTTCAATGTATATTTTATTTATTTTTATCAATTTTAGTGCATATTTTCAAGTATTTTGGTGCATATAAAGAATGCAGAAGTAATTACATTAATTTTTGCTGATAAAGCAGATGCTTAAATTTGCAGAATGTTTTTCCATTTGAGTTATAATTTTTAGAATATTTCCAAATCAAGTATTTTACATAGAGCAGAAGGAAATTTGGGTATAGAAAGATTAAATAGGAAATTGCTTTGATCCACGCCTGAAATTTATACGTCAAGACTGAAAGCAAGCAAACATAGCAATTTAATTTACAAATAGCCGACAGTTTTGAAATATGTAAAGTTGCAATAATCGTATTAATAAGATCTCAACTTGAAACAAATTGGCTTGTCAACCACAAGCTGCTAATAAATCTCAATAAACCTCATTGTTACTTAATTAACAACCCCCAAATTACTTACTAAAGCAATTTGCAAAGTCTTAAGAAAACTTTCCACTCACATCTTATCCGTAACAAGATACTTGCTAAGTATTTTCCTATTCAGAAAATATCAGATATTGGTTTTGTATTAAATCGCATTTCTTTGGTTGGCTGCTTGCGAGCACGCAAGAATGTGAACAGATATTTCCACACATAAGCAAAAAATAAAGAAGTTTTATTTTCGCTTGAGACGTAAACGTATAATTTTGGCAGCTGGGCCTTTGGAAGGGTTAAAAGGTAATTTAAATTTTGATTTTGGCGACAATTTTCACCTGATGGGCTAAAGCCTTGTGCTGCAACAATTTGTCTTCCTATTCGAGACACGCGTGTAATGTAGTTAATTTGTCTTCAACAGTTTCTGCTTTTCTTATGCACACGAAACTTGTAAGTTACGTTTAGCGATAATCTGCAATTTGTAATGCCGAGACGACAATTTTCCACTAGTATTGCTTTCGGAAAAAAGGTGCCAGGCAATACATTAGCTATAGTACCTGACGTTGGAAATTCAAAAACGTTGTTGTCATGGCGGAGGAGGAGGAGGAGGCGGCGACAGGCAGCGGTGAAGAAACGTTGGAGTGTTAAAAAAGTGGAACGATGTAACTTTTTTTTACTTTGCAGGTCCTTTATCATTTGAGATGCTCTCTTATGCTTTGACTCGAGTAGTTAGTTTACAAACCGCAGGATGTAAAGCACAGCGAAGGTAAAGTTAGGGGGTCGACAACAAATACTTTCTCATTTTGCAACCACATCGCCCCCCGAGTTCGGTTGAATATGGGCATATTCGACTTACTACCCTTCCTCAGACTAACTCGATTCGAAAATATAATAACATTTAAATAAATCTGCCAAGCCTGTCTTTTTAAACATCGATAACTCAATCTTGCACGAGTCGCACACCTCGACTCCTGCTGGATGTCATAAAAGTTTTTCAATCTGAGTTTTTACATTGAAACTCCAAGTTTATGCAGTTGAAGACGGGAGTTGCTAATGCGATTTAAACATGCATCGCAACAAAGGTATTATTACAACAGCTTGGGACGGAAAACCGCAAGTCTTAAGTATTCAGAAGTCCCACAATTCACGAAACATGCACTGCGCTTATTTTGTCTTTATTACAATTTAACTGGGTATTTTGTTACGTCTGGTGGGTTATTATTCAAATTTTAACGGCAACGTTAAGTGTTATTAAAAAAATAAACAATTCGGGCAATAAATATTTTAAAATTAGCAATATCCATAAAATGCCACGGACGCTACTGCGTCGTCGTTCAGATTTATGACACGTGTATGCGATTGAGCAATAATCTGTGATTTATATGGTCTATTAATTACTCGATTATACCATCACAACGTGATAGCACTTTGTATGGTGAATGCAGGACGACGCGGTGCAAAATCCTGCAGCGTTAGGAAATCAATGAATCACACTCCACAGTTTAACTTGCAAGAATTTTAGAAATCACATCGTGTCGCTCCCTTTTTGGATGAAGGGACTAGGCGACACATGCTATACCACCGAGGGACCTTTGCACCATCCCTTTCTCGTCTCTTCGCGTCGCCAGTGTGATATCTGTCTAATAACGATCACAACTTCGTTTATTGCACTAGAGATACAATTATCAATTACAACATGCGTTCGTCAGCTGCCAAACTCTACGCAAACGAACGTCATTCGTAATTAAGAAACTTATAAAGAACTGATGCCTGTCGCTCTTAAATATTTAATTTTACACCCTTGACATTTAAGCTAAATAACTCGAATTATTTCCATTATTTAAATTGTACCAACATTTTCATCCCTCTGCCCTTGACGTCTGCCATTTTTTCCCCTTTTTTGTTAGATCTCAAAATTAAGCATACGTAGAGGTGCACATTAAAAGTACAACTTTGAGATGGTAAAAAATAATTACCGCACAACCATGAAAATAAAGGGAGGGAAGCTGCGTGTACATTTTTCATTACGTCGGGGAAATACCGGAAGTGGAATCGATCTTAGGTTTTCGATTTATGGCACGAGAGGGAGATACGCCTCAGGTCTTGGAATGTTTGGCTAGCTACAGAAATTAAGTGTCCCTGTATTGACGGTTGATTATTTAAAGCGATCGCAAGAATAACAATTGAAAGTCCCATTTAATTAGGGTTAGATTGATAAATAATTGAGGCGAGGTGGAAGAGAAATAGTTCCGTTTACAAAAATGATAATAAGTAGTCGACGTTACGGAGTGTGGCATAAAATATGGTCTCAATTTCAACTTGAAGCGAAACCAGGGTTGGTTTTAAATTAACCTACATTTACCGTAGACTATTTATTGAATTTTTTATCTGCCTCTGACACTTCTTTTGTGTTTTTGTCGAAGCTTTTAGTTGGACAGATTTATTGAAAAGAAACGACAGATCAAGAGAAGAAAATGTAAAATATTGATGATACAATTTTAGAAAAAAAAAAAATTGAGTGAGTGAGTGAGAAATTGCACGGAATTTCCTCGTACATCGACTTCGTGATTAAGTGAGCACGCTAATTCTGATTCAATTTGAATTAATGACTATTTTAGATTCCAATTTAACTCAAGGTTTCGAGCATCAAGCGGGCAATTTGGGAAAACTGATAGTTTTCACTTTTCTTAAACAAACGAGATTTTTCAAATTTAATCGATCGCACTTAATAAAATTAAATACCTTTTTCATCAAAGGACCTTTGAAAATAAAATGCATAATCAAACGTATCGTAAAAAGTCTATTTCTCCCTTCGTTGAAAAACTCGAGCGTCAATAGAAGAAATACTCCGGGAATTGACTAGCAGGTCTGACTGGCATTTACAAACCTTCGTTTAAAAAAAAAACTTTCTCAACAAACTTGTGTTTGGAAAAATCAATTAATATTTTTTAGAGTTAACTGAAAAATGGGTGCTAGTATACTATATACGTATTTAAACTTCTCTAAAAGTTTTGTGGTCAACAAACGAATTTATGAAAAGTTTTCCACTAGGAGCAAATTGAATTTTCCAATAAAAGTTGTTAAATGAAACTCTTGGAGGATTTCAAAATTAAAATTAAATTTCAATCGACCATAATAACTTCAACAGTTTAATTAATCTACTCGAACTCTCAATTTTTTAACGCAAACGCGGATTTACATGCAAGTTGGAGTTTTTCGTGATTCCGGCCTGGCGTGGTTATTTTTTTGGTAAATCGCGTTTTAATGTGGGGTTTCCTTGTGCGAAAATCAATTATAGGAAATTAAACTTAATTTATTATTGCAAACGTGCACAATTTCCGCCGTACTTGGGAGGGTAATGATCGTTTTCGTCATGTAATTAATAAAATATGTAAATTCGCTATTATAACGTGCATTTACAATGAGTGCGCACTGGAATATTTCTACATGGAATAATGCACCACACACAAATAATATTAATATTTTATGCCGATTGTGAAACATCTTGTGTAGTATTATTATACGTGCAGGGGTGGGTAACTTGCATAAATAATAGATAAGTGGAATTTACAAAAGGTCACGAATCGAACCCAATCAGTTGAGTCAATATTTGTTGCATTTTCATACATATACAACAACCCTAATGATAAATTGAATGCAGACCCTAATGATGAAAGCAACATGCAATTTGCATTGAAATTTCTTTAAATTTTGTTGTTATTGACGAATTAAGCAAATATTTCCCTTATAATAAAGGACTTAAAAAATAGGTGGATTAGTTTCTCTACGCGTGAGGGTGTATTGTTTTGCAAAATAGTGAAAGTGATGAAATGTGCAGGAAATTAAGGCATCCCGGGCTAGGAGCGGGAATAGGAAGTAGTCATTTATTTTCATTGCGACTGGGATTTATTTTAAAGTGGTCTCGATCTAATGCGCCCTCCGAGAGACCTAATCCAAATCCGATAGAATCGACTGATGCTGAGAACTGCCATATGACATGAAATTTTATTCCTTCTAAAACCTAACATCTGGTTACTGTTAACTTCAAATTTTATGTTTATTTGTATAATTAACAAATTTATCCTAACTGTTACGATACACAAACGAGTAATGATCACCCAAATATCAATCCTTTCCCTCGCTAACAAATTTTATTAAGGGTTGTGCACTGATTTTAGTTTAATGAGTCTGCTTAATCGGTATTCGGGGTGAAGTTTGTAAAAAAATTATGTCTCGAGGGCCAGGGCTATTTTTCAAACATTTAATTTCGTTTCAAATGAACTCTGTTTTAAATTTATCGCTCATTTTATAACACCAAATTTTTACATTTTATTGCTGCTGTTTGATTTTTAGAATTCATCATTTCGATTTGACCCCCACCCCCCACCTCTCCTACATCTCATGGATGCGGTATGCGTGCAAGGAAATGTAATGCACTTTATTTTGAAAAGTTCCTCAAACAGATTACACCTCGTTAGTTTTTCCATCACCTTCCGAGTTCAGAGGGGGAGTCGAACAGGGTACTCACATTAGCAATCACGCACTTACCGTCAAATCTCTGAGGAATAACTCCCAAACAAAAAAACTAGTCTAAATCAAAGAGTTTTATTTTTAAATTTTTTTTAGAGCTGATACAATCGCAACTGGTTATCTTGTCATAAACAATCAACTCGATGCAAATAGAGAACTCAGTCTGGGGCCTATCCCGTGTGGGAGCGGCCTAATTGATTTTATCATTACTTCTTAATTATTTCAAAATCTTAGTCTAATAAGGTGTGGTATCAAGTAACGTCTTGTCAGGGTAAGACATTTTTCACCAACCCCCAAACCCCCGGTTCCTCGCCTTGCTTCAAGAAGAAAAACCGAGATTTTCCAAATTCTGTCTTAAAATAAATTAAAAAATATTATTTGCACTAAATTTGTACTCCAAAGCCCCGATTACTTTACATAATTTCAGTTTTTTCTACGTTCAAACCCTCGAGAGTTAGGTCTCCTTAAAGCTTTTTTTTAATTTCCACGTTCACATGGCCATAGCTCGGAAAATATTGATTTTTTAGTAAAAATGGTTAAGTGCTTTTTTAAAGAGCGTAAAATAATCTACAAACTAGATTTTAACTTTTATTGTCTAAATTCAACGTATTTCGAGTTATAAAAAAAATAAGTGAAAAAAATGTTGAAAAAAAAAAAAATTTTGTTAATTTAATTTTTTGTTTTGTAGCTGCTTTTTTTATTATTTTCTGATTTTCTGTGAAATAGATGCGTTTTTCAAAAAATTTTACTAGACAAAAGTTGTAGTCCGTTAAATTTCCTATCCGGAATGGGGCGTCAGATTTTTTGTAAAATGATTCGTTTAAAAGATACAGCGATTTGAAAAAATACAAAAAAAAAAGTTCAAAATTTGCAACATTTTTCAACTTACTTTGTTTCATAACTCGAAAGCCGTTGAATTTAGACAATGAAAAGTTAAAATCTAGTTTGTAGATTATTTCACGCTCTTTAAAACAGCAATTAACCATTTTTACCAAAAAATCAATATTTTCCGAGCTACAGTTTTGTTAAGGTGGAAATTTAAAAAAATACTTTAAGAAGGATTATTAAATATCGTATTTTTGGGGGGTCTTCGGGTATTGGAAAACTGAAAATATTATTTTGATTTCTAATTTAAACTTTTCTTAGATGTTTTTCATTTTTTCACTTTTGTTTTCCAAATCCTCCGGTCAGGACTTGTTTATACTGTGATTTAGTTTCCTAGACCAAATTAAAAGTTTTAACTAAAGAAAAGCAATTAATTTAGGCAATAAAATATTAGAATTTAATTTGTAAATAATTTACACCAAGAAACGGTTTTGAAGTTAATTTGAATTGAAACTGGAGAATTTACAACTCTCTAAATTTTTAAAATTTAGATGCCATTAATTTAATAGGTCGAGAAACTTCGAGGGTCTTTCAATTGCAGAAAAAATTATATTTTGTGCCAAAAACATTCCTGAAACGGTTGTTTTTGAAACATCCCGCATTACAAAATTTATTTAAAAAGTTGAACGCGTAACTTTGACAAAACTCATTAAAACTTTCCGAAAAATTGTTTCAATTTTCTGAAAATGATTCTTGGTGGAAATTAAGATAAGTAAAACATTTTTATTGCATTTCAAAAATTAAATTAGAATAATATTTCAAGTTCGACTATTTGTGTAGTTTTTAGCAATTTTCCAGTTTGAATAATCGTCCAATCGCGAACTGCTGCTTTGCGCCATCTGGATTTGGGATGCAAAACCACGAGCTTTCCCTGCAGCTTTCGCGTCAAATTTTCAGTTAGCTGAAAACGCGGAAAACCGGATCGGTACTTTGGTCGGATAAAATGTTAGAGCTCTAACTTTCCAGTTTTCTGCTTTGTTGGGGATTTCGTGAAAAATGTAGGGATATCGTTGCATCCCAACCACCACACGAAAGGTGAATTTTTTTTCTTTGCGCAAACTTTTATGATTAGATGAAATGTTTACATCCGACTATAAAATTTTTAAGTTCAATTTCTGCAATATTTTTATGACTTTATTATGTTTTTCAAAATGTCTGCATGAGAGTAGACTAGCCACATAAAATATTACGACAAGAAAAACCCAAAGAAAATCTCGTACTTTTTATACCAAATGTCCCAGTTAATTTATTTGATTAATTACGCGGAGGTGTGCGGGTTTTTTACATAAAATATTCAGTCCTGGTTAAAAATAAAAAGGTTAATTTTAGCGTTTAAAAAATTGTTTGTTGGGAAATCAAATTTACATTAAGGGAATAGTAAAAAGCTTCCATTTATCAAAATTTTGTATCATTTTCAAAATCCATTTTCCTGCTAAAAGCTCTCTGTCGATGTGTTTAATGCGAGCTTTAAGAAACTGCATCTTTTAAAGTTTATTTTCTAAAAAAGACACTTTGAGTTATTGCTTCTTTAACTTTTCACCTAAAGAAAAATGAAAACATTAATTTGGAAAATAAAAAAAAGAATCGAAGGTTCATTCGCTTCACTTACCGCGGATTTTTAATTTATTAGAAAAATACGTTTCCTTTAGAAATCTAAATAAGAAATTTTCGTGCTTATAAAAACGAATGGTATTGACAAAAGTTTTTGAAAAGTTCATCTCTGATTTATAAGGAACCATCCATCTCCAACTTAATGTCTCTTTCACACGCACAGCTATTAGTAAAGAAATCGAAAAAAAATCAAAACATTTTCCTCTTTAATTTGCAAGTTTTTCCTTGTCCGAATATGATGATACAGCAGTTTTGTGATAACATTTTTTTGACGACCGGGGGAAAGTGACAGCACATAAAAAATATTTACTCAATTTGTTGATACGCGATACATGAAGTAAAAGAGACACCGCAATATGTTGTCACACAGGGAGGAAAATCGTTTTTGCAAAATTAATATTAAACCATTAAAATAATTATTTTATAAAAGATTTATTTTGCGCAAGCGAAAATCTAATATATGTCCGTCAGATGTGGTTATTTAAGCCAAATTTTCAGGGAAAATGACGCGTTCCTTTTGGGATTGAAATGACAAAGTATGACATTTTATACATACGACATTTTTATCTTTTCTGACTACAATAATGATGATAGAAAAAACTTTCTTGTCTTGTTTAGGAAAAACGAGGGTGAAAAATATCCGTAGGGGTGCGGTGGGCGCGTAAAAACTAAAATGTCAACGGCGTTACTGCAAAAAGGGTTCAATTTTTCAATCGTCTTTCAAAATGCTACAATCCTCCCCAAAGGCCTTTCTTTCAAATAAATTATTTACCAGATTAAGTATGACGACTCGCATTAGGAAATTAGCTAACAATGGGTTGTTTATTGTTTTATTAATCTTTCTAGGCGGTGCGCGCGCCCGTGCGCCCTTCAGAACAAATAGCAACCTAAACTGTAAATTTAGAGATGAAAGTTTCAAACAGTGACAAATTTAACTTTTTCTTTTGTTTAATATAAGAAAACCAAATTAGGTTTCTTTATTTGATAAGTTGGAAAAAATTGAAAAGTTTTTCAGTTACTGTGAAGTTTTCTTTGTTGAAACACAACTAAAGTGAGTGGAGAGGAACCACTTGTGAGTTTCCATGCGTAGCGTGTTAAAAAATGATTACTTTCACATTATATTTTTCTTTAGAGAAGAACAACTTCATCGTTACTTTTCAACAAAAACCGACAATTAATATTTCACTCGGATCGTTTTAAGAAAAGCGGAGAAGATCGTTTGCATATTTCATTTTGAGCAGGAAATTTTCGTCTGAAGATTTATCATTAGAAAAAAAAATTCGTTATAAACGGGTTGCCACGAATATGACAAGCACTCGCATAACTTTGATTCATCTCCACCTGCAATATGTTAGTATTGTGTAGATAAAAGCTGGGATGAGTGGAGCAACTGCGGATGCTACGATGATGCGATAACTCCAAAGCCGGTAAAACAGGGTTTCCATATTTGATACCGTTCTAACTGATAACAAATTAACATTGGATGATTATGGTAATCGGGGTGACTATTAATTATTCGAGATTAATGTTGAGCTACAACATATCTAATGTGGCGGGCGCATCCAAATAGAACTTAGGTTCTCGGCGTTTAATTAACACAAAGAAACTGACATTCGTAAGACAATCACGTAATATTTTTTATGAAACAAAAAAAAGTATCCTCAACCGACGTTGAATTGTATTCATTAATTCAGTGACGGTTCTGGTTCACGCAGTGTCGGATCCTATAAGGGAGTGACAGGATCAGTTTATCTGTCTATTGCGTTGGCGTATTCCGCTCTCACTTATTTTTCATTTTTACCGACAGTTAAAAACACCATTAATTTCTCCTAGACCCAGACGTATATATTATCTATCCTTTAAAACGGCCAAAATCTCCTCCCGATTCCCTGCCTTGCTAATTCAAACAGCATCAGTTGGTTTGAAAATGTCATTAGTGTTAACGAACCAAAAGCAAATTTAACCAGCGAAAATAGAAAACAATATCATGGTTACGTAGGGCCTAATATATAACTAACGAAACGCATACAATCCTTACATAATAGGATGACTCATAGCTTTTGTTAGACTACACAAAACAGAGAAGGAAAATTTGTATAGTAGATCCGAATGGCTTTTTCTGTGCCTTTTTGCAACACCAAACTTTCGAAAGGTGGAATTTAGTTTTGAAAACTAATTTAATTTTTCTAATTTATCATAATGTCACAATAAATCCATTTGACCCGGCCAAATTACCTACAGAAATTACTCTAATAAGAACTTTGATGTGCGGAGTGCTGAAAGCTCGCTCACACTAAAGCTTTGTAGATTACCGAAAGGGTTTGAATGGAAGAGAAGGAAAAATTTGCGCTAATTAGTACGTGTGCGGTGTTGTCGGAAAGGATGTTTCCTAAGATAATCTGTTATTCGAAAAAACTACTCTATTTTTTTTTAACTCGGTCACAAACACCGAAAATAGCGCACCACCACCGCTCGCGACGACGACGACGCTTTAATCAAAAAAATTTACGAGCGTCCATATATTTCGTTTTCGAGATTTTTATCTTTATAGTTACTTAAACAAAGTGGTAAATTTCTCACACCGTAAAAGATAATCTAAACAAAATTGCGATTTATTTTTGACTAAACTGGATTTTATGAATGGCACGAAACGAGGGGATAATTTACAATTTCGAGAGAAACTCTATCATCCACTGTTTTTATTATTGTTTTCTTTTATGTCTGCTATCTTTCGTATAGCATTTTTATACATTAGGGAGTATCATTAGAGGGGTTGGGGGGGGGGGTACATCACAAAAATGTCTTATTCGGAGCAAATGTACATGTGGTAGCTCTTAACTCTTCAACGTTAACTCATAATAAAGCAAATGTAATTTAATTTAAATTAGAACTAAATTAGTTTTCTTGAAAAATAATTAGTTAATTTAATTTTAAATAAATTTACTTTTGCTGCCGGCGACGGGCGTTAAGTACTGCTTTAACTAAGAGTATAAAACTAATTGCATAAACCACCACTATTTTGATTCCATTTTTATTAATCCTGACAATAACTTTTAAAACAATTTATTGTAGTCAGTATAGTTTTCAAATAATTTTATAATTCACTTCATCGATATTCTCTATTGTTTTAGTTTTAAATTTTTGTATTGTATTAAAATTTACATGCATTTCAACCGCCAGTTTAAATAATTTTGTTTTAACGTTGCCGTTAAAAGTTACTTTTGCAAATTTATAATTTATAACTTAGTGGGCAATAAAAATTATTTTCCAGAGCGTCGAGTTCGGTCTGGAGCTATCTGGAAAAAGGGTGAATTTTTGGTCAACGAAATGATAACCTTATTCGGCAGTGGGTTACCGTTTAATTAGATAGCGTCGTAATTTCCGGCCGGGCCTAACGTTTCTCTTTATAAAAGCAGGACGCGTTCGTCACAAAGGACCGAGTCGTTGGTTGGGGCGAAATAAAAAATTATTTTAAAAAATTGTAAATGTTTTCGGAAGACGAGCGAGGTGGAGGTGGCCTAAATTCAATAAGTAAGAAAGGTGACTGATTGCTCGGAAGAACTTTTCCAATTAATCGCTTAAAAGTTTTCGCTGCGTTGTTTTCTCATTGGTGCGGTTGAGGTGATTCTCTGATTTGAATCTGTAATTAATAGCCGTTTTCTTCTGCGAGAGCGCAATTCGTAAAAGGGACGTGGCGGAGGACGTCGGAGGAAAGGTCGAACTGGATAATATGTACCGTTCGGGATAGGGAGCAAATTTTCAATTCATTACAACATAAATTTCTGGAGACCATGTAAATCGCGGCAATAACATTGTTGTAAATGTAAATTAGGGGTAGATTGTAGTTATATCATTTGACGATGGCGTCCATACGTTTGATCTTGTTCGGATCTAATGTCGTTTGCTATATTATCGGCCCGACACAAACGCGCTCACGCATCTGTCGTTTGCAATTGTTTTGGCCTGGGGGAATCACCGCTCTCTAAACCAATACGAGGGATTTACACAAAAAATATAATTATGAATCGCATTTGCATAGCGGTCGACATTCATTAAGAACTCTTCCGTAATTTTGGAATATCAAACAATTTCGTACATTTAATCTCTCGTTCCTACTAAATCCCGTATAGTGGAAAGTTAAGCAAAACCCAGTCCCGCTTTGTACCCAATGTAAACTTACTCTAACAACCGCAAGCTGTATAACTCGAGAAATGCGAAACTAAATATTATAGGGATGGTTTCAACTATGCAACACTCCTACTTTTGTAATAAATTTCACTAATGCGAGCTATTAAAGACAGGAAGATAAAACCCTAACGGCATAAAATAATACGAATAAAATAAAAGTGGCATCACGGTTACTTCTTTAAATTAAGTGGGCGGCTGTCACTTCTCTAAGTATTAAAGTTTCCAAAGTTAAAAATGATTATCATGCCAGGCTTTCGATGTAAGCAGGGATAATATTTGTTCTACAAACTTCGTTTCAATTTTTACCAGCCAACAACTAAATTTACACTGTTTCATGTTAAAGCTCTAAAGCGTCCTGTTAATTTAAACAATATAAAAAATTAATTAGGTGTACTCTTTCAATTTCCAACGAAAGGCTATGTTTTATTGCCTTATTTTTAGTTTTTGATTTAAGAAATCTAGTTTTTATATACGAAACTACTAAATTTCTGATTAGTTTGAGAATCTGCTTAAGACTAAGGTTAAAGTTTAATTTTGAGATTCGGTTCTGATTTGTTTGACCATTGACAAAACGCCAAATAATAAAAAGGATTAACGCGGACAACTTCTAATATTTTACAGAAATACGATTCCTTTTAGTAACATTTTCTTTTTTATGTGGCATTCTTGTGTGTGATATCTAAGGATAAATCATTTTACGTCTAAGGATAAACTCAATTTTTGTTCTTTGAAGTTCCTTGTTGAATTTTTCTAGCATTAGCGCATTCCTCTATGGTGTACAAGCCCTAATTTATGCGTAATCGATCGTCTTCACCTTGAAAAAAGTATATTATAAAAAACCATCGGCTTTAAAAAAAAATGTATTGAAAATTTTCTTTAGCGAAGTACAAAAATCGGGAATCGTGGTCCTGGGCACGACCTAAAACTGCATCCCTTGGTTTTTCCGCAAAAACGTCAAATTCAGCTTTTTATGTTGCATCAAACAAAATATGCAATCGCATACAAATCCGGTCTCTAGATATCACAGTCACTGCAAGTGCGTGTAGGAATATCTCCCTGCCCTTCTACGTAAAATCCAGAAACCAGAAGAGTGCACTGGGGGGTATTCCATACCCCCCAGACCCCCCGGTTTGCACCGAGTTTTGTAACTTAAATAATATGTTTAGACGTTTACTCCCTCATGTGCAAAAATAAGATTACTTTTAGATTTAGCCACGAAACCAGTTTTTTTCGATTCCAAAGCTCTAAACACATTACGAGGGTTGCCTTTTAAGTGTTGGGAATGAGCAATACTGGTGCTGCCATCTGGCAACTGACGTCTTTATCATAAAGTTTGACATTTTTAACGGTAATCTTATTCAGAACTTTTTGACGTACGAGCGCTGTTTGTGCTGTTTATAGTATAACTTGAAGATATCATCATTTCATTTTCTTCTAATTATTTTTTACAACTTTTGAGATGGATTATCTCAATAGCAGGGCACGATAATCTTAATTTGACTTTTGGTGATGAACCACCATCAATGATCAGTATTTATCATATACTAAATTAAATTAAATTCTGACCATAGTTTGCTCAACGACTTTCGTGGAGGTCATCCAAAGTTGGTAGTTGCTCTGTAAGACATTGATGCTGTACAAGACCTGAAACTTGAAAATCGTCATGTGACTTATCGTGAGATTGAGGCATCTTTGGGCATTTCAGGGACCAAAAGATATTTAATGTTGCTTGAATATTTGGTTGTCAAAAAAATTTGTTTGCGTTTGAACCCACATAATTTGACAATCGCTGAAAACAAGGCTTGTGTCAATCGGTCAAAAGAAATGGTTCACAAATACGATCGCGGTGCTTCAAATCGGGATGGAGGACATTGTGACAAGTGAGGAATCGTAGACTTACGCGTATGAGCCTAAAACGAATCGCCAGCCGACTGAAGAAGCGATTGAAGCGTTCAAAAAGCATGTTTTGGAGGTACTTTTATTGGAGTGGAAAAAGAGCTTCAAAAATTGTTTTAAAAAATCCAAAAGTGTATTGATCTTCCTGAAAAAGATTTTTTTAAATTATAAAATCAATTTTGATAAAAAAATATTTGTTCTTGTATTCCATTCCCAAAACTTAAAAGGCAACCCTCGTATTTAAGTCACAAAACAATTATTGGTGTAATCCGGGGGGTCCCGGATACCTCTCCCCCCCCCCCCCCCAGTGCACTCTTCTGAATTTTAAATAATACACGCAAATATACGCCCTCAATCTTTATACTTACATTCGCTTCTGATATTTCTCTGCCCTTCTACGGAAAATCCAGAAACCAGAAGAGTGCACCGAGGGGTATTACTTTTACTTTTACTCCCTGATGTGCAAAAATAAGATTACTTTTAGATTTAGCAGCGAAACCAGTTCTTTCCGATTCCAAAGTTTTAATTGTAAACCGGGGGGTCTGGGGGGTATGGAATACCCCCCAGTGCACTTTTCTAGATTCTGGATTTTAGGTAGAAGGGCAGGGAAACATCCCTACGCGCAAGAGTAGCTATGGCCCGTGAGCAAATTACCCCAAGCAGATTACCCAGAAATATGATGCCATAAAGAGTTGTATTTCTTTTAATTTATTTACAATAACCAACACAAATTAATTTTTTAAATCAATTGTATCTGTTAAAATCGGGTACTAAATGTCCCTGTGTTCTCTTTTTAAATAATTTGGAGTAATAAATTAACTTTCCGTTTAATTGAAGAATGTTGTTGCTAATTTCAGGCAACTTTGTTGAAAAGTTTTAATTAAGTGGCGAGAAAAACTTGCGGAATCGTTCGTAGTAACTACGATTTAATTAATATTTTTATGATTTTCCTTTTAAAACCTTCTCACTGATTTTGCTCATTAGTGCGTCCGATGAACCATCATCAGTTATAATTTAGTGTACCTTAGACGATGATGCATATTGCATGTTACATACTAGTGACGCATTTCCTCTTCGTCGTAATAAGGGTGAATGAGTAAATGCATCGTCAGACAGGGGGTGGAAATGAAAGCCGCACGCACCGAAATTAGGGTGCAAAGATGCAAGTTATTATTGTCCCATCACCATTAGACGCGTTACTTAGCTGGCCCTGGTATTAATTGTTGCATATTTTGCATAACAGTCTTTGAGGAGATAATCTCGACTTAATTAATTAACTGAATGTTTTAAGAAATTTTCGAAGAAAAGCTGACCATTCTGCGTTCTCATTGAAAAGTTTGGCGTAGTAATTATAAAATTACTTTTTAATTACTTTAACATTTAGAATTTACATTTAGTACTTGTAATTTGAATGGGAAGTACAACAGAAGGAGCTGATAAAAATTTCAAAGGCGATGAAAGCATTAAAATCAGTTTGATAAAATTTTTGCACTTAGAGAAATTAGAAACACGATGGGTTAAGTCGTTAAGTGTGAATTCTTTTCCTTTGGAAAACAAGAAGTGATGAAATTTTTAAATTGATTTGAATTTTTTATTTCCAAAATTTACTTTGCTCGTACCATTTATCGCTGTTTTGGAAGACATTTACATAAAATTTGATATTCACATCCAAGTTTATGTGAATGTTCTCTCGACATTATGTTAAATTTTGTAGATGGTAATGAACCCTTTAATGTACCATCAGTTTCAATCTTGATAACTCGACTCGTGCTTATTATTCTTGTTTTCACTCTCGGCGGAAGGAATTCCTCCATGGTGGTAGTTCACTTTTCCAATTTCTGTTTTATTTTAAAGTTTTACTTTCAACCTCACTTATAAATACTTCCGTTAAGTTTTAATGATTTTTCCCCTTTGCAAAGTCATTTCTTTAAGAGTAACGTCATCACTTGGTGATTTATTATCTTCCATTTTATTGAATGATCTCTTTTTCTGTTTTTGCCGCTTTTTCAACTTTGAAGATTTATTAGAAATTTCGGCTTTAAAATGCATCAAAACTTTCTAATTTCAAAAATAACGCAAAATCCTACATTCGAACTTCGTTTTGGGTGTGAACGTGTCCGGATCGATATCTACCACTGGGCTTTTTTATTTATGTTCCCGATCGAACACTTTAACCCTGCAATGAGAAAAGGGATTATCTTGCTTGCTGTCGTATTAAATTTATTTATTTCAATTACACTAATCCTAATAATGTTGTCTTTGAACAGAAAATTATATCATCCCCCTTTGGTCGTCTTTTCAAAACTCAACCCCAGTTTCTATAAAACTCATTTTAAAATGTTAAAATCGCCAGTAATTTTTTTTTTATTTAAAAAAGAAATCCTGCAATATAAAACCCTTGACGTTCACAAGTTTTTTAATTATGTCTTTTTTTCATAATTTTCTTAATGGATAATTTTTATCACCAACATCGTTAGCACTTCAATTTTCTCGTGTTTTTCGTATACGTAAATCCAAAACTTGCAGTAAATAACTGGAAGCACTTAATGCAATAAGAGCGTCTTCTTATTGATATTCTGTCGTCTCCCCAAAAGTCACAGCTTCCTACTAGTAGATCATCGATTTCGAAAGCTTTAAAATAATGTTATCAAGTGAGAACCCTAGGGGTGAAATATTAATAAAACCAGACTTTTAAATCTAAGTGGGTAGCACATAATACTCACTCCTTTCCATCTCGGAATGTTTAATTTGAAATAAAACAAATTTTTTAGTTTATAATTGGGGAACATTAGAGCTTCGTCGTCGTCGTCCCTTAAATTAGACGAATTAAGAAGTTCTTTTCTTTCATCTACTTATTTAACTTAACTTTTATTTTTTAATTTCAGCAACTAAAAATTAAATGTGAAGAAAAAAACTTTTTTAATTTCAAATTTTACTTACAATGTTAAAAGGCATTAATTTCAGAGAGTAACAACCTACTAGAAATTTTGTGTGCCTTATCTGAAACAGAAAGTAATTTAATTAGTTTTTTTTTGTCTTTATTACTTGTCATTTTAATAATCTGAATAAATTTGTAAAAATTCTCTTGCAGAAATAATTTCGAGTTTATAATAAACCTAAATGTGATTAGGCTGTTGAGCATTTAAAAATACATTTTTTTAAATTAAAAATCCATACTTTGTAATGAACGCGAAAATTTACATAATTATTACATCTCTTTATTTATCGTTCTGTAAAACATAATTATAAAATTAACAACTTTTGCTCGGTGAAATTGAACGAAGGTTTCCCGGGGACTTTCATAAGAAAGACGTTATTCGGGTCTTTACCCTTTTTTTATTCCCCATCCTGCGCCTATCATAAATTTTTAACGGCTTTGATCTCTTTATATTGTTTTAAATTATGCGCTAATCAATATCTCATTTTCAAATATTTTATTTAAATGTTTGAAAAATAATAAAAACTCGTACATGTCAGGATCAGATTGGCATGGCAGAGGAAGAATAATTAATGAATTGTATAGCTTCGTACAGATCCACGACGAGTGGTAAAACTTTGCTAAACAATCTCAGATTTCAATTTCTCAATTTTTGCATCAGTCTCCTCCGTTAAGTTTAATATTTCATGCCAAATGACGGTAAATGCATTTGCTGCATTGTATATGCATGTTCTAGACTGTTATTTCCGCTACAAGATGATGAATTCTTAAGATACATCGGCATGTTATTTAACAATTAATTCCTGATGAATACAAAATATTTTAAAATAATTAGCTATCAGTTTGCATCAAAATATTTGTAAATAAATATAAATTATGGAGTAAAAATAATTAAATTAATTAATTGGTGTAGATAATCGCATTCGCAATTTCAATTACAATAATAATGGTTTTAAATTTTATACTTTATTAATTATGAGAAATCCAAATTCGACAAACGAATTTAATAAATACTCTTGAAATATGCAAAACTATTGCGATTTCATATTTGAAATCCATTTTCGATACGCGAATTTGTAATTAAAATTTTAATTTCATCCAGCAAATTCTATACCTAGGAAAAAAGTAATCGAAATCATTAATAGTTGACGTTTTTAATAACAAGAAAGCCTTTCATCGAGTAATATTAAATTTCTAGCCGAAAAATATTCAATTTTGACGAGATAACGATAAAGGGGGCAGACGATAAAGAAAATTATTGCAACAAGTTGGTTCGCTAATTTAACGGTTCAGTGTTTATTTCCAATTTAATAAATTTCGCTTTAATTACAAGACACAATTTATTGGTCAAAAGAATAGGAACATAAATTGGATGATAAAATTTTGCAGTTAAAAGCAAAAATGAGCAATAGCCGGTCTATCATTTCACGCCATCAAAAATAAGTACAAGTGAAAAAAGTCGTCAGGAAGCTAAATCCATTTGGAGTTTTTTTAGTCAAAAAAGCGAACCGCTCTTTAAAAAGAATATCAGAAGGAGAAAGAGAAAAATACGTAATCGTATATATTCGAGTTGCTATAAAAGAGAAATCGGCGGCAAACGGATGTAGAATTCAAAGCTAGTAAAGCAGAAACATTTAACGGGCCAACTTTTGGATATTCGCTAATGGCATGGTCGAAATAAATCATTTGGTTGTGGTAAAAAAGAGTCAAGATAAACATTTTGAAATGTACCAGACTACAAGTAAACAAAGAGGTAAAAATGTCAAAGTTGTCCGAATTTCAGTTTTGTTCGTATTTATTACGTGCGCTGTACGTTGTGAGACCCAAATTGCGCCGGTTCGACCCTTGTCCATATACTAATTGCGCTTGTCAAGCCGCCGGACTATAACGACCGAGTCCGCTTCATCGACAAAAAGGCTGTGAAGTCTAAGTGCTGAAGCTTCATTATTTCTGACATTCGTAATTAATGTATGGCATAACCTCCAGACTCCAGTAGTAAAAATAGTTGGTTCTTCCCCTAGAAGTGCGAAGCGAAGGTGAAATAAATGAATAATTATTGTCGCCTTTTTTGTAAGTTTTCTAATTAAAACAAACGTTTGCGCTATTTTAACTAAAATAATTTGTTTTTATGGGACAGATTTGAGCTTCATTTCCAATTGCAGCCCTCGAGATACCAACGAGAGCGACGCGACGTCCTAAATCGTCTGCTCGTGTTAGGGGGAGTTAGTTTTTTGTTCATATAGTGTACGATAAATCTGTGCTGCCGATATTAATTTTGCATTAAATTTGTGTAGGATGATGACAAACGGCAATCAAACAAATTTGCTTTGTGCTTTATCGAATAAAAGGGAACGAACATTTTAATATCCACTACTTGTCAACGCTGCCTGCTGCGTGGAGAGGGTTTGAACCACATTCGCATTGTTAGACGAGAATCTGTAGCTTCTATCAACTCCTTGAAACAATTTGTTCTTGTTCCGGTCACATGTTCGTTCCCTCGACTCTCATCTTCCAAACTTTTGTTTCGATTTTGTTGTTCCTATTTCGAATTTGCTGCTAATGAACGTCGCGACGCCGTCGTCGGTCGGTCGGTTCCTTTTGTTTAAGACGTTAAAAAAAATTACTCATTATAAAATAATTAAAAAAAACGCTCGCTTAAGCGTCGTTAAAAACCTTATCATTTTTGTACTAACTTTTTTCTGACGCTTCATACTTGAGATTGCATTTTTCTGCGATGCTGAATTTTAGTTAAAACTTGGCTAATTTCAAAAATTAACGCAAAGTAGCTTAATTACTTTTTCCAGTTTGTTTTATTAATTAAAAAATCAAAATATTTAGGGTTCATTTAAAACTTTTTTCTAAATTAATATACTCTCTTCGCTCGTTTGCACTTTTGGCGAGTTTAATTGGCCATCATCGACACCTGCTGGCTGAATTAAACACACTACACTTTTGACCTAACCTCAATATATTATACGTCCCGTGCATTTTCGTATTATAAACTTGATCGACGTATAAATGGGATATTTTGTATTTACACACGACTTTCTTTGTTAGAAGGGTTGTAAGAAGGTACTCGTGGCAAACATTTTTTAACCCTCTCAGACTTGTTAAAGTAGGGTTCAGAGCAGGACTGGGACTTTAATTTACATTATTTGTATTTTTTACGTGTGGTTGGTATAGAAAGTGTTGTTTCGTCAGGTGTACGTACTAGAGCCGCCATGTTCTTGACTTGCGTAGCGTCACGAGCGCCACCAACGGTAGGGTAAATCGCGTATAATATTCGAGTTAAAAATCTTTTAATCATAAAATAATAAAGAGATTTTGGTAATCATGCTTTTCTCTCTTAATCAACTTAAAATAGCTGTGTATCCCGGAAATATGCTGTAAAATTTTTATATTGTTTCAGTATTCTATTCGCTAGTTGAGCTCATAAACCCTCCAGCGTTCGTAAATAAACGATGGGTTTCTGGATTCGTCTCTTAATTATATTAAGTAATAATTTTATTAGTTAATATAATCTGATATCTATAATGAAATTTCTCGCGTAAAAGTAAAAAATTGCATAAAAAATATGCGTTTACTTGTTTTACACCCCACGTTACCAAGCCTGAAATTTGAAAAATGTTACTTTTACGCTAGGGATTTCAGTAATAGCCTAAGTCGCACCGTACCTGTGCAAGTAACGAAATAGCGAAACAATGATTTAAACGGTTAATTATTTTAGGAGAAGTGGCCCTTTTTTTCGGCAAATCCGCCCCTACTATACAGTAGTTTAAAAGTCACGATCACCAGGACACCATGGATAGAAACTCCCTGGGAGAGCAGACCATATAAGCCCTAACGTATTAAGCGACATACGAACAGATGTCGGCTATGGCCCTTAAAAACCCATAAATATAATATTATTTTAATTATGGGCCATTATTTTATACATTTTGCATTTGCAAACACATAATTCATACGAATCTTTCCCCTCGCCCGCGCAGGGTTAAGGATCTTTTCACCTAAATTCTTTAATTTTATTTATTGTGACTGTTAAATTAAATTGGTAAAACAGGAAAAATTTCAGACCGAAAATTGTAGTAATGGGACTGGAAATGTAAATACGACATTAGAATAAAAATTTTTATTACAAACAGTAAATTTATAATGCAATTTTTAATAATTTGTTGCTTTTATTGTAATAAATATTATGGTAGTTTGAATAATGCATCGAATTTTTATTTTCTTGTATTATGTTTTCATTAAAAAGAAAATTGGAAGACCGTTTGCGATTTTAATATTTAAAAACCACTTAAATTACAAAATTTGTTTCTCCATTTCCTGCAATTCGATAATGCAGAAAATAACTTCTTTCGCTATGATTTTATACGAATTTGCACTTTCTTGTTTTCTTGCTTCGACTATTTGTTCGAGAAAGTATAAATTGGATTAGCGTAGTTTGATAAATCCACCAGTTATCTAAATTTTTAATTAAATTTTCTAAAAATATTTTTGGGAGGTCAGTTTTTAGCTCGCAGGATAAAAATTCTGGTCACGGAGGAGCCGAATAAATTGCATTATTGTGTTTTTGTTAGGAAAGTTGATTACAAGATCCGTAATTTTCTTGTTATCAAAATTAGTCGGAAAAATATTTTTTATTTTTGAAATTCTACATTTAATCAGGATTATTTAATTTTAGTGTTCCTGTTGTTTTAGCAATAAAAAATGTACAACTAAATGCGGGTTTTGTTTGAAATTTGCGATATTTACACGGTCACGGATGCGTTATCAACTCTTTTTTTTTTTTGTTACAGCATTTTACATTTTAAAGTTATTACTACTAAGATATCGTTTTAATTTGTTTTATTTTTTTTAATTATCGAACATAAATTATAGTTTTATCTAATTACCCACGAATACGTTTGGAATTTTATCTGTGTAATAATTATGTGATCGAAAACTTTCAAAATTTGTTGTTTTTTTTTGGATTTTATCGTATAATTAAAGCAGCCGTTGAGATGAGTTCGACGATACGTAACAAGGCCACCATCGCAGGACCAATTTTATCGATTAAGCCTAATATGTCATTTCTTTCGCCCTTACGTCAGACATTAATTTTCGTTTATCGTATGGCTTAAGATCGGACTTGGCTTGTCATATTTCTATAAAGTCGGATTAACTGCTCCAAAGTTAAAGTTTTTGTCGCCTGGTAGATGGTATTTTTAAAAATTTGGTTGTTAGTTAAAATTTACTGCATTGTCGGGTTAATAAAAAATTGGATTGTTTTGTTATACATGGAGAGTAAATATAGGGAGAGTCGGACAAGTAGTGCATAACATTATCACAAGATCGTGAACTTTTTCTGTGTCTCGTGCACAAAGACAAGCGACCCTTTTTTACTGCATAAAAATCCTTTTATTTTTATAGCTCCACTCTGCATACATTCAGCAGCCAGCAACAATTTTACGTCTACAACAATGTAGACAAATTTGAAGACAATGTTAATACGCGTCCGGCGGGGATGATGGATTATCTGTGATTTATAAGATAAAGTTTGTTCTTTTCGCCTACGAGGAGAGTTTGGGAAGTATCGGGGTAATAACAATTAGGGCCCGGGGGGAATTAGCAATCGAGTGAATCGGGAGAGGCTTTTATCGGACCGCAAGCTGTCAATCACGATGATCCGCATTAGTGTTCCCCGGGGAAATACCAAACTTACCAACTACACCTCGTATCTGGAAGATTTGCCCTATTTGATTGGTTTTTGACTTTCAGCTGCAGACTCGGCCAAGTTTACTGTACCATTAAACTCATAAAAACAGGAAAATCGGTTACGGATGAATAAGTTGCAATGTGATTTTATGCAGAGCAAAAACGATCGGCAAATTCATAATTTTGCTAGCGTAAAAAGCAAATTCAATGTATATCTTTAGAAAAAACGAATCTATTTTGTGTACGACTTCATTATTCTCGAAACGAAGGCGAGTTTTTTGTTTTGATTTAACAATGGCGTTTTGTTGTTTAAATATTGAAATTAAAATAAATTTAAATTTTGAATTAATTTACGATAGTGATGATTTATGTTGTTATTTTTTAATTGAATGCGTCGAGTGTGGAAACCGCCCACCAGGCGTCGGTTCGAAACTCGGGTGAAGCGGATTCCGTAAACGGTGAGTGCACGCGGTTATCGGGCACTCAGTTCACAACGACGATTGTTCGTGAGAGTGCTGTTCGCGTTCACGCCGCCCGAATTTTACGTGTTTTTAAATTTGTCGAAATAATAAAATAAAAAAAGGATTTGTCCGTGGATGTATGAAGTTTTTCGTCGAAAAAAAAAATTTATTAAATAATATAATTTGAATCGAGTCGAGGTGAACGTCGTGTGCCCTATTGGAACCGGTGACGCAAAAATTTGGAGAATGCCGGCAGATCCTTTTGTTGATCAATTTAATAAAAGTCGCTTCTTGGTGAAATGATACAACTCGCTGGTGGTAAGATGATCTTAAAGTGGGGTGAAGTGATATGTGATAGGCGAAATTAATTCGAAAAGGGCTAAATAACATGGTGGATAATAGTTCTATCATCGAGGGAACAGTCAAGTTTCGGGATGGCAAAAAGGTATAAATAATAATGATGGAAGCAAAGCAAAATATTTATTCGTCCAACTTATTGGCAATTGATTATCCAATTTTGTAAGAGTAAACGATTTCTTCAAGCTGTTCCCGATAATAGCTAAATCGACTCAACTATGCAGTTAAAGCGGACCTTCTCGTTAAGAGATTTTAATTAAAACTGGAAACTACAATACCGTCCGAATTTTTTCCAATTTGTTCACCCTTGATTGAGTTTTCATCAAAGAAGGAACTTATTTTTTAAAAGACGGTGGTCCTCTCTCCCCACATTTCAATATTCATAATTCCGTTTCTTTAAACTTTTGAATATTAAACGAAATCGTCGACAAAAGAAAAGTTTGCAAAATTTAATGCGGCGTACGAAATCTTGTAAGATTATTAATGGACGGTTATTAAACGGTCGACCGCTTAAACCTTATTTTTCTTAGGGTTGTAACGCGATATTTTTTACCATAAAATAAAATAACTAAGCACACATGCGCCTCCCTTGGCGAGGTTTGCGAGCTGCAAAACCCTAGTAAGACCATTGACTATACTACCCCTGTAATTTATAACGCAAGTTCGCCTCGGTCCCGGGCCGTTTCTTCCCATTCACACAAGAAACTCGTTGAATGCCAGCTAAAATAACAGGACGATGTGTCAGAAAAATTTCGAGGCCGTTGCTAAACCCGTATCGTGTTGCCAATCTTATTCATCTGCCTCTCTCGGAGATTCACGTCTTCCGAATTGAATATCGGTCACAACTTGGCCACTGATCCCTTAGTAATCTCACTTTGTGCTTTGTGTAGAAGAAAAAAAGAAACCGTCTCTTTTATTGTTCCGCAATCAATACTCTTACAAAGTGGGATATTCGATGGAATAAGTAAACATAAATAATTCTAAAGGAAACAGGACACCCTGCTGTTGTTAATTGAATTGATATCTAAATAAAATTGTATTCACAAGTAAAATATGCGTTAAATCGATTACATATCATTTCTTTTTCGATAATCACAAAAACAATGCGATTAAAACATCATCGAAATTTTACCAAACTCGGAATTAATCGGAGGTATGATTTGTGACCTCACAATTATTATTGACTAATATTTCCAATTTAATGAATCATTTCTTTGTTCTCGACACAATTGATAATTAAGTGCTTCGAATTTGATAACGTAAGAATAGGTAAAAACGTCCTATTCATCCCGCGCACAATAATATAATTAATTATTCCACCCTCTTAAGTCAATTCTCTACAATTTAAAGACGGAGATAAAAAATTGAATGCTCCAAACATTTAATTTCGAATTAATTCTACTTTTGATAACTTCAATAGTACTAAACTCCAGTCTTTGTTTTTTTACGACGGTCTAAAACTTTACAGTTTCACACTTTCTCAACCAAATCCACAATTTATCCTTAAATTCTATTATTTTATTTTTTATTACCTCTCTCATGAACTAATGTTCCAAGTTCGAAAATATGAGGAAGGAAGTCTACCTGAAATATTAAAATAGGCCTGAAATGGGCGTCCCGAATGGGTGTGGTGGTTCCGAGGCAGATGGTTTCAAACTTCCAGATGGAATATCATTGTGGTCCAATATAAAGTTGAGATATTTACAAATGAAGATCGTCGAAAATGCTGATGGATGTTGTGGCGGAAATATTTTGAAATTTAGTTCAAACCCAAAATATTTAAGTTTGATGAAGGCAAGGCAGAAGTTAACTCATTTCGGAGGACGACTGAAAGAACGCAGTCAGATTGGAATTTCCAGAGCCGAGTTTCGTTGAAAATTAAACTGTTGCTGTTTTTTGTAGCCTATACAAAAGGAAAAATTTTTAAAGTTTTGCAATCTTCACAGGTGGAAACTTTTTTGAAATCTTGCAGTCTACATAAAAAATATTTTGTTTTAATTTGAAATTAAAACTTATTGGGAATTGGCCTATGGTTTAAAGAAAACAAAACCTCTAACTTTTTGTCGACGTTTCGATTATTTATTTTACTCTTCATCAGGACTGCAAGAAACAGAACATTTAATTAAACTAAACAGGTTGTTTAAGAGTGGGAAATGTGGATACGAACGATGTATATCAGGTGTTTCTAAACTTTTTAGCCTAAGGGCCAGGCTGATTGCTCCACGAAGCCCCGAGGACCAAGATCTAACTAGCTCATCAGATTAAGTAACATTTAAGAGAACTGAACGAAAACCTTTAAACAAAAGAATTTAAAACAAAAGAACAAAAGAAAAATTATCACTTGACAGGCCAGGATTACAAGTATTTAATAAATAAAATGCTGTAAAAATATATATGATGTTAAAAATTCATAATGCGATATAACGCTCTATTTCATCATCATATGAAGAGCACTTTTTGACAACTTTTTGTTGTGTCTTGACAGCTACTTTAAATCGGTAAATAAAATACCTGATTTTTATTTTGTATGATTACTTTTGTTTGATTTGATTTATCAGAATAAATTAAATAGCGGGCCGGATTTGGCCAAGGGGCCGCAACTAGACTTCAGACTTAGACCCAAAGCTTCTCGGGCTTCCTCACAGCGTGGGGTCTTGTCACATGTTTTCGTTGAAATATACACGTTTAAAACGTTGTTTTGAAAACTACGTTAATTCGCCGACATTTTCACGTTAAATTAACGTATTCAGACTGGAATTTAAATTTTTGCATTCTAAAATTATTAGTGAACTCCCGGTTCATACAAGGCAAACGAAAAAAGAAGATGATGGAAATGGAAAAATCCACAACTTCCGACTAATTCGATATAATTAAAATGTATAAAGTGCTTACAAGTTTATGTGGTCGTCAATTAGACCGCTACGATCTTTCGTATGATCAAACTGATGAAATTTTTATAGCTACATGTAATTTATCAAATTGTATATTGGAAAAGTTTATGGGGATTAGTTTTCCACACCTAGTAATAAATATGACAAGCTCCCATTGTTGCCTCAGTCTCAAATTAATGCCGTCAGATAAAACTTGGAAAATCATGCTTTAAACTTTTGTAAATTACGAGTAACTTGGCAGGAATATAATTTAGTTTTAGTTTTCGAAAAACAAAGCAAGCGTTGGAATGTGTCTAAGTCGAGTACGAGGAACAGAAGCAAACAAAGAAAAAAACAATGAAAATTGTTGAACCCTGTGAAAAGTTAAATTGTTCAACATTAGAACACGTGCAAAAGGAAATCAGAATTAAGTATTATTAGGAAATTTCAAATTTAGACATTTTGACTTGCCCTTGTATTTTTTTGTAGCGTTTTATCTGTGATCGATGTTTAAAGACACATAATTTATAAAAGTTATCATTTCTACGACAAAGTGGCAAGCTCATCCAGAAAAAAGATTTTTTATCTTCAGTGGGTCACAGTGTTGAAGCTTTTTTAACCCGATGCGATATTGATAAGTTTCTTCTGAGCTTTTGTGGATACACTTGAGAAATTTTCTTATTTTAATGCGATATTATCAAATTTTTCATTTTTAAACTCGAATATGTCTTTTTTCGTGTGAAATTGTGCTTCCCGATGAGCGAACTAGTTTTTCGCTTTGCTTTTAATTAGGGAAAAGGTCGGGGCATCGCGCATCAATAGTTCGATTATATTTTGCTTTTGAATAATTGAATTAATTTACAATGTTATTTGCTCGAGTGCATCTTCGAATGTACATTAAGCATTCTGCTAATTAGCTTGGAAAGTTTACCTTTACATATTTACGTGGTAATTATGTAATTTCAAACGTCGGTTAGATGATACAACAGCGAAAATGCATTTATAAAAACTCGAACTTCCTTAATTAGATAATTTGATTTTTAATTTTTTTTTTTGCTCCGATGCCGTAATCGAATTATCGCGGTTTTGAATTGGGAAGTGTTTTTTTTTTCGAAATAAAATTACAACCGATACCTAGTGTACCGTTGGCGTTGCACACTTCTAACCCCTAAAACACCTGTCTGGTTTGAATGAATACCTACTTTCATTTAGGTACAAAAAGCTTTTATCTGTTGCTAACTTTGTTCCTTACAAACGTTATAAATAAAGTTACATAGGGGCATTATTCTTTGGTTTTTGAATTTCCACCAGGAAGTTTCAGATACAGTGATTTGTGCGATTCGCTCCCGTTTTAAATTAGGAAAAACAAAATTTCGCACATCCCCAAAATCACTCGTCGTAACTCATCTTAACGGAACCGCCCGCCTCCAATTTAAGATGCAGATGAGTTAATTTGCATACAAATTTTTGCTCATTTCTGTATTTAATGTCGAATTGTTTTGCCCCTCCATTAGCCAACTTGCAATTAGCGCCACAAATAGTTTGGCATTGTTCGAGAATAACTCGAAATTACCTTACATTTATTTTAAACGCACACAAACACCAAACAACAAAATTTGGCTGTAAATAATACCCATCAGTCATTTTTAATAAAAAGCACTCATTTAAATTGATTCGTCTTAATTAATCAATTTAGATTTAATAGTACTCGACGTAATTAAAATTTCGATTTGGCTCGTTTGATTACATTAATTAATTATGATGAACTATTTCAAGATTTTAACCGGACTGTTTTGGCCTTTCATTCCGTCGAAAATCTTTTTGGACAGTCGGAGGGTGTTTTGATAGAAATCCCTTGGGAGTGGGGCTCAAAAAAGGGCCGATAATCACTTAGTCATTATGTTGCGGCTTAATCGAATTTGGTGTACCAAATGTCAATTTTATCCAAATTAGTCTTCTCAAATTGCAAAATTCTGCGCCGCGCCACGTACGTATTTATTTATAACAGGAAATTAAAAAAAAAACGTAAACTTGAAGCGTTATCGATGAATCGATTATAACGTAGTTTGTGCCAGTTCGACTTGTCACATTTTTTTAAAATTCGTAACATTTCTAATTAATCAAAGCGAATGACTTGTCAGTAATTTCATAAAAATTTCTAACTGTTACAACAATCAACATTAACATTGTTTACCATGGCTAACGGAGTTATTTTTTGTTGCAAAAAATTTTTAAATTTACATTGAAAACAGAAATTTGAAATATCGCTTGTTATACCGGTTTTGGTATCAATTACATTATAATTTTTGTAAACAAAAAGTTTTACATTGTAGTAATGTTTATAGCGTGGTCTAATATAGCAAGTGTTTTTGCTCGAATTTTTGAAGCAAAACCGAAACACGTTTTAATATCATCTACAATCTACATAATATGAAGCGATGAACCTCTTACCTTCTTCGTCTGGTGACGGAATTGAAAATATGACTTTGCAGTTTTTATAAAACAGGGTTGATACACCCAGAACAACTCGGATATACTTGAAATGAAATCATAATAATCAATTACGAATAATTAATGTAACTGGATACTTCTTCTTAAACTTAAATTTTTGATCTACAGACCGAGAGTCAGGAATCAAATGAGGGGAACCCCTCAAGTACATCAAAAAGAGCAGATATTGTAAAGAAAATTAAATTTGCAACCAGAAACTTTCTATTCATTTTTCAGTTAGCACCAATAGTTAGTGAGTAATTGAGGCCAGAAGTTGACGATTCGAAATGGCTCATTATTTTGTGTAATTAAGCAAAAATGACCGTTTTTGCCGAATATAAAAAGAAAACCTAGAAAATTTTACGATCTAGAATTTCGCTTCTGCATATTTTTTACATAAAAAACAACACATTGAGGTTATTACGTAAGATTTTAAAATTTTGGCTCGAATTGCATGCAAACTACAGTTTCTCATTTTTTTGTCATAATTTAAATGTTTTTCCGATGTAAATACTAAAAATATGCAATCACGGTTTGAGATTATACCCTAATGTAATGGAATACAATTAATAATTGTTATATTAAATTATTTGTTAAACCGACAATATGGTAACTTTGTAGGCACAACAAATACAATTTGTCAAATTAATTGTATAACACAGAGACCACGTGCTAGTTTGAAGCGTCCTTAATGGTTGAAATAATTAAAAATGTAGGTAGTCCACAACACTCGACATTTTTTAGTCATTTATCAAAAAACCCTTTTTAATGAGGCCTGTTAGTGAATCATTAATCTAAATATCATAATTAGTACAAACAAGGACCTAATCGTGATTCCCTGTAGTGCTACTCGGAGTAACCTGGATAAATATTGATTTATAAGGACCGAACAGCTATAAATAACAGCTTAAATTTTTGTTGTAACCGAATACATGTACCCACAGGAAAAGTTCTTCTTTGAAAACTGCTTGAGCACCGATGGTACAATAATTAACCCATTTTATCTCCCAGGGTGGACTTTTTCCCACAAAGTGTGATCGAATTTTTTTATGCGAGCGAAAGATCATTAAATTCCTTAAGGGCACGAAAGGACCGTAACCCACAGAACCCGAGGGTTTTAAATTTGGCTATTTCTATTTTTACCATCGGTACACCGTCTCCCTTGTAAATAAAATTGCTTAAAAATATAAAAAGCTGAATAAACAACAATTATTTTACAACCAGGAAACAGCACATCATCCAAGTCGTCGTCGTCCGTCCCTTGTTTGAATAATCCCTATAAAATTTTTGTAAAACTAATGGCATACAAGGGTGCGTTTTGATCCACATTTTTACACTTTCGCATTAATCCCCTAAAATGCGATAAACAACAATAAACAACGAAGACACATTTTTGGTTATTCGTTAATAATAAATAAACAAGCTTGTGAGGTAACATTGTTTGTTTATATGTTATTGATAGAAAAGTGTTTAGTAAGTGTTTTATTATGTTTAGGAAGCCACATCAATTTAAACAATTCTTTAAATTATTCAGAGCGTTTCGACTAACTGTGAGTGGACCACCCCGTATACATAATAGAGTTTTGTCCTATTTATTTTAAATTACAAATGGAACGGTTTTGATTTCAATGTAGTAAACGAGACTGGAGTAAGTCGATAAATAATTATATTAAAAAAAATAGACCGCATATCGGGATTCTGTTATCAAAATTTAATATTTTCGAATTCATTTCCGTCATAATAATAATTTGTATTATGCAGAATGCAAAACTTTTAATAGCTTGTGTCATTATTATTTCTTATACAAGAGCGCTTGTTTTATATAGCCAAGCATGTAAAATTACATAAAAGGAAATGTCGTTCTCTAAATGCAGAAGAAGCTACGAATTATTCAAGTTTCTCGCTGAAAAGGAAGCCGAGTGTAATTAAATTTTAAAATCTCTGAAAATGCATTTATTATTTAAGAAAAAGTATTTGCATATCTGTGTGTGAAAATGTCGGCACACTCGTCCTTTGAAATGAAAAATTCGATTACCTCGTCGAGGATGGCATTCCGGACGAAGGGAATCTCCATATTGGGCATATCAATCAAAAATATCGAGCAATTACATCTTAATTACCCTCGTGGCATGACGCGCTAATTAATTTCGATCAAACTTTTCGAAACACGTTTTTCCAAATGAGTCAATTTGTAAAAGCATCCGTGTCGAATTTTGTAAGTCGAAAAATAAAACGTCGGATTTCCTATAATAATAATTTTTCGATTTTCCTTTATGACGCGATTAGTGTTAAATTGAAAAACCCTTTTCAATAAAATATATATTTTTTCAATAACAAACGTTGGCCAAAATCAACAGGTTTAGGGATTATATTGACGTCTGAAGAACCTTTACAAGCGACTTGGAGCGTGGAGATCAAAGAAAAGATGTAAATTCAAAGCGATAAGATGAATTAAATTGCAGGAATATCAATAGATTAAGGTAATCAGAGTAAGCGGCCTCGGGGGTTGGCTGGCGTGCACGGGGGTGTTTTCGAAATAAATCCAGCGATCGCTTAAACGAAATTTTAATTTTATATCAAAAACATGAACAGAGTATCAAAAACAAAAATTAGAGTCGTAATTTGGCTGTTGTTACTTTAGGCACGAGTTTCTCAAATTGAATTTTCTTTCGTTAGTGCAATACAAAAGAGACAAACGCAGCCACGCTCGTATTGAAGTCTATTGAAAACTGAAAAAAAGTTTTTCAATATGAGCATTTTTAAATAACTTAAATTTACCGATATTTACATGTAAATTGAAAATGAAATAAAATTTGTAGGCAACGTCGAAAAACGACAGAACTTCTTAAATATTCAATTCGTGCACAAGGTTTAAAAAGAGCTTTAACATATCAAATTTCTACCAGATTAATTCCTCCTTTTGTTGATTAACTTCTTAAACGCGGATTGACGTATCCTGTAATTTTTCGAGATGTTTAAATCGACGTGAAAGCATCTTCCATTATTTTACTTGTGAATCTAAAGCAGCGGTTCCTGGGTGTCCCGATTTCTTACTTTATCGAATTAATTAATAATAATTATTCCTGTTTGATTTTTGCTTTTTAGTGGAAGTCGAGATGGTGCGTCATGCGGAAATTATCTCCTGTGGCAGGTAATTTTTTTTATATCCAAAACAATGCCGAAGAATTTTTAAACGGCTAACGAAGACAAACATTTTGCTATATTAAAATTATTTTTGTAATGATGAAAAAATGTTCAACAAAATGTACTTTCAGCATGGCAAGTAATTGACTCAATTCGTTTCAGTCACGTTTTATTATTTCTAAATTTTAATCAAGCAAAATGTTTTACGATTAATTATTTCACAATTCCACATTACAATTATTATTTAACGATAAAAGTTTAATTATAACAAAAGAATTACTTTCAAACTTGCATTGATAACCAAATTATTTTTTTTTTAACTTGACAAAGTTAGGATGCCAAACACGAAAACTTATGGAAAAGTGTGTATATTCGAGAATCTCATTAGCCCGTCTTATCAAAATGTCTTGCTCGTTGTTTGAATCAGCTCGTTGACCTCAATTTTCTTCAAATTTTACTCATCAAGTAGTGTACACAATTTTATCGTTTGATGAAAATATGTTCGCACTACGCTCATCAAAATTCATAACATTGACAGGAAAATTAAAAATGTTTTTTATTAATCATTTTCTTTAATGCATTTATTATGCAAATCTTTGTTCACCATTTAATTACAAAATAACCAAGTAGAGGTGTTATGTGCATTTCGGTTCACTTTCATTAGAAGAAATTTCAAAACTGCATTAGAACATACGTAACCCCTCTACTCGAGCAATTAAGACACTTTCAAGGCATATTTTAAAATATTGATGGGAGAATTAAAGATTTCTCTCCATCAAAAGGTCTGATGAAATCTAACACTCGATATTTTTCACAAAGTAATTTTTTTCTAGTGTTGGTTTGTTTTACTTTTCTAATGAGAACAAAAGAGAAAAAAATCAAGTGTTGGGTTTGTTGTTTAAACCTGAAACATGTAATATTTTTTTTAATACTGAAAAGTGCTTTCAAAATTAAAGAAAAATTAATAAAACGAATATCAAAATATTTCAGCGTTGTTATGGTAATATATTAATTTTGTAATCAAGGTAAATTCGCTTTTCAGGTCATTAATTAGTTTTTTAATTTTTCAAGCACTCTTCTGTACAGCAAAAAACAGAAGATTTTTATAAAGTAAATATGTATTTGCAGTTGTATTATTTTAAAAAATATCAAAGCTAGAGGTTGTAACCAGGGGCGGAATTACCGGGGTTTAAAAATTATTTAAAAAAATTAAACTATGACTTCCGTATCAGGAATTTTACTATATTCTGTGGGGTGTTTCACACCCCCCAGACCCCCCGGTGAGAGTTTACACGACTCATAGATATATGTTGTGTAAATATGCACTAAAACTCTTTGTTTGTATATGTTATGGTCAATGATGACAATTCGGCCATTAACGTCAATGGCCGGACAATAACGTCAATGCCCAGCTTAGTTGGGCATTGACCGGACATTGACGTCAATGACCGTGCATTTTGGGCAATGTTGACATTTAAAATTTCATATATGGTTTTTACGGTGACCCGTCAAAATAACCCCGACAAAATAGCCCCGACGAATTATCCCCGACATAAAAGCCTGAGACATAATAACCCGTGCCAAAATAACCCCACGACAAAAATTTCTCGACATAACAGCCTGAGACATAATAGCCCATGCCAAAATAGCTCTGCGACATAGTAGCCCCGACATAATAGCCCTGCGACATAGTAACCCCGACATAATAGCCCGGGCTAAAATAGCCCTACGACATAATAGCCCGTGCTAAAATAGCCCTACGACATAGTAGCCCCGCTATAAGAGCCTGAGGCAGCCCGGGCTAAAGTAGCTTTTCAAAATATACTAATATAACTCTGTTTGATGAATAATAATAAAAAAGACATTTACAGCAAAATCATTTATTTACAAAGTTAAATTATGCGAGATTCCGTGAGATTGGCTGAGATTCTGCTCGACCCCCAGCCCCTAAACGCCTCACGTAATTCATGGACGTCCCCTTAGGTAATTCATTAACGGCCCCTTTTCTAATCTTTCTTGAGGAAAAAAAATTACGTGATATTTTCCGAGACCCCCCCTCCCCCCGCGTGAGATTGGCTGAGACTCTGATAATAATTAATAATAATAAATAATAATTAATAATTAATTATTGGGCTATTTAGTCGGAGCTATTTTATCATAGGGCTATTTTGTCGGAGCTGTTTTGTTATTTGGGGTATTTGGTCGGAGCTATTTTGTCATCGGGCTATTGTGTCGGAGCTATTTTGCCATCGGGCTATTTGGTCGGAGCTATGACGGGGCTGTTGTGTCGGGGCTGTTTTGGCTGGGGCTGTTTTGACGGGGTACCGTTTTTTACATCATTGTCCGGGCAATGACGTTAATGCCCAATACAGGGTGGTTTATGATGAAATTATTATTCTAGAGATTCCATCTGAAAGTAATGTATTGTTATTAAATGTGCCTTTTCAATTAATACTAGTTATTAAGAGATACTGAAAAGTTAATTTTGTTAGAAAATATTAGTGATACGACCAAAGAAAATGAGATTACTCTTAGACAAGCAGCAGCTGAAAGCACTGTTTTAAGAGGCCACGGTTGCAAGCGTTGTCATTGCAAGGGTGAATGTAAAAAAACTTTGCAATTCTAAGTGCCATGGGTCACTCCAGTGCCAGAATAAAAATGATTAATTTTAAAAATTTTATTTAATTGTTTCTTAATTTTTATTATTTTTGTTAATAAATGATTATATTGTATAATACAATTAATACAACATATTATGTACGTAAATATCACTTGCCAGTTGGCTGTCAAATTAAAATTCCCATTTTGCTGTTCTTTATGGTAGTTAGTTATTCTATAATATCATCATTGTCCAATCCATTTTGGTCATTAACGTGATTGACCGGCCAAAGACGTAAATATTACAATCAAATAAAAATATTTACAACATTGCCCACCATTAACGGGCGTTGACGTCATTAACGATGTGTATATTTATTTGTTCTAAAAGAATATAAAGTGTTCATATGAAGGTAAATCACACAACGTACACACACACACACACTATTGGGTTTTCAAACCGGGGGGTCTGGGGGGTATGGAATACCCCCCAGTTTTTAATTTTTTTTTGTCAAAATCAAATTTTTGATTTTACTTTTCGATCCCAGGCATAGATCATTTTTTCAAGTAAGTAAAAAATTATGATTGTTTGTCATTCAATAAACAAAATTTAAGTTTTACTGCTTTGCTTCCACTCTGAAATGGAAAAACTGTCAATTGTTTTACTTTTCCTGTCGCCTGTCGCTGGCAGTAAAAGTAGTGTTTATAAAATTTCCAATTTCCCAGCTGATGTATAATTTCATGGTAATCACCATTTCTTATCATGAAAACAAGCAATTAAAGAAATTAAAGCAAAACCGAAACTGTTGAAATTAACTTAAACTTCCAGAATAGTTATTTACTCGTGCATTTGAAATCCTGGACACGGTTTAATTAATTAAAATTAAAGTAAACGGACACGGCGGTTTTCACGTCATCTCAAACATACGTCCAACTTTCCCACTGTCAAATATTTAACAATGAAAATCGCAATTCTGGTGTAACGATACAAACTTACATTTGTACCGTTGCCTAACCGATATTGATCCATGCAAATTATCGGAGTCAAGTCAATTTAAGGCAGTGAAACTTGTCTGTTTTGACTTGATTCTTGCACTCACAATTCAAAGTAGGAAAAATTGAATTTGCTCAGTAAATCTTATCGAAAAGTCAACAGCTCATTGAGTCTGTTGGCAGTGCTATATGGTTACAATACTTTTGAGCTGTTAAACCCATTGCTCGATTGTTTGAAATTGTTAAATTTGACGGGTCGCATATCACCCTGACACATTGTGAAGCGCATTCTTTTTATTATTTATGTTTTATGTATATTTTAGGAGGATCGAGAAAATTTTCGAGTGCTTTATCTTGGTCAAACAAAATTGCCCTCTCAAAATGAATTATTTATTTTTTGACGACGTAATTGTAACTTGAAAATGATAAACCATTTTTATTGTGTGTTCCCCCGAAAACGAAACATTAAATACACTTTCATATTTTGTTTTTCTTTAATTTCCTTCCAGTGCGAAAAATAAACTTTACCGTTGCCAATTTTTTCGTCGATCGAACTGATGGCGAACGGCAACCAACTATGGAGGTAACTGAATAATTTAGGGTTAAATTAACAATTTAATTTATTGTGACATGGTTTTAAACTTAAGCTGTAGTAATTAGTTTATTAATATGCAAATTATGCAGACATTCCTAGAGAGAGGTTTCAATTGATTGGCTTTAATATTATCACATGTGATAGATAATTAGTTGTCTCGGGGGTGAGATTATTTATCACATCCGTGCCTTCAATTAATGAAAAAGATTGAGCAAACATGCAGTTAAATGAGTAAACATCGCGTTCTAATTTTATCGATTTATCAGTGAGTCGGCGGCTCAACTTCAATGAGCGATGTGCGATTTCTTGCAATCGTAACATTTTAATAAGTGCATTTTCTATTTGTGCCTTCGACTTATCGACATTTGTTATTAACATTAAACAAAAGTGCAATGACATAACCTTGTAACTTTAATGCTCTTTGAACTATCCAATTTCCGTCGTTACCACATTTTTGCATTACAATGTACATACAAAACTTCCAATAAAAGCGGCAATAGAAAATAAATTATTGCCACTTGCCTGTCACAATGCCCATTGTTTAAATGTAATTCAACTAAATAATAATTTATTATTAAATTAGAAACATTTTTTACCAAATCAGAGTTTAATTGGTTTAATTACTCTCATTTAAAGTGTCCTCACCCCGTTTCATTGGTCAATTACTTTCTTCAATTATTTAAATGTGTTAACCGGGTGTCGAGTTTTCCTCGACTAAAAAAAATCCCCAACAAAAGCTAATTTAAGTCGTTTTAAAAAAACAGCCATTTGAAATAGCTTCTTTTACTTTTGGAATATATATAGTGAAGACAGTCGATCCCTAAAAAGAGTCGGGGAGAGTAATTTTGTCAGTCGTTAACCACACATGCTACAAATAAAGTACAAGAGTTTAGCACTTGATTACAAATGTACAATAATATTTTAACTTGCTTTGTAATATAATTAAAGTTGTTTATACAAGCGATTAGGTTACAATTAAAAAAAAGCCTATTTTAAGCCATATAATTTGTTCCCAATTGGAAAAGGAAAGGGGCGAGGGGTCTCTCGGAATTAGATCAAATTGATCGTAATTATAAAAAGAAGAAAATAAATTAATCATTCTCATCGCATCACAACAAGCAAGTAAATAATAGAGCCAAAGGTTTATATGATAGTGTAATCAAATCACATAACAAATTCAATTTTCCAGTTTATGTTTAAAGTTATATGAAGATTTATTAACTACCGAAGTAAGTTGATTAATTAAGTAATTAATAACAAGTTGGTTAAACTATAACTGTCACCCTAATCTGCTGCTATATCAACAACACAAAATTCGAATAACAACTTTATTTACTTTACCAATTTAGAAGCCCGAGGAAATAAAAATTTTCTTTCAATTGCATCAAAGTTTGCGCAACAGATTTTCTCCTATTTTCTAAAAGTCTATTTTAATTATTTTTGTGTATTATTTAAATTTCCAAAATTTTCAAATATATTCGGTACGACCGACACGATGAAATTAAGGACAAAATAGTTGAAAATTATGTAAAAAGAAAAGTTTAACCCTTTAATTATTATGCAAATGTAATAATAAGAGAAGTAATAATTTTAAATAATAATTTCATTTTCACGGATTACTTCCGAAACTTCTAAAAACTGGAAAGTTTTATCATTTACAGCATACTGTTTCATTTCACGAATTTTTTTATATTTCCGACAAAAATACATAAATCCGAATATTAACAAACAAAAATTTTTCTATTTTACACGTAATTTTTTGTTTCGGTAATTGGATCCTACTCATCAATTTTTGTGTTATAAAAATGTTAATTAAATAGCCTCACGCTTTTATTGTTTCTTTTTTCCTTCGAAGGAAGTACGCAAAGTGCAGAGTAGGTGAAGGAGTTTGACCTATGAAATACCAAATTAAAGTTTCACCACACAGGATACATGAAGGCAGGCAGCATTTACAACGGAAAAATTAAGGACCGAAATTCACATTTACAATAAATTAACGTAACGAACTGTGTAAAGCATAATTTGTACCAGTCGCCCCCATTGCGACTGATTTCAAATGCAGCCAAACAGATAGTCCTTTAATTAAAATTTAACAATACTCTAGAAAACAACAAATGCAATGAAACATTTTTCTTCCATCGATCTGCCATAACAACCAAAATTGAAATGCCACTATCCCTTTCACATAATTAGAAAAGTTATTTGAAAATATTTCAACACTTTCAAACTCTTGTCTGGAGCTTTTTATGGCGAAACCCAAGAATCTTGTGGAATAATTGATGTTTACGGACCTCCACTCGAAACTTTAAGTTGCATATTTGTGCCATCGCTCATCTGAATTTATCGTGGAATTCGAAGAGGATCTTGGACTCGGGTGACTCATTTGCAGTTTTTTTAAATTATACAATAATTGTTGCTGCCATTCCAAGGAGATTGTATAAATTAAATCAGAAATAATTTTTTTTAACCTCGGAAAGTCTAATTATATTCCTAGTGCAACTAGAATTTATTATTTGAATTTAAAATGTTTGAAAGGATTTCGTGGTGGTTGTTTTAGCTTAATTCAATTACACACTTAATTATGTAATTTGTTGTACATTTTAAGAGCATCTATCTACTTATTATGCAAATTATTTAGAATAAATTGCTAGAGTTTTTGCTCAAATATGCAAAATACACAATTTTTAAAAAGTTATTTTAGTTTTGTCAGTTTTATGTAATTTACAAGTAAAATTGAAATTTACTTTGGGGTTATACGCTTTACATAAAATATAATTACACGTGGAGGTACCTACCTCTTTTGCATGTTAAATTATTTGAATGTGGAATATGGTTACACTTAAATTTTTCGAATTTGTCCTCGCAAGTGTTGTCTTGTAATTTAACGACGACCACAAGATTGTCTTTGAGACCTTAACGTAAAACTTAACAACTTGGAACGTCGATATCCGAACTTAAACCAAAGTTTGCTTCTTTTGTAATTACACGCTCTTTGGTTCCAGATGAAAGCAAACGATTTTGGTTAAAGCCTTGAAAACTGCTTAATAAAAACGCATTAAGGAAGTCAACAGTAAATACTCTCATTTAGGGTTTCCAATGTCAAATTCTTCCAACTTTCCACCCAACTCCTTTTTCATCGACGACAAACTTTATAATCGGGTGGTTCACTTATTATTATAATTAAATCAACATGTAATTAATTAGTAAAACTTGTCTAAATCTAATCAATACTTTACGTTCCAGTTAGGTAGATCAATTTAACTACAAACTCTTGTCACTTTTTTATATCTTCGCTTTAAATTGACTTACTCATTGAATAATTTATAGAATACTTAAAAATTTTTGTAATTTACGTTATGTAAATTAAGAATTTGTAATTCCTCCTGCTCGAATATTTTGTATTTTACGTAATTTTGAGACTTAAAACCTACTATTTTTCTCCGCAACTTTGAAGCTTTCGATGTTTTATTAATTTTTTTTTTTCACATCGATCCAATTCGATGGCCAACAACGTTTGAACAATGCAGGTTTTCGACGTTCACGTATAGCCGCAAATTGATACCATAATTGACGTACATATTTACTATTATTACGTAATTGTTTACTTTGTGTTATAAAATACAATTATAGCCGGTAGTATTATAACAAAATTAAAATCGACAAAAAATTATCGACGTGAAAAAGGACGACCGGTTCTTTGGGAAGCTGTTTTGATTATCTCGAAATTGAGACTCTAAATTTTGCTAAAACGTAATTATCCGTTGGTTAATAAATTTGTTTGATTTCTTTTTGCATGTTCAACGGCTTCAAAAGCTTGGAACAAAGCCAAAGTTTATAACTTGATAACTTTGAAGGCTTTCATTCTCTCTTTTACTATTTTAATTAGTAATGCGACATTAGAAACCTTGTTTATTTATTTATTCATGCAGTTGTATTTTAACCTTTAATACTGGTATGCACTGACAGGAAGCATTGTTGTACCTACTGGTATTTTTAGTAAATTATAGCTATAGAGAAACGGAAAGAAACCACTAATTTCGTGTTTTGAAAGAATTAACGAGAGGCAATTTTTTCTTCCATCACTGACCTAATCCTCGGCAAAGTAAATATTTCATATCGAAGGAAAAATCAACTAATCCTCGTCGTTTTAAATTTCTTGTATCTCAAGTCGAAAAATCAACAAAAGCTCTATTGACTTTCGAAATTGTTAAAACAGTATTTTTGAATATTGACCGAATCGGATGTTATTTGCCCTTTCGTTCGGTGCAAAAGTGATAGCAATTCTAACATCAAATGCGAGTATAGCTGAAAAACAACCAAGCACATCGGATTACAAAACAGCAACGTTCCATGCTAAATTTACTTTTGTGTGTAAGGTGATTTAATTTTGCCTTTCACTGCGAAAGTTAGAAGCACTCCGCATTTTTGATTCAAATAAAAAGTTTAAATTCAGCAATAAACAGTTAAAACTATCCAGTATCGACCTTATTCGCGATTACAGTCAGAATGCAACACTTTTCAATTGATATTGATCCTGTTTACAGTTCTTATATTGCATTTCTGCGATATTATATCTACCAAATGCCTGCTTTCGTAACAACACTCGAAGTGTTTTGATTAAAATTTTCCTTTTCAAAAATTCGAATTTTAAATCACTCGTCTGCTGCAAGAGTAAATTTGTAGCACAATAATTGTAAAACAATTTGTGATCTATTCAACTGTATAGTGCTATCAAACTTGGCTGAATGATCATTAGAGTTTCAAGCTTTTACAATAATTTTGCTAAAATTATAATTTGTGTGAAACAATTGAATGATTGAATTTTGTAAATTATAATTTTGCAGTATAATTATTATTTTAATGATTGATTAACAAAACAGTTTACTGATTCGACGTAATTGTTACGTATCAAATGGATATTGTATTTCAACCTGGAAAAAGCCAACGTTAAAACGAAACAACTATGCAGGATTTTTGATTAATTTTTCGATTCGCAATATTCATAAAAATTCTGCTTCATTTCAAAAAAATTGATTCGTTTTTTAGTTCTGTTCGTCATATTAAAATTCCTGTGTCCTGTTCTCTATAATTAAATAAAAATCCTGAAAACTTGCATTTTAAATTTCCTAATTGGATTGCTATTATTTTATCGATACCACATTATTTTAGAATTTGAATCCTTTTGTTCTACATTGTCCGGAATATTAAAATTTGAAACTTTTAGTATTTTCATTTTATAAAACTCAATTGCATTAGAGCCACAATTTGTCGCGTTATTTAAATTTTTACGTGATTTTCAAATTAGTTACATTTTTAAAGACGATTCCGTTTGTTTTAGTTATTTTTACTGTCCTGAATTTTTAGCCGTTTTTTTACCAATGTGCAATCGCGAAATTCTAATCTATAAAATTCCTTTTATGCCAGTCATGGTTTGGAATCCACGTGACTCTCGGTATGTTTAAAACGGAAGGTTTTATTCTTAATCCTGATAATTTATTAATAATATCATAATTTAAAATTTTCCATTTTCAGTTTCAAAAACCGTTTGTTATAGCTTTGTAAACTTTGTTTGCATTGTTTAGTCAATTTCGATAATGTAGGTGCTCATATTTTCCCTACTAACTAACCCAGTTCTGAATTTGTAATTTTTTTAAAATTAATTTAGAAGTTTACTTACCAATTCAATTACATTTTTTGTTATTTTATTTGAAAGTATGTAATTTTTTGTGTTACTCACATATTTTCCTTGATGCTTTAAAATTTAAATTGCTTTAATTTCGGTTTCCATTTTACAAATTATTAAACAGTTAACAAAAACAGTAACTTTCAAAACCAATCAATTTTTTTAATTGGATTTAATTCTTTATAAATTTTTAATTTCAAATTATTGCAATTCTTATGTAAGATTTTGTACAACAATAGTTAATTGTTAAACATTTAAAAATTCATTTTTATTGCAATTATGAAGCAAAATTGTCATTTCGGCTTTCACTTCAATTAAATAGAAACTCCAAAATAGGCTACTATTTTCGCATTAAATTTCGGATAATTTAATTATAATTATATAAAATTGTAATTATTAATTTGCCATTTTCCAAATTTAAAAAATATTGTTTTATGATTGATTAATTTATTGAACTGATAAACTGGGTAACTTTAAAAATTAAATTTTAATTTAATTAGAAATTAAAATTTTTACTTTTTTGGGTTGTAGGAGTGCCAGAGGTGCCCGAGATACAATAATCCAAAAATTGGGCCTTCGATGCTATTAGTTTCATTCGAATATCAGAGGCCCGAAAATTAGCTAGAACCTAGGGCCCAACCCAGTTAAAAGTAGGCCCTGCTTCTCAATTTTTTTCCTTCTTCTCAAAACTGCGACTTACAAATACGGCGCTCACAATCAAGGATCCCAGCATTGGCTACTGAGTAACTCTTCAGTACTGAAGAACTAATACTATTGGTTTATAAATAAAGAGTAAACCGTGCACTGGGGGGTATTCCATACCCCCCAGACCCCCCGGTTTGCCAATGGCTATACTAAAGTTCAATTACTGGCTTTATTATGGTTTCTGCCATCGATCGACGATATTCAACTCCCGGGTGTGCAGAAATAAAATTACTTACATATGCGCCGCGCAGTGGATTTATTTCTTTCGATGCCCAAAACTTTAAACATATGGTGACGTCCATTCCCCTCTCTTAGTGAGATGTCGTAAGATTTGGCTCGATCCCCCATCCTCTAAGCTCACGTGAGATTGTTTGTTTTACCTTTTTAATTTAACCCATTTCTCTCGCAATTTTACAGTTGCGGAAAAAAATTACGTGATATTTGCAGAGACCCCCCCCTCTCCCCCACGTAAGATTCGATGAAATTCTGATCGACCCCCTTCCCCTTTAAACACTTCACGTAATTAATGGACGTCCGCTATTGTGGGACCTCTACAACTTATTAAATTTTGAATTTAAGTTGAAGAGGCACAAAACAATGTTGACAAACCGGGGGGTCTGGGGGGTATGGAATACCCCCCAGTAAACGCTTTTATTTTATTCCCAAATGCTGAATTTCGGTGTTTTGAAGTGCTTTGTATTTTTTTGTAGGCTCTGATGAAGATTTAAACAAAAATCTAAAATGACTAAATTTTGAATTGAAGTTTGAGAGGCACAAAACAATGAGGATAAACCGGGGGGTATGGGCACGATTTTATTTTATTCACAAATCGCTATGCCCAACACAACAAACTAGACCAGGGATTCCCAAACTGGGTTCCGCGGAACCCCGTAGAATAGTCGTCAGGGTTCCGCCAAAATTATTTATTATTAGCTATTAAAATTAAATAATACCACGGTTACAAATATTATAATATTATCCCGTTCCTCAGTCGCATAAAAAGCTAAAAAAAAACTCATTGATGATGATATAGGGTTCCATAAAATAAAAGGTATTTGGTTGGTGTTCCGTTATCTTTAAAGTTTAGGAACCCCTGAACTAGACTACATCATCTACTCAACCTCTCAACAGGGCCTATTTTACCATTAGACGAATTAGGCTCGTCCCTAGGGTCCAATGGCCAGAGGGGACCGAAAGAAAAACATAAAATCGTAAGATAAAAATCAAATTCTGATAAAATAATTTAAAAATTGGGCCTTCGATGCCCTTAGTTACACTCTAATATCGGGGACCCGAAAATTTAGAAAATTAGGCGCTGTTTACGGAACAGCATTAATTAGTGTTGTGAGCGGATGGTAAAATGCGGCCTTTAGGCCGCACAACCTAGGCAATCTAGTAATGTTATACTCTCCATTTTCATGACGGCCAACTTCCAACAGCCAACAAAATTAGTATTTGTACCATTTATATCCTGGGGCCACCAAATAGCCATTTGCTAGCTGGAAACTAGCAATTTGAGCTATAATAAACCTATAATACACTACAATATCGTATCTTTCCCGGCAGGAGTGAAAGTGATTGTGTGTCCCCGGTGGGATGAAAAGTAAATATTTCTGTTGATATAATAAAACACAAAAATCTGTGTAAATGAAATTAAATTTTATGATTTTTCTATTTTCTAATGCCACGTTTCAGGAGAAATTCGTCTAGTTTTACTTCCTTTAAACTAAAAGTTACTCAGATTCTATAGTTTTTCCATCTTCTTTTAAGCGTGTGCGCATTTAGCCGGCTGCAGCTTAATAAAAAAAAAAATGGAGTGATAATTATATTATTTTTGGCAGCTGTCCGTGAGTCACGATTTTAGATTGTTATCCTGGTAAATGGCAGGGAACAAGTAGTAATTTTTGTATTTTGTTTTATTGCCTTTTTAATATTTCGTAAAGTTAAAAACATGTTTCCTTTTGATGATCCATTAGTGGCGTTTAAGTGATGAGTTGATGGTTTTTTCAATTAAAAGGAAAATGAACCGACCAGTAAATTAGCTGATGCCGGAATAATAGTAATTACATTTGGATGAAGTTCCAATTTGGAAATCCAAAGTTTCTTATTGTATGTTATTTGGGTGGATTGTATTTTCATATTAGGGTAAATTTTAACACCCATGCACACTAAAAGGGCGCTCGTGTTAAGTACAACAGCTAGAGTTTACCTAGTTTATGGAGAACCCCTCCATTATTACGAGTTGTAGTTAATATTATTGAAAAGGGAATTAAAACGGAATGGCATTAGAAATAATGGATTTATGGCCATGTGAAGTTTCCCAAGGCTCGCAATAATTAAATTGTCCAGTCGCAAAGCAAAACCCAATTTCAATATTGCTCTCAAGTTGTAAACCCTTAAATCTGTGTACTACAGGAAAAAGTCTAATAGCCAACGAACGTTTAAAAAGCCGATATCTCTAAAAGGCGATCTTGTATTTATAGAAAAAGAACTCAAAATAAAAAATTTTAAGTAAATTTGTGGTTTTTAGTATGTATTTATGGTTAAATTCAAAAAATATAAGAATAATACAATACGTAGAAAATCAAAATTCAAAAAATTTAAAAAGGAGACAATTAACACATAACAGGTCTGGATTAAGAAAATTTGAAAAAATGAAAATTTCGTAATACGAAGTACAATATAACGTTATTTCATGGTTATTGCCATTCTTCAGTTGCACGCATCGATTACGATTACATTGTAAAATAAGAAGAAAAAATTTTTCAAACTAAACAAAATTATCGACTAAATTGTACAAAATTGACTTACCATAACCTCCAAAGATTATCAAAACTGAACTTGTTACACGAGGTATGATTTATTATCATTTTTAAATTATTCATACCTCGTGTAACAAGTTCAGTTTTGATAATCTTTGGAGGTTATGGTAAGTCAATTTTGTACAATTTAGTCGATAATTTTGTTTAGTTTGAAAAATTTTTTCTTCTTATTTTACAATGTAATCGTAATCGATGCGTGCAACTGAAGAATGGCAATAACCATGAAATAACGTTATATTGTACTTCGTATTACGAAATTTTCATTTTTTCAAATTTTCTTAATCCAGACCTGTTATGTGTTAATTGTCTCCTTTTTAAATTTTTTGAATTTTGATTTTCTACGTATTGTATTATTCTTATATTTTTTGAATTTAGCTTGTATTTATAATTGGAATGTTTAAGTGGAACATGTTAGATAAATCCATCAACCTAAGTTGGACTTACTAAAATGACATTTTAATCCCCGAGCAATGATGTAAATCTGGTACTCTTTAGACTATCTAATTGTTCATTAGTTCTTAAAGCACATTGGCTCTCCGTTTAATCAGTCCTAACCACAGTGACGTAAGAAACTCGGGGGCTGTAATTATATAAACCGTTGGTTCCGACTCGACACTTAATTAAGAATTCAAAATTTATTTACCTTAAAACCTTGTTGTGTTTCCTTTGTCACAAGTCGAAACTCTTTTTATATTTATTTAATAGAACCGAAGAGAATGGATTTCGAATACCTCAATTCAGATCAGATCTCAGATTAAAGTATCGTCCTGCATATAAAACTGGAGCATTAAAATAGTAAATATAAGGAAAAAGACTTGTGTGCGTTTAAAATAGCCAAGTAAGAACTCGAAACCTACTTTGAATACAAAAATTTTTCGATACGACATAAAAGTAAAATAAAGGAAAATGTTAACTAATTTTTTGTAATATTGAAAAATCTTTCAATATCTTTGTCGACAAAAATGATGATTTACTGTGTTTTGTTCCGTTAGACGTTATCTTATAGGAATCTTCGTAGGCAGATAGAAAGGTTCAAATTGCACGATTATTGATGTTTATAGATAGAAAGGCTCACGAGGAAATAAAAAATATAGCCTCGATTTGTAAATTATTTTCTATAGAAAGAAAATATTTCTTAAACTCGTCGCAAATAATATAAAAGGTACGAGGGGTCGACAATAATAATTTTTTCAAAGCGAATAGATAAATTAATTTTTTAAATATTCAAGTACCCAGTACAAGGTTTCTTAATTTACTTAACAAAATAGGCTTTCCGTGTTTGAACTTTTAACTTTTTACTTAATTTTGATAAATTTAAATTTGCAAATGCGGAACAAAAAGAAAAGTTTTTCGTTTTGCGTATTATCGATCGTCTCGAAGAGCTTTTAAATTGTTAAAAATGTTCTTGTGGAAACGAGGAGAAATTATAATTATTTATTAATTAAACAATGGTAAAGCATAACAATAAATTTCGAGATTTCGTCGGAAGAAAATACAAATAAGCGGGTTAATAATTTGGGGTATTTATTTTTAGGGGTTAATTGTTGAAAATACTCTGTCAGTAATTTATGTTTACAGTACACTTGTTAAAAACCAACAGCTCGATATATAAGACATATTTGATTTGGAGAGATTCGAAGTTTAAATTGATAGTGAAGTAGAATGGAAACCCAAATGTCGAGAGCTAGGAGAGAGCGCTAATTAATTTATTCAGCTTCACAATATAATGTCGACAACTGGTGAGAATTAAATATCTCAATAGTGGTTTTTGGTTAAGTAATATACATTCGACCATTTTTAATTATTAATTTCCAAGACAAAATTAATTTGAAATTCAAATAACGGAGTAGCAATTTAACAATGTTTAATTATCATATTCCTAAGTTGTTTTTTAATGAACTTTGGAATATTGAAATAACCAAGACGCATTTCGTCCTTCCTAGAGAGGAGGGCTGGAGACTCGATAATCTTAACTCTCGGATAACTTCTCCAACTGGACCATGCTAAAGCTAACGAGGTCTGGTCCGTACAAATTGCTTCACAATTAGCACCACAAAGAGAACAATAAATGGATTTCGGTTCGTGTTCGCTGTACATTTTGAACTTTTCGCTTGAAATTTATTTCGAGTGCTTGTCTATGCACGGCCGGATAAACCATGGGTGCGGTGCAATGGAGCAGCCGCACCCAGCGTCAAAGTTCAGAAGGCGCCAAAATTGTGCTTATTAATTTAATTAATAAAATAATTTATAATCGACCCCCCCCCCCTAAATTAGTTAAAAGCAAACAATTGTACCTTTTGAAGACATGTTTTCTCATATGAAAATCGCTCTTACATAGATATTTTTATTTCGTCGCACCGTTTTCGAGATACGGTGACTTAGAAAAAATCTCTGTAAAAATTTTAATAAAATAGGTACCCATAATAGTAATGTTAATTTTTTAACTTACTGTATGTCCAAAACGGTGCGACAATATAGCAAAATGTGTATAAACAAAAATGAAGAAGATTATATGGGAAAATGTACGATTTACATTGCTAACATAGGATTGCTAACATTGCTAACGCTGATTTTTGTGAGCCGCTGTAAGTGGAAGATTATTTACCATCATAAGATTTTCGTATAAACTTGGTATAGTGAACTGTAGTAAAGTATTCGTCTCTGTCTGTAAAGGTGCTCTTGAACACAATTACTTAGTGTACCTGGGGGGTATTCCATACCCCCCAGACCCCCGGTTTAACAGACCAAAGTTTCTTGTGCATGATGTGTGATTTATTTCATTCAAACGGAAACATTTGCTCATTAAATTATTATGATTGCCAATTTTAAATATTATTTTTAGTCGGATTTTCTTTTGAACACAATTTCTTAGTGTACCTGGGGGGTATTCCATACCCCCCAGACCCCCCGGATTGACAGACCATAGGTCAGCGGTTTCCAATTTGTTTTGGCCGCGGAACCCTTGGCCTATTTTTCCTATTTTTCGCCATTTTGAAATTCTTTTTGATGAAATTCTTGGAGTTCCGCGGAACCCCAGTTACGAACCGCTGCCTTAGAATCCACTGCAAAAATCGCATTCTACGGAAACATTCCCATAAGAAAACATGGAATCACTGCGACTTCAGTCGCAGAGCCCCAGCCGCAGCTAAGGAATCACACCATTAGCTGGTCATCTTAAGGTTCCTTAGCTGCGACTGCAGTCGCAGTGACTTGCTGTCTACGCTTTCTTATGATACAATCGCATTCTAAGGAAACACTCCCATAAGAAAGCATGGTTGATATAAAAGTATGAAAGATATGAATCTTAAGCTGCCGCCGGGACTCTGATGCTCTTCATGCTTTTTTATGAGACTGTTACCTTAGAGTCCCCTGCAAAGATCGCATTCTTAGGAAACATTCCTATAAGAAAGCATGGAGAGCAGTCACTGCGGCTTCAGCCGCAGCTAAGAAACACACCTTTAGCTGGGCGAAATTTCCTGCACCAACACTAAGGGCTAGGTAAACGTTATGTAAAAGCCGCAGTTAAGAAATCACACCTTAAGCTATAGTCATCTTAACAGTCGCAGCGACTGCTCTCCACGCTTTCTTATATGATACAAAGATACAATCACATTCTAAGGAAACACTCTCTACGAAAGCATGTTTGATATAAAAGTATGAAAGCTATGAATCTTTAGGTACGGCTGGGGCTCTGCGACTAAAGTCGCAGTGGATGCTCTCCATGCTTTTTATAAGACTGTTACCTCAGAGCAGCGGTTTTCAGTTAGTTTTCGCCGCGGAACCCTTGGGCGAACTAAAAAATTTGGCAAAATTTATTTTTCGCCATTTTGAAATTCTTTTTGGCAAAACCCTTGGATTTTTTAGCGTAACCCCATTTGGGAACCGCTGCGCATAGGTTCTTTGTGCATGATGTGTGATTTATTTCATTCCTGCTGATTTTTATGTGGAATAACCTCATGAATCCGAATATGTCCTAAGTTTTTCTCCATTACCCACCGTTTTCGGGGGTTACCCCCCTCATCTATTTTTATCACTTTTCAATAATTTGCTGGGATGAAAACGATTATTTTAGCTTAGCTATTACATTTCTTCTGGTAAGCTAGTGAGGTGAAAAGTTAATATTTGTAACAAGAAAGTTGATTTGTCCCCTGAAATTGTAAAAAAATCATTAAAAATTATCGAATTTTTGCTTGTAGCCATTCTCATCCTCTTTAAAACATCCCCGAATAATAAAAATTTTGGTTTTCTTTGATTATTCGCGATTTTCATTAAACGAACGCCATCACGCGGAAAAATATTAAATTAATCTAATACGTATAGTTGATATAGAAAGTTTTGTTTAAAACCAAACGTTTGCCTTCTTTTGGTATTAAAAAACATCAATTGTACGTAATAAAGCCGCCATGCTCTTGATATTTGATAAGTCGTGAGAGCCACCAACGGTAAGGTAAATCGCGAATATTCTATACAATATAATTATTAATTAGTATTAATCCGGCACTCCCCAGCCTCCTTATATTTGGTCTTCGCTCTCATTCTTTCTACTTTAATTTGTTTGAGGCCCCCTAGAAAATTAGATGCCCGGGGCTGTAGCCCTTTTAGCCCCCCTCCCCTTAATTCGGTTCTGTGCAAGCAGTATCTATCTTTTGATAGTTCTCGCTATCGAAAATTTACATTTTTTTTGAAAATTTTATTAGTTTAATTAATAGTTCAGAAGACGCCATTTACCAAATTTACACCCGGCGCTGAAATAGCTTGATCTGGCACTGTGTCTATGTGTGTTTTGCATTGCCATCCTGGCGGGGTGGCTCTCGAGAACGGAGGCTTTTCCACTTTTTACCAATTTAAAAAGCAATAATTTAGTGTATGAAGAAACACGAGTAGCAATTTGTCGGCAAAATAAGACGTCACTAATGTCTTCGTAAATTATGCATTCAAGGATGATTTAAACTTGAAATTGCATTGTAGATGAAAAGATGTTCTATTAGCCGACTACGCCGCCTCTCAGTCGGGTAACGTAGAAATTAACCATCACTTCATATTATAAATTATTCAAAATTTGCTTTATATAAACGAATTTTTTTTATTTTTCATTTACTCCTACTGGATTAAACACAATCTTTATAATTCAATTATACGGACTGTCGATCTGCCATGAATCCGCGAGGGTTCGTAATTGCAACGGTTTAATATGGACCTCCATTTATTTTCTGTTAAATAGAAAAAACAAAGACTGCAAAACTAATAATGTGCAAATTGTTCCCATTGTTTATTTTAATTTGCAGATAATAATATATCGAGGGATCCATTATTTTGTTCGCTCGAATTCTTTAATTTGCCCAAACATTTTTAATCTAACATTCAAATTAACTTTTTTACGTTAATCTCTGAGCACATACCTGTGCAGACTTGTACTGTTAGGTAAATATTAGTGTAATTTTTGAAATGTCAAGCATTGTTTACCAACTAATTAACGCTTTCGGGTTCAAAACTACAAGCTCGCATTTTTAACTCTCAAAACTCGAATTTAAATTATTTTTTCAATAACCCACCCACAATGAATTTTTATTTTTTAAATACCTCATGTATGATTCACTTTATCAAAAAATGTTTTCAACGGAAGTTGTGCGAAATATTATGGTTAACAATTTTGATTCTATACCTTTTCGTCGTACGATGAACCGTTACCGCTTAAATTAGGATAAACTAACCGAACGCTGCAATTGTGCTAAACTGTTTTTCCAATTAAACCGAATTGTTTTATTGGGAGTATTTTTTTATCTTTGATTTTTGAATAAATTGAAAAATTCCGACACTATTGACGTATACAGAGGGATTTATTTTTATTAAAATTTAATTTGATGGAAACAGGATGAATCCTTTTTTTCTATTGAGAAAAGTTTATTTTCACTTCATATAAATTTTTAGATTCAAATAATGAGAAACTCGAACAATGATCGAAATCCCTTTAGATTTCTTGTGTTGTACCTGACTTTTAAATAAAGAGTAACATTTTCAAGCTACAAATATTCTTCGCACATTGTTCGATTTACTTAATAAATTTTCTTCCGAACCTCTCGAGATCGTAAGTTAGTGCAATGCAATTAAATTTTTTGAACAGATGTTGAAAGCAAAACAAATAGTAATCCAGAAATCTATGCTCTAAGAGATCATCATCTTGCTATTTTCTTCTCAAGCGAATAATAAACAAGTTAAAAAAACTGAAGTGCTTCCGAATCTCGATAGAACAGAACTCCAACTACAATAAGAAAACTCCCATAACTTGCTTATTTTTAATAGATTTATAAAGAAAAAAAATATAATTTATGAAGAATTTCATGCTCTACGTCATTACCTTTGTGAGACTTTTTGATGGAGTGTATAATAAACAAGTTATTTGAAAAAAAAAAATTATTTTTACTCTCCCGACATTTTGGGATCGAAGAAGTAAAAACGTTGTTATTTTAAGAAAGATGACTTTACAACTTTGTTGAGAATTATCGCTGATTTTCTTTACTTAAGGATTAACGCACTCTATCTCCAATTGAATGAGCTTGATGGATGCTTCCAGATTTCTTTTGGGGAAATAAATTTCGAAGTGTTTCGTTTGACACGCGTCCAATGGCTTGGCTGGATTTCTTCGATTTGGGTTGTTCCATTGTCAACTTTCCAGAAAAAGCATAAAAACTTTTGCTGCCATACATCACCGACATTAATATTAATTTCAATTCTGTCCTTTACGAGCCATAACTATTTGCAATAAAACCAATGCTCGACACAAAACCGTTAAAATGCAATATCAATTTTTATTACATAATAATGTAGTGTCATGCTTGTGTTAGATATACCACGTTTGTTCAAACAGAATCGGGAGGTAGGATGGAAAAGAGTGGAAAGTGCAAACATCGAACTTCCCCCGTACGATTTAGTTATCATTTTTCCATTAATATTGTGCATAGTTTATCAAACCGTTAAAATTGGTAAAAGTTTTCATAACTCGATAATAGGAAACGTATTCGCCGTTATTGAAAATTTTTATCTAATTTATTGAACAAAGTTGAGCAAATTAACCTTTAACATTAGAAAACAACTACAAATTATGAGATTATGGTTTGTTCGACAAACTTTGCAGCTGTATCGAGTGCAAAATTTATACATATACATATATTATTTGAATTGCAATATTCAATAATTGATAATTTTGGTTAGCATTTCCATGTAATATTTGTTCCGCTTAAACATTTGCGGTCGTCGCAAATAAAAGGTAACTTTTTGCAAAAAGGGGGAGGACAATTATTGGAATCTTAATTGGGACGAAATAATAATAATAATACCTTGACAAGTTGAGATGCACCGAACGTGTTCCCGTTTATGTAGGTCAAACCGGTCGGATCGTTAAGACGAAATGTTCCAAAGGTACTCCCAACTATAATTATTGTATTTTATTCGTTGTAACATAATCTTTTATGTACATAATTGTCTTTGCACGTTGATAAGTTTTAAGTACTTCGCTTTAAGTTATCCTTGCGTCACTCCATTATGTTTATTTAAATTTACCTTTTCTTGTTTAATTGTAGATCCATGAATATTTATCTATTAAAAGGCTGATGTTCATCCGAAGTGATAATTGAATAATAGAAAATAAAAAGTTTAATCTTTGACGAGTTGTTTTAATAAAATTTTTCAACTTTTAAAACTTAATTATTTTGAAACGACACTTTCCAATTTAATTACTCCAATAATGGCCAAATAATGACGGAGAAATCTTTCTCTGATAATGCAATTACGTAAGACGTTTTGAATAATTTTAATGGGATCCAATTTTTTGCTCTAACTGTGGCAGCTGCTTTTTAACCATCCCAAATTGGCCTCATAATTAACATCACGTAAAATATTTTGCATGATCTACTAAATCACCGATTTTTTTGTCAACACATCTGGATCTCCTTCGCCAAATTAACTGTTGCTTTGTATTGTTCTCTCGATTTTAATTTTTCCTGTTGCGAAGTGTTACGTGCCAAATCGCTCCAAGTGGAAGCTTAGGGAAACGAGCATCGATCCGATTGTGATTTATAAGTTTTGCATTTAATCGATGTGAAAAATTCTGTACTTCTGGATAGGATCTGGACGAAACCGAAAACAGATTGCGGTTGTTAAAAGCTGATGGCACTCAAAGCCTCGCGTCGTAATAAAACGGTTGTTTCAGACAGAGATTATGGTTGCTTATGTTTTATTATTTCTTGAGAAATGTGAAAAGCGACGCCAGATAACTTATCTTCCACCATTACATATCATCATTACATAATACATTATGTTATCTGTAGTTGTATAAATTCAAGTTGGAAAATTGATTTAGTACTTTTTGCTCTTCAAACTTTTATTGCTCATTTGTCGTCTTCAAGTGTTGCATTTTTTGTTTGCAAACTTTTTGAATTAATTTGAGAGAATTACAGGTCGTGAAAACTTTATAGTGATGGAACTACAAAAGCCATTTAAATTATCTGCTCTAAATACGTTAAGCACCACTTAGTCATTTTATTGAATCTACTTCCTTCCTTTTCGTCAGTATAAGCAGAATTTTTGCATCGAACAGGCATCCAAAACTCGACATATCTTCCTTCCCCGTCCTCCGATTATTATTTCCATTCAAATAAATCACATCAAATTATCTGATGCTGACAAAAAAATGAACCAATTCTCGGCGTTAAATGCCACTAATGAAAAATTGTTATTAGACGCGATTTTAATTAACCGACACAAAAAAATGAAACGGTGGTTTATAATTATTTATGGCTATCCGGACACGTACATTGTAATTATTTCGTTTTAATTAGCAGTGGCTTTCTTGTGCTATCTCGTGCCCCAAGGCAAGGAAGTCATCCAGGCACCGGCTCCCTTCCCTATTCCTTATTTATAGTATGTAACCATTTTTTTAACTGCTTTCCTTTGTGTGCAGCTCTGCATTTAGCTAGGGTCGAACCATTTTCATCCATCACAGATACAAATTATTTGTAAAAATTCTATCAGTCAAGCTTCCAGGACACTTCCGCCCTGCCAATCGTGGCCAAAATACCATCGGTATTCTAGACGCGAATGTACTGAGAACTTCTTGATGCGAAGGGTTCCGATGTAGAGAATACTGATCAGAGAAATTATACACCTTATTCGTATCTTGTCCATACTTTCCCAAGATAACATGATGAAAAAGCAATTCACTGATGCAGCCAAATAATTCTATAAAATTACAAATCAGACTTGCGAGAAAAAAAAACAGTGGGATAACACTTTTTTCTTGATTTACTCCCAATTGATTTTTGGAGGAGACAATGATGTATCATCTCTCAACCTATAATATCTTCCGACAGTGACGGCAGCAGGGGTGGGTCAAGGTGGGCACACCCAAATTTTTTTGGTGCTTATTTCAATAATTTATTTTTTTGAGTTCATTTATAAATTTTGTGTGCTCCTGCTCATCCCAAATATATTGGGCCCAATTTAGCCCACCCATTAAAAAATGCTGCCGCCGTCGCTGGGATTAACATGTACGTTTTACTGCTGTTGCCACTGCCGTGACTGGTCTGAGAGAAAGACAAAGGGCATGAAATACCCTCCAGTACATCTGTAATTGTGTTAAGTTTTATTCCATAATGAAGTGCACTGGAGGGCATTCCATGCCCCCCAGACCCCCCGGTTTGAACAACAACAAGTTTGTATGCATAGTTTAGATTAGCTTTATTAAACAAGGAACTCTTAATCTTTCAGAACATTTACACCGGAAGATCTGAGAGTACACAGAGGAAAATTTTTGGTGTTTTGAAGTAATTTTTACTTCAATTGTAGTTCAAATAAGGATAACACCAATTTTAAAGTAAATTGTACTAAATTTGAAGTAAATTTTACTAAATTTGATATAAAATTTACTCAAATTGATGTAATGTTTACTTCAAAATTGTTGCAAGGATTGGTTTTTTCTCTGTGTATGAAATAACCTCCAATATACTCTCCCACAGGAACTTGATTATGGAATACAACTTAATACAAATATTCCCCCCCCCGGTTGGAAAAATTAAAAAGTTGGTAAACATTATAAGAATCTTTCGTTCCTCAATTTTTTGATTTAAGAACAAAATACATTTTCAGGTCGCGTCAGGACCCACCGGAGGGTTTGTGAAGTATAAAATGACTTCCTGTAATTTATTGTATGTAGGCCTAATTGTACGAAGTAATTTAGAATCTTTGTGTTTTTGTAAAACTTGGGGCATGGAATTAATTGTGTTTATATTCCATAATCAATTACTGAATTAACAAATTACGAGTATATTAGAGAGCATTCCATGCCCCCCAAACCTCCTTCCAGTATGCCAGTAATTGTAAGAAGCGATTGAGAAACTTTGTGTTTTTCAAACCGGGGGGTCTGGGAGGCATGGAATGCCTTCCAGTACATCATTAATTGTGTTAAGTTGTATTCCATAATCAAGTTACTGCGCCAGACTCTCGGCTGTCAAGGTATTTGGCGCTGAAAGAATAAAAGTTGTTTTTTTATAAAATTAATCCAAAAATATGTAAGCAAACTTTCCGTTTCTGGAACCTGGGGATTCAGGATACGTCAGTAATTGGGTTAAAATGTATTCCATTATGAAGTTAGGGGGCGTCCATTAATTACGTGAGGCGTTTAGGAGGGGAGGGGGTCGAGCCGAATCTCACTAAATCTCACGTAGGGGAGTGGGGGGGTCTCGGCAAATATCACGTAATTTTTTTGTGTTAACTATTCTTAAATAAAAATAATTAAGTAAATTATCCTTATTTAATAAATCCAACGCAATCAAGCTCAGATTAACGTATTTACACTAAAAATATGTATTTAAAAAAATCTCACGTGAGATTAGAAGGGGGGGGAGGGGGTCAAGCCAAATCTCACATTTCACCAAGGGGGCGGGGTTGTCTAAAAATCGATAAAATCACCTCACGTAATTAATGGACACCCCCTTATTGAGTCAATAAAAAATAACTGATGCATTGGAGGGCATTCCATGCCCCCCAAACCCCCCGGTTTCAGTAACAAACAGTTTATGACCATATTTTTTTATGAATTTGATTAAATTAAGAACTCTCACTCTTTCAGAACCAAATAGTTTAAAGAACATGAAACACCCTTTAGAAAGAGTGAAAGACCCTCAGATTCCCAGAAATGTAATTGGATCTGAAAGAGTAAAAGTTCCTTGTTTAATGAAATTAATCAAAAATTATACGCACATACTGTATGATTTTCAAACCGGGGGGTCTGGGGGGCATGGAATGCCCTCCAGTGCACTCGAAATTTGTTGACCCAGTAACTTGATTATGGAATACAACTAAGCAGCAGTGTGGCGTAAAGCACACAGGTGCAGTGACGGCGTCATGGGTAGGCCAAGTGCCCACCCCTGGCACTCAAGTGCCTATCTAAATTTTTGAGGTGCTTATTTCAATTATGTATTTTTAAAGTTTATTTAGTAAATTTTGTGTTCTCCTGCCCACCCCAAATATATTGGACCCAATTTGTGCCCACCCACCCATTACATGCTGACGCCGTCGCTGTCTGAATGAATTATTGTTGAAGGATAATTGAAAATCTATAACCTGACCATAAAAATTGACACACCAACAGTGGCTTTCCCGTGCCGTGAGTCACAAAGTCAACAGGAAACGAAGTTTTACAAGCACAATATCAACATTGGTTCTAGAATTTGCCGCAATCAGTAACGGAGCGTAATTTAAACTGTTAGAGATCCGGGGGAGATTAAGAAATTTTTTAATTGAATTATTCGCTACTGTGTAGTAATCGAAACATTTAAACGATTTCGAAATTTAACTTTTAACCTGATTTATGTGACCATTATTGGATAATATTCCATGCAACAGTTCTTTAGTGCTGCTCGTAACCGGCAGTAAAGTATTAGTATACTTTTTTTGACTCTAATTCTTTCATTAAATTTTTAATAATAAATAGGATACGAGATTCTTAAAATAAATAGTATGTTATTTAAACATTTGCTAAAATCAAAAAAATGCAAGCATTACAAATTAAACAGCGGATGATGAAAATTGAATCGTTAACTTTGTTTATTTAGTGACATCAAGTCAAGTTTTCTGAACTTTCGAAGATAAGCAATTTTATGGACGAATAAAAGTTTTATAATATCGTGAAATGAATTTTTTTAATTTAAAACTCCGAAATTAATTATCACACAAAAGCAAACAATTTGAAATAATTTGTAACCGGTGAGTCGCGGAAAATCTCATTTATTAAATTTTGGTCTGCGCTTGCGCCTGACTATTTCAAAACAGTTTGGAATGTTGCAGAAACAAAACTATCTTGCAATTTTTTTGAATACAGAAATGCATGAATATACAGAGTGTTGGTTATTTTGAAAGAGTTAGAGCTTCTGGATGCATCTGTCCGCCCTTGCAAGAGTAATATTTCAAGGCTTACGATAAATCAATGTTATGTTCCGCCAACATGATTGGATAATGTAATAACAAACAATGTCGTACGATTCAACATGCATTTGCCATTCCGTATAAATCACGCGAGGACTTTGTTTGATTACGTTATAATCACTTAATTGTAAACTCACATCCTCACATCTAAGTTGCCGAAATGTTGGCTGTATTTTAAAATTTTTTATTGTTCATTCATCCATCATAAAATTTTGATGATGATGATGATAATAAATTACACATCATGTTGTGTAAATTTGTAACAAATCCGCTGGGTAACCGTAACAATACATTGTTAAATTTTAGAAGTTGTAAGTGCAATATTTCAACACGGAGTTGACCAAATTGTTGTGGTATCGGCATTGCAATTAATTATTTAACTTTATTTTATCATTAACTTTGTTCACTTTTCTGCTACCGACGTTTTAATTGTACTTGATTATTGTTTTTTGTGTTGTACTATGTTTAATGCTAATGGATGAAAGTTATATAAATCGTGGCCTGGTTTGCGAACCACACTCGGAGATAATAATTTTTAAAATAAATTAATTTTTCATTCCAAATTCAAAACTACGCTTTTATTATTCTACTTGACCAATTTTTTGCTCAAAGTTTGTTTTTGTTTTTGTCATGTCGTAAAGCAATTTGTGTTACGCTTTTATACGGATTTAAAACAAATTTTTTTAATTAATAATTATTATTTCATAAATAAAATAAATGCTTTTACCCTCATTTTCCGTGCCCAGAGGTGGTAGTCCTGGCCTTTTGTGGATAACAAAAACATTTTTCTTTATAAGAAAAAAAGGTAGTCTTGGGTTCGAATCCCACCGAGAACATATACATTACTTTTAAATGTAACATTTTCCTTCGATTTATATTGTGAAAAATTATCAGCATCAAACATTCCGATAAGAAAATTTAATTTCCTGCTTTTAGTTTGTTTTCATTAAAAAATTTTTTAAATGCTGGGGTGGATGAGTCAATTTTAAGTATAATCAAATTTTCTAAATCAATTTAAAAATTGAATATTAATATTTTTATTTTTTTCAGGTAAGGAAATCTACTTTCACCACGAGACACGATTTCCCGTTCCTCGACGGACGCAGTTTTGGTATTTAACGTTAAAAATTTTTTTAATCTGCCACCTCCCCCCCCACTTGCGACTTGAAACTTGTCTGCTGACAGGACAAACTAAACTTGTTCACCGTGCGTCACCTTAAATTTATATCAAACATCCCTTGTAGAGTAGAATCAAAAACAAGTTAAAGAAGTGCCTAGTAAGGGCATGGAACAAAGTAAAGGCGTTCGTCGAAATTGATTTTATTGGGGATAAAATATATTATGGATGTTTGTTACAAAAGCTAACATTATTATTGTTTGTTTATTCTCGAAAATAATCTAAAATGTAGCTCCCAAGTTTTGCGTAAGTGACTGGATGACAAATGGCCTTTTACAAGTTGACATCAACGCTCTGAGCTCGAACCGTAATTATATTAATGATTTCACTCTTGAAATACACGTTTATAAATTGACGTTCCTTGTTACATCCAATGTATCTATTTACTTTAGTTCTAATGGTCCAATCATTAGTAACAATTCAAGAGAGACACTGCAACCTCACTTTGTTGGTTGGCGATGTTATGCTGAATAATATCCAACCCAGAGGTCGAGGGCGAACTGGCTATCTGGAGATTTCAGTTTGGATTTGATCCACAGCTTCAAAAACAGTAATAATTACTTTTATTATCTCAGAACAATAGTAGAATTGAAATCAGCCGAAAGAATTAAGTCGTAGCAATGTCGACTTAATTATTACGGCTTTGTTACCTAATATTAAATTGTACATTTATTTAATTAACTATAAATTACTGTAATAATAACAAATTTAATTTGAAATGCTTCCATTTGTATAAATAAAATGTTTGAAACGCATATCCCACATTATATTATTATAATAAATACGTCGTCCATGTGAATAATTCAATATTTTTTTCATAATGAAAATATTAATTATGTCACCGGCCGCTACAAAACCCCCATTATATTTAATTAATTCAAAATATTAAACCAATTATCAACCCAATAAGTTTAATAGTTTGTAATAATATTTATACCAAGTTTCATCAAAATTAATTAATAATTGCGGATCGTACATCTGAATAAACAAATAATAGTTATTTAATTTTGCTGAAAAACTGAAAGGTTTTACATAACAGGCACGCAAATCTTCGGTTTTGTTCAAACAGTGGGGTCTGGGGGGTATATAATTGTATGAAACAATAATAAATATTTATATTGACTTCAAAATTTGTAGCAGCATTGGTAAAATGATAATTAAGAGCAAAAAGCATCAAGTGCTGGATGTTTCATATTTTTCAACATTTGAACAAATTATTTGATTAATTTGGCTAAGGCCGTTTAAAAAAAATTAGGGCGAATCCTCCCCTGTTTCCAGATCATCAATTAAATAGTTTTTCGTGATTAATTATTTTTGAATGCAAATTTGCGATCGAAATAAATGAGCATGTCACAAATATGAATGGAAATGCACTCGAAGTTGAAATTTTTGATTTACACAAAAACGCACGCCTTTAAGCGTTTTAGTGATTAATGCTGTTGGTGCATTTTTAAATAACATTTTTAGGGGTAGGTTTTTTAGCATTCAATTATTATTGTACCTGCCCTTACAGCAATTTCTGCACGATTTGTTGACAAATCTAAATTTTTCCATATATATCGAAATATTGCTTCGATTACCAAAATCAACAAAGCTGTATAATTATACAAATCGTCCAGCCGAAGTGAAAGTCGAAATGTTTGCTGATTTATGCGCAAACCTGGCGTTGTTTTATTACAATTAATTTAGGCGAAGCTTTTTCCAATTTATTGCAAATAAAAAAAGTTTTTAATCTTCCGCATTTTCTTTCGATGGCTGAATGGGATATAGAAATGTATTATTTGATCTGATTGTCACAGTTTCTTGTCACCAGCACAATGTACAAAATCAATCTATTCTTTAGAAGTTTTTATCAATTCTATTTTTTTTTACTTATTGGACAATTTTTTGTGTTGAAATTGTTTCAGCCAGGTGACGATCAAGTCCCTTTGTTTCTCTCAAATTACTTCATTTTCTGCAGCTTTTGTTTCGCTCAAATTTGTAATCATCTTTTCCTAAAATTTACAACTTCCACAACCCGCAACTAATCCTGGCGGTTTATAAGGGAAGTGAAAGAGAATAAATCACGAGCAGATGTTGCTGGGAGAAGGATAAAGTGCATATTATCGGCGGTGCAGATTATGGACAGGTGTCGCCTCCCACAACTTTCCTGTACTTTACCCGCGTGTAGCAACCATTGTTAGATTTTCGTGATAACAGAACAGCTACACCTGCAGTACCCAAGTGGGTGTTAAGCTAAATTTTGCCATCGGAATTACGACCGATTCTTTATTACTCATTCAGAAACCGCACAAAACGTGACTCAACTTTTTATGCTCAATTAATTAACCCATCACTTTGTGGTCCAATAAAAATAAATTGTAATTATTTGGAAGAAAAAAAGGAAACGGAAATAGTAGTATAGCCGATGCTGTAATTTATTTATTTATTTAATCGTTATTCCATTTTCATTTTTTTGTTGGGTCGAAAACAGGAACGGGAAATTCAAATGTTGTGGACAAAATTTTTGTTCGCACTCGAAATAAATTGATGATCGATATATTATGACGCGACTACATTTTATTATATTTATGTGCTCTCGCCTAATATTTGTTCAAAGAAAAAATACACCACGAAAAAACATTTTATTTTAAATTAACTAAATTGTGTTGAACCGTTTCTTACTATTACACTCTTATAAAAGATGGAATTGGATTTAAAGGAATATGTGTGTGCGTGACACTTTAGAATAAATACAATGCGTTATAAATTTATGATAGGTAACTTTTATTCTTTGAAATTTTAAATAATTTTAAATGGGTTTTTGTTAACCTTAACTCGGTTTCGAAATGGTGAAAAAGCTCGAGGCCAAAATGCTTTTGGGCCAGGATTTATTTATAATTTTATTGTCATTTCTCAGCACTGCTAACGTTGAATAGAAAATATCGATACATTTTTACTAGACTTTATGGGTCGATGCAATCAAAGAAACAATGAGGGGATAAGTTTCGAGATTTTGAACACGCATTCCTGAAGGCTATAGAAATACAGATTACTAGGGTCTTTCTCGATCAAAATTCCACTTTATCTGTTATTTTGGAAAAAGCAACCCCAGAATGTGTTTTCACATTGGCTTTTCTCAATTATCTGATGATAATCTACAGCTCATCGTGGCACTTTAGGATGTAAATTTTGGAGAGAAAATAAAAAGGACTTAAATATATAAAATATCCAGGATAGCATTAATAGTCGAAATATGCAAAAAGGACAGAAGTTTGGATAATTTATTTGTCTCGGGATTTGAACATCACTACAGCAATATTGTTTCTTTACGTTTGCTAAAAGCTTTATTAATAACCTCACGTATAATATATAATCAAAGAAATTTAGCCCAGGTGGTCAATACGAAAAGCCAAACGGATGTTTTTCTGCGACAAATTTTGTTCGCAACGATTTATTTGGGTGTTTACTTGCCCGCAGGGCCGACTCTTAAGCACTAAAACACACAAGAAAGAGGAAACCAGGCCATTTTCCCAGGGTACTTCACATTAAAACTTTAAAAAACTGACTTCTAAGCATTTCATCAGCATAGCAGTAAAATTGGCTCATTAAAATGTGCTTAAACATTTAAACGGAACGCGACCTACATAGTAAACATTTTTCTTTTCGACCTGAGTACCATTATTAATTTTGCTTTAAGAACCAACTCGAACCAACTCAGGTGTTGTGTTGTTTTTTTGGCAATTTTTGAAATTTTAATTAAATTTTAAGTTGGACAAGCTGCTCTGATTAATTTTTACATCAAATTTCATTAGAGATCCAAAAATTTCAATTATAAATTTGAAATTTGCAGAATCCAGAAAATTTTCTTTTTGTTTCGTTTATAACCGTAATATTTAATAGTTTGGTGAAAACAGTGCAAGTTTCTTGAATTGAAAATTACTAACTAGGAGAGTTTTAGAAAAGTTGGTGTTGTAATGATCCCCATTTAAAATAATAAAATAAAAATGAATCAATATTGCAACATAAACGAGAAACTCAATTAAAAGTTGATAAATTTTGTCGAGTTTTATTAATTATGAATTATGCCGAGAGTGGAAAAAAACAACAAGTGATTATAGCGTATTATGCCTTTGGTTCCTTTTGATGAATTTAATATGATAGGTATTAGTTTTCGTTTTCAATTTTGTTGTAAACAATTAGCGGGAAATTACTCTCCTTGAGAGAGGAAATTAATTATCCAACGACGCTTGAGTAATATTTACATAACAACATGAAAGTAAATATTATTTTGGGAAATTTTTATTAGAGAAAATGTAATAAACAAGTTAGTAAGTATGGAAGCGTGGTGAAAATAAATAGAAAACTTGAACATCTTTTCAAATAGAGAAAAGCAAAGCTCTCTAGTGTACCTAGTTTTGTGTGGCGCTTTCTTCGAGCAACTTTTAAATATGAAACTGTCAGTGTGTATATAGATTCATATTTCAATTCAAAAGTGAAAAAGCATTTTGAATATCACTCAATTGTGTATTCGCCACGACAAACCCATCCATTTATTCAATGAAATGCACGACCCGGAATAGTCGAAAGCAATGCATAACAAATAGATCATGTGCGTACAGGTAGTTTACATTTACCTAACTTTACGTTTATTAATTTATCTCCTTTCAACGTTCGAGAAAATCGATGCTCTGAAAACCATCGACAGAAAATTTCAATATGAAAGCTTTCCTACCAAAATTACATTAACATTTAAAAATAATGAGCTTCAATTTAAGATAAACAGAACTACATCGCAATTCTAGGTAATTTATTCAAAAGTAATTTAAAAATTTAATTGATACATGGCAGAATCGACCTGTAATGTGTAATTTATATGCTCGTTTAAATAATACACAGGTCAATTAATTTACTTTTCCATCAAACAAGTATCGGGCTAAATAACATGATTTCATTTTTATTTACCTTAAAGGGGCTAAAAAATGGGGGATCTTTCAAAATTATACTCTATTAAACCATTAGATATATAGTTTTTCCTTTATTTTTATTCAAACACAAAGGAAGCAATTCATTAAGATTCGGGGATGCCCAAATTCGATTTCTACTTTGTTTTTGTTGCCACATTGGTGAAATTTAATGATACCTAATAAGAAAATTATAGCCTCGATTCTTAATTTAGCAATACAAACAATTTCTTGTAGATAGTAGGTAAATACATAAAACTTTGATGTTCCATCGGATGAGCTAGTTTTTAAACGTGCGATTGGTCGATGCGGTAATAACTGTGGAAAGCCAAAGGGGACGTCCATAAATTACGTGAGGCTTTTTTCTTAAAATTTAGACCCCCCCCTCCCCCTTGGTGAGATGTGACGGAATCCCTCCCCCCTCCTTATCTTTTCTCGTGAGATATTTACCATATAATTTTTTAATAATTAAATGTAAATAATTTAAATTTTTACACTAAATATAAAATTTTATCTGTTATAATAATGTATATTCTCTGAATTAAAAGGTTGACATGAGATTTTCATTAACCCCCCCCCCTTAAATAAGATTTGGTGAGATTTTGCCGGACCCCTCCCCCCCATTTTGACCTCACGTAATTAATGGACGTCCCCAAAGCTTATTGAACAAATTTACTAAATGTCTTTTTGTAATTAAAAGCAAGCTTATCCGAAAAAAAATTGGATCAAAAAAGCAATGTATCTTATTTTTGCACATCAGGGAGTAAACGTCTGAACATATTATTTAAGTCACAAAATAATTGGTACAATCCGGGGAGTCTGGGGGGTATGGAACGCACTCTTCTGGATTTTAGGTCTACAGGGAACATAGGCAAAAACTCATTACAAAATAAAATTTAAAACAAAATTACATTATCTCCCTGCTCTCCTACCTAAAATCTAAAAGTCAGAAGAGTGCACTGGAGGGTATTCCATACCCCCCAGACCCCCCGGTTTACACCAATAATGATTTTGTGACTTAAATAATATGTTTAAAGCTATGGAATCGGAAAGAAACTAGTTTCGCTGCTAAATCTAAAAGTAATCTTATTGTTATGGGTGTAATCCGGGGGGTCTCGGGGGTATGGAATACCCCCCAGTGCACTCTTCTAGAATCTGGATTTTAGGTAGCAGGGCACGGAGATATTCCTACGCGCACTTAGGCCACTAAATCGGGCTCATTGTGCACTTCCGAGCCGTTGCATCGGAGGTAGTACAATTGACCAGTAGCGGTGCAAGAGTAACTAAGGCCTGTAAGCAAATACAAAACGGACGCATAAAAACCAATGTATTAATTTTGAATTGCGTATATTATTTAAAAATCTCTTTAATTGAAAACTCTTCAATTAAAAGTTCGTTAGTTTATGAACTAATAATTAAAAATCAATATGTCGAATCAAAATCTGACAAGATTATAGCGTTCAGTGAAAACGCAGTCCCTCAAATTTATTAATTTGATTAGGCAATAATCATTATTAATTGCATAGTTGATCCGCCACTGGATTGCATGGTGGGCTCTTTTAAGGTCCTGGGAATGACGTAAAACTACCCCGTGGTTCGGATTCCACGTTAAACTGTAGGTTCACCCCGAATTAGTGAACTAGAAGACAGTGGCGGTGCAAGAATATACAAAACGTATCTTATTTAAAAATCTCTTTTTTGGTATTAACTACCTTTTATAACCCGAGGCCCTAAGTATTCGCTTATTGATATCACCGCCACTGCAATAGGCCCGATTTAGTGGCCTAAGTGTGCGTAGACATATCTTCCTGCTCTCCTACCTAAAATCTAGAAGAATGCACTGGGGGGTATTCCATACCCCCCAGACCCCCCAGATTACACCAATTGTTTTGTGACTTAAATAATATGTTTAGGCATTTACTCCCTGAGGTGCAAAAATAAGATTACTTTTAGATTTAGCAGCGAAACCAATTTTTTTCCGATTCCAAAGCTTTAAACATAATATTTAAGTCACAAAACTATTATTGGTGTAAACCGGGGGGTCTGGGGGGTATGGAATACCCCCCAGTGCATTCTTCTATATTGTTTTGTGACTTAAATATTATGTTTAAAGCTTTGGAATCGGAAAAAAATTGGTTTCGCTGCTAAATCTAAAAGTAATCTTATTTTTGCACCTCAGGGAGTAAATGCCTAAACATATTATTTAAGTCACAAAACAATTGGTGTAATCCGGGGGGTCTGGGGGGTATGGAATACCCCCCAGTGCACTCTTCTGGATTCTAGATTTTAGGTAGGGGCACAAGGACATATCTCATTATGCACCTCCGAGCCGTTGCATCGGAGGCAGTACAATAGGCAAGAGTAACTAGGACTTGTAAGCAAATATACAAAACGGGCCCATAAAAAAACAATGTATTAATTTTGAATTTCGTATGTTATTTAAAAATCTCTTTTTTCGGTTTTACTACCCTTATAAGTTATAACACCTAAACTATTGATTTTTAGTGAAAATGGTTCTGAGGTTTTCTAAACATAATGAAATTGTCTACAAATTAGATTCTAACTCTGTATTGTCTAAAATGAACGGCTCTTGAGTTATGGATTAAATTAAGTACAAAAATGTAGAAAATGTATTTCCTATAGAAACATTGCTGTATTTTTTTTAAAAACTGTTTTTCCCCTTTCCCTCCTCCCTCTTTCCGAGGGGAAGATTTAACAGGCGATAACTCTTTTGTAATGAATTTTTTAGAATTTCATAAAAACAGGGTCATTTTGAAAGCTTACTAAACTGAATTTTTAAAGTTTTTTAGATGTTACTCCAGTACATCAGTTTCTTCATTCAAATTCGCATGATTGCGAATATTTTGTTTTGGGGGGGAGTGGCGCCCCATCGCCCTTCCCGTACCAGCCGTCACTGGACTGAATCTGTAACCCTTAAAATTTTTGTCAATTTATAATGTAAAACGTTTCGTTTAAAAGATAGAACTTTTTCAATAAGAAAAAAAAAACAATCTCTCCTCGACTTGGGGACATTAAAAATATTCTCTATCAGGTTTGTGAATTATAATATAAGTTATAATTTTTGAAAAATTTTGATGTAATTTAACTTTTAGAGATATTGGAATATGGAGATGAACTGGTGAAATACATTATATGTATTTTGTGGAGGTAATAAAACTCCCTCGAAACTTTAAAATCGTAAATGACACCACCCTACCTTATTCAATATGTTAAGCGAAAGCTATAAAAGAAAAATGCTATATTTTGACGCAAACGCATAAATCGGCTGATTCTTTCTTAAGTTATACTAACAAAAAAGGAGAATAATAATAGAATATCGCACCCGTATCCGAATATTTTAACTATATCGCCATAGCTGTGCGGCCCGAAAGCCGCACTTAGATTTCCTTAGATCCTTAATTAATTTATAGAATTTCACCTCTTTGATGTCATCTTGTTAAGCTGTCAATTTAACATTTATTTTTTTAGATTATAACAAATGAACAGATTAATAGAAGCACAAACTGACAGAACAGTCGAGATTCTTGGCATTTTATTTATAAGTGGAAATTATTGATGCTGATCCGTTACTGTGCTAATAAATTAATTAATGCTGTTCCGACCCATCTTATCATCTCATGTTAGCACCATATTTTATTCCTAGCATCTGAAATTCAGGATCTAGACGTGAAATCCAAAAGGGATTGATTTAAAAAGTATATATTATTTATATTTATTTAGGTATAATATAAATAATTGGTTAATTTTGAAAGGAATGATAACTAAACGGACATTGAATACTAAATATTTGCAATAAAATAACGGTGTATTTTATTTAAAGATAAATATTGTAAGTAAAATCCGAAAATAAACCATTTGAAACGAAACGGATAAAAATAAATGCTAGTTGGATGCAGAAAATTTATCATTAATTACATTCTGGTTTCTTTTTTCAACCAAGCACATCGAACACGTTAAATATCGGAAGCACGGAAGAAGATAATTAATGATAGCTTTAAAGGATCACAAAAAAGAAGTAATATCTTACATGGGAAATAGATGATCCAAATTTAACCAAATTAAAACGAACTAACCTTTTGTGTGTTCTCCTCGATTCGATATAATTTTCAAGCTTCATATTTACTGCTGTAATTGAAATCTGAGTTAACCTTTTTACATTAAATCGACAAGTCGGAGGAATGAGTTTCCAGTCGAGTCCTTATAGCTGTGAGGTTAGGATACGTCGTGAGGAGAATACAGAACAGGGCCGCATTACGCAACCCTGGGGATCAAAGACGGAACTTTTCCGTAGGCAGGTAATCTTGTTAGGTCAGCATTTAGTGACCATAAAACCACTCCAAGTTTAACCCAGGATTAGACTTTCCTTTCCAGAGCTGAATTTACCGAGTCGCACACGACAGGTGCTGCTGGTAGGAAAACAAGCAGGAAAATTCTTGTGTTTTTTTAACTGGACTTGTTTTTATAGTACTACTAACGGAAAATTTTAATTATATACTGCCACGGCTTGGAAAAGTAATAATTTTTGGAGATTTAATTTATTAATGTTATTGCGAACGGGAAGTAGGCGTTAGTAGTAGTTTTCGTTATTATCCGAGAAAATATTTATTATGGCAGCTGGATATATAACTTGTGTAAAGGGGACGGCGACATTTTGGCTACCAGCATTGCAAGCCAGCTCAAAAAGCGATGACTGACAAAAATTTTTCACTACCTAATTACTGGGTCTTTATTTTAATTAATATTGCCTAAATTAACCAATTCTTGGGAACCGGCTTTTAATATTATGTATTTACTAATGAGCGGCAATATTACGGTATGGTAACTACAACGTTAATGTTTGGTTGGGTCTGTATTCTCGGTTGGTTTGTAAGTTTCGTGTAGTATTAATTAATAATTGTAATAAATTTTAACTTCCTACCTTATTTACGATTTATATAGGTAGCTACGCCAAAATACAAATATTTGCATTTAACTTTGTAACTTCTGATGCTCTCTCCTGTTTATTTTACTTAAAAGGTAACATCTTTGTTAGTCTTACAAGCTTTTTCTTATCATTTTAACATTATCTTTTATGGCTCACACAGCTAAATAGTTAACTTAAAATAAACTTTTACGAATTCTTTAAAAAAAACTGCCGCGCAGATTAAAGATTTTTTAGAATCTCGTTAATCCATTCGTGCGCGTCAGTTGTTACTACTCCTAATCAGGGTTGTAAAACAACATGGTTTTTTAAATAAAACAAAACAAACGTTTTTTAATGTTTAAAACGGTTTTTTATTACGTTCAAAAATATCTATCTTTAGCTGAGGATAATCGGATAATTATCGGATAATCTGATGAAAGACACCGTCGTTACTGTAACCCCATTGGCTTGGTGGAATTGTAATTGGTGTAAATCTAGAATTGTATAATTTAGCAATTCAACTGCATTCTGCAGTAGCTTCTTCTGCCGGAATTGAGAGATTATCTTTATCATTTTGACTTGTACGTACACAGTAAACTCCGTAATAGATTAGGAACAGAAAAAGGATCAAAGCTTGTGTTCATTACGAGATCCCTAAATAATAATTCCTCAATTTTTGAAGAAGATTGAAAAAGATTGAAAAATTGAAATTTTTATGAATTTAGGCATATTGGGGTCCAAGAAGCGGAAAATTATCATTTCCAAAAAATGTCTGTCTGTGTGTGTGTATGTGGTCAAATTTTGTGTGCGCTCTACCTCAAAAAGTAATAGGATTTTTTTTAACAAAATTTCGTATTTTGTAAATCAAAAAATTAATTTTTTTTTTCAAATTTTCTTTTTTATTAACTTCTTCTCTATAAATAGTATTAAAAAAGTATTAATCAATAATCGTGTAAATATCCTATTTTTGTAAATATTATAAAAAAAAAAGTCCAAATTGTAAACCGGGGGTCTGGGGGGGGGGGGGTGACGGTGGAACACCCTCCAGTACATATCGCAGGATTTCCACTCTTTTAGAATTTTACAAATTTCGCCAGGAAAAACCGGGAAATTTTTAAACCTTTGGCTAGAGAATATTAAAGCTTGGAAAAACATTTATTTAAGTGCCTTGCTGCTCAGAAGTTAGTAGCAATTTTTACGTTACTTTGAAAGTTAACTGTCAAAATTGTAGGTAAAAGTGTAAACCGGGTGGTCTGGGGGTGAACACAGAATAATTATACAAATTTCGTCGAAAAATGCTGGGAAATTTTTTGTTTTGAGCAAAGGTGAGGGGAATTAAAACGTTCGTTAAAGAAAATTTGAATTTGAAATTTAAGAGTTTAGCAGCAACTTTTTGCGTTACTTTGAAAATATAGAAAAAAGGGAATCACCCAGTAGCGGGAAACGAAATTAAATGTTTAAATATTATACCACTAATACAGTGGCGGGGTTTGCAAATTTGCCGGGAGTAGGCTATTCAATTTTTGCCGCCCTACTGACCTCTGAAATTCGATACTTTCAAACTATAGCAATGATGAATAAAAAAAAATGAGTAAAATTTACTAAATTTAAATTGTAATGTTTGTCGCCCCCTAAACTGCCACCCTAAGCTTCAGCCTTCTCTGCCTGTAATAAAACATTTTAGCATTTAAAGTAAAACACTGGGTTTTGGAATGCCTTCCAGAGCAATATAAGATTTTCTAAGATTATTCCCGAATTGAAGAAAAGAATTGCAAGAAAAATAATACCATAAAATAAGGGTGTCAATCCGGGGGGTCTGGGGGGCGTGGAACGCCCTCCAGTGCATTCATAGTTAATTATCTCGATGGTAAATATCTCGAAACGTTGATAACTGGATAACTTGTAAAGAAAGAACAAATAGTGCACTGGAAGGCATTCCATGCCCCCCCAGACCCCCCGGTTTATTCCTACCCTTTGCGTTTTTAAAAGTTTCTGTTACCATAGCATTATTGTAATACCTATTGAAAAACTATTGAAATATTTTTAAAATTCATGATCACAAAAGTATATTTTCATATACTAACGTAAGATTTTCCGCTCTCTAAAATTTGCCACCCTAGGCTTCAGCCTACTCAGCCTGTTGGTAAATCCACCACTGCGGCTAAAAAAGAGATCCATCGTCTAGCTGCCTTTGCCCCCTTCTAAATACGCCACTGCTGCGGCGTATGGCGTAAAAAATTTATTATTACGAATTGGCCATCAGCAACTACTGGCGACGCGACGCACCAGCGAAAACTAATAAAATAAAAATAATAGAGCATTAATCGCTCCAATTAATTGCCTTGGAAATTTATCACCACAGTTTGCTGTTAAAAAATGATAGAAGTGCGACTGGAGGAAAAAAGTCACTTGACCATAATACTTCGTGATGGGAAAAACGGGCTCCAGGTAACCTTAATAAAACAGAAGAAGACTAAGAAGAAATTAGTTTTTTTTTATAAATCCTGATATGATTATTATTGTTACCTATGACATTCCATCAAACAAGTTTCTTTTGCTTATATTACCCTTCGCTTTCCTTTGAAAGCATTATTTCATTTTACTTTTAGCAACAACAAAAGGAAACTTTGTAGGGTCTTCGTTCTAGTTGTATACTCCTAGTCCTTGACCCAGCCCCAGTTGTGATCTCTGGTTTACATTCACTCAAGCAACGAAAGAAATTGGTTGATTTCTTTTTACCTCAAAATTTGAAAGCAAATTAATTTATTTCAGTAGTAACCGAACTTTTTTGTTGCTGTTCAATATTTACAAGAATTTCCAAAAAATTCAGATTTTATGGAAAACATATTCAGGTTTTTCTTATTTCTTTCCAAAGCTTTTTATTTTTAACTTTTTTGTAGTTATCGGCGGAGCCTTGTCTTGCATTTCATTATTCAATGCTGGGATATTTTTTCGGAAAGGCAAGGGATACCATTAAATTATCCTTCATTTCTCCAGAAGTCAGTTTTTTTACTTCCTGTTGTATTTACCGAGTTTTAGGTAAGAATTTTCCCGGAAAACACTACTACTTTTCAGTCAAACGAAATCAACCTGCCATTATTTCCTTTAAAGCTTAATTTTCGAACTCAAGTTTTCCAGGTTTCGACGCAAGCAATTTTGACGGCGAAGCTGTTAACTTTTTTGCTAATTTTTTTAAAGCTTTCTATTATCGCAACTCTTTTATTATATACTTAGCGGTGGAATCTCTAGAAGCTGTGTGCCCACGTTTTAGATTTTCTAAAATTTAAAAGTTTTAAATTATAATTAACTGAAAAAAAATTATTTTCAAATATCCGCTTCTTTCTCTCAATATTTTATCTTCATTAATTTTGTCGTGCTTGGGTATTCCCCTATAGTTGCAGAAGTTTCGGTGAAATTATTGCCTTGTCTGATTTCACCCTGTCGTAAGGGTGACTCTGGAGTAGAGCAGGACTTGGTAAATTCAGTTTTACATTATTACCTTGATATTTACCATAGCAATTTTTATTTTCATTATTGACTTGGCTTTACCTCTGCGAAAGAACAGAATTACAAAAAAGCCGAAAATAGCCTGATATGATATTCCCTAAAAATACTTTTTCACGTGTAAACCTCGAGACGCTGCAGCTAATCGCGCGATTAACTTGGAGATATCTAGGCGGTTGATTTACTTACTTTTTATTTTATTTCAAAATGTATGCGTATTAAAAGTAAGAACCCAAGTTTAATCCACTCTAAAAAGAGGCTGTCTGAATATTTTGACGTGAGTTAATTTAGCGTGTTTCCAAGAGTGTGTCAGAGGGCAGAGATGGATGGAAGTCTTAGAGCACCTGAACAGGAACAATAAAATAATTGGAAAACTTAACTTGTATTGTTATTAATTCGCAAGTCGAAGAATGAAAAATAGAAAATTATACGGCGAAGTTAACAGCGATGAATAGCACACACTCGAGATGAATTGGCTCATTTCCTAGTGCGAAGACAATGGCAAAAGGATAAGAACAGCCATTACGTAATAGTACCTTGTTGTGCTTTCTCCACTTAAGGAGCTCAATACAGCATCTAAACGTCGAGAGAATACAAAACTAAATTCAAAGAAAATATTTTGATTGAGACTCTCGATGTCGTTTTAATTTTAATTCGATTAACTCTTTGGCAAAGCGCTGGATATCTCGGTTATAATAAATAAAAAGTAAATTGGATTGGAAGTTAAGACATAATATCCTTTTAGAGGAGATCAAAATTCTATAAAGTCCCAAAGAGAAAAGTTCCATCCGTTGCACTTTTAGTAATTTCGAAACACTCGAGAACAAATCGCTAGTGAAGTTTAAACTCTTTAAGTAGGGATTTAACACTTTAAGTTCTATTTTAGAGTAAAACCGTTCGGAATATTTTGTGACCCAAAATTAACTTTTTCTCTAACTTTTTAACGGTTGAAATTAAAAAAATGAATTGAAATGAAGCAAACATGCAGAGAAGGTCAATGATCCATTCGCTCTGCGGTGCACGATCATTCGAGATAACCGCATACATAAATACCACAAAGAACAGGTGCAAAAGTGCATCGAATGCTAAAAGCAAAGAGTTGCTAAATCCATACTCCACTTCTCACAATACTTAATTTAAATTTATTCAAATAATTTAACTTGAAACGTTTACCGTGTTTCTATCCCGATATTCTATCTAGCGAAATCGTTTAATTTGTAGATTAGTTGCCATTAAGGACCTGCATTGAGGAATTGAAAAATAATCCAATCGATAGCGTCGCTGTCACCGCCGCTCTGCGCTGCAAGCAAGGAAAAAATTTTCTCTCCCTTGCAAGGAGTTTTGTCAATTTGTAAAAGGAAGGCGAATGAATCGTGCTAAGAATAAGTAGTCCATAATATAACATTTGTACAAGTATATTACATCTTCACTAAACTTAATTTCTATATTTTTTCACTACAACGAGGCAGATATTTCAAAAAAATTTATGAGTTTGGAATTTTTAACGGAAATCAGAAAAAAATTTACGAGACCGTTCATAATTTCAGCGCTCTAAACGTTCGTTTTCGCTTTTATTAATTTGTGGGGTTGATGATAATAAAATTTTTGATATAATTTCCTCGTTTTGCTATTTCGTCGGTCATTCATCTTTTGTATTAATTTTTATTTGCCAGTGTGAAACCAGGGCCGCACCGCCCCAAAATTCTTCGAGCTTCAATTAAAAGTTCGTTAGTTTATAAATGAACTACTAATTGAAAAGCAATATGTCGAATTAAAATCTGACAAGATTAGCGTCCACTCAATAATCACTCAAATTTATTAATTTGATTTGGCAATAATCATTATTAATTGCATAATTGATCCCCCACTCGATTGCATGGTCGGCTCTTGTAAGGTCCTGGGCATGACGTAAAACTACCCCGTGGTTCGGATTCCACGTTAAAGTGTAGCTCCACCCAGAATCAGTGAACTAAATGCAAAAAAAAAATTTATTTTGAATTGCGTATTGCACTGTTAAAGACTGATGATCTTCAAAAGCCCATACTTACTCTGATTATACAATGAATGCACAGCTTATCGAACCTCAGCTACCAAATCTTTGTTGATCGAATTAATGTAATTGTACAATCTTTTATTTTTCAAAGAATCTTACAGAAATTTTTTTGTGAATGTTACGTTTTATTTTTAGATCAAATAAACAATTGAATTACAAATTTTAATTGTTTGAATCTTTCATTTCCCCAATTGCGCTTTATATTTAACTATCGGTTTATCCGCCGCAAAAAACACGTTTAACACTTATAATGGTGATTATGCAAACCTGTTTTTATCTTCTTCGTTGTTCGACTCAGAGGGTCCACATTAAATTGATTAATGATTTTAAATTGACTAATCCCAGATTAATCTCCTTCCATTTCTTCTAAATGCTTTGTCCAAAATCACAGCTCGTTTTCGTTCCGAAATTGCATTTATTATTTTCGTTTCTAAATATTTTGTTTTTATTTTCACTTTGTAGTTTTCCTCACTTTTTCTGAGGACCACACGTAACGACTTTCCTCCTTGAGATTCTGTCGTCAACTGATTTTATTTTTTGTTTTCTTTCTTCATCAATCATTTTTTTTTACATTCAATTTTTCAAATCAATGCTTGTTAATGATAATGCGATTCGCTATACTTATTTCATTCGCCTGTACACGCACTTCCCACAATTATATTACAACACCTGAAGTTCTTTAACTTTCAATTGTTTATTTTAACCAATTAATTTTTGATAAATTTAAATGTTTTGATTAATGAATTTAACAACTGCCTTAGGTTCGATTGCTTGCATTCTAGACACTGCAGTATATTATTTAAAAATCTCTTTTTTGGGATTTACTACCTTTTATGGCCCAGGGCCCTAAGCATTCGCTTATTGATATCACCGCAACTGCAATGGGCCCGATTTAGTGACCTAAGTGCGCATAGGGATATCTCCCTGCTGTCCTACCTAAAATCCAAAATTCAGAAGAGTGCACTGGAGGGTATTCCATACCCCCCAGACCCCCCGGTTTACACCAATAATAGTTTTGTGACTTAAATATTATGTTTAAAGCTTTGGAGTCGGAAAAGACTGGTTTCGCTGCTAAATCTAAAAGTAATCTTATTTTTGCACATCAGGAAGTAAAAGTCTAAACATATTATTTAAATCACAAAATAATTAGTAAATTGGTGTAATCCGGGGGGTCTGGGGGGTATGGAATACCCCCCAGTGCACTTTTCTGGATTATGGATTTTAGGTATATAAAGGAGATATCCCTACGCGCACTTAGGCCACTAAATGGGGCCATCCTGTCTCCAGGATGAATTCGACGAGACAGCTGCATCGGAGGTAGTACAATGGGCCAGTGGCGGTGCAAGATACAAAACAATGTATTAATTTTGAATTGCGTATATTATTTTAAAATTTCTTTCTGGGATTTACTACCCTTTATGGTCCCGGGCCCCTAAGCATTGCTTACATTCGCTTATGGTATCTCCGCCACTGTTAGAGGAGTGAAGTAGTTAGTTAAATCGTCAAGAGCGCAGGGGCCACTTTCATAAGGTATAACTATAAAGAAGAATTTTTCTCCACACCTCCCGGAGGCTGCCTAGTTAGTAATCATAATTTAGTTGCTAGGACATTATATTATTACAAGATGGATTATATTTTTTTAATATTTTTTGTATAAACTCGACAAGAAATTCGAGATTATATCACTTTCAGCATGAGACTCCTCCACAATGAACTCCGGCTCGGCATACTGCCAAGACCGTATCTTTTGCCAATAATTGTCAAACGACACATGAACGTCCAAGTTAAAATGTTCGAGGCGGGATGTAATCCACTTGGACGAATTTCAAGTGATTTCAGTATAACTGCGATTTAATCAAAATAATTTGCGAAATTTTGTTGTTGATACTACCTACTTAAGACCCAAATTGGAGGGAGGGGGTATTTTAAAGCTTCACAAAATTGTTATTGTGGCTACAAAACAGTTCATGGTATTAACGAAAAAGTTCATTAATGCAATTAAATGTGTTCATTTCTTAATAATACGTTCATAATAATAATAATAATTAAGTTTTGCTCTTGTACGAACCTGATTGTAATATCTCTTAATAGTGGGGAGTAAGGAAAGGATTAAAACGAATTTAATTAAAGAAAATGACGAAAATGTGACGTATCGTCGTGTAATTGTAAGTGTAACAGAAAGACAAGGCGGTAATCTACTTAAGATTAATATCGTCGAGGGGAACAGTGTTACTAATCCGATACGGACTGAAGACTTACAATTTTGCTTAAACGCATGAAAACGAAAAACATGGCGCGGAATTTTGATTAATCTTTTTCTTGAAATTAATTCATGTTTATTCATTCGTTCTGGACAATGAAGTTATTTACTGTAGTGTAGTGCAATGTGTCACGACATGCGAGATATTTCCTCACTCATCCATGATGCCGTGGTATATTTATATTTTTCCATAAATCACTTTTATTTCGCAAACGTTCGTCTCGGTTTATTTTTGATCTAAAAATGGTAAAATTTAACAAAACTAACAACAGCATCGTCCGCCACCAAGCGGAACGTCACTAATTCGTGAACCGTGGAATATCTATTAGGAGCGATTTATTTTTCCAAAAGAAAATTCACACACTTTTGTTTTTGACATAAACAAATACATTTTGTTTCTGCGATTTGTTTACCTTTCCAATTTTTCTTATCGAATTTCGTTTAATCTCGATTAGGGCGGAGCATTTTTTCATCGGAAAACTTTTATATTATTTGCAAATCGTCGCGAAACTTTCTGTAACGACGCCAAGTACGCGCATTGAAAGTAACACAATGAGAAAATAAATTGGACACTAAAATGTGGAAAACGAAAGGACCTGATCGAAAAAGAAAGTAGATTTATAAGGTATCGCATTTATTCCAGATTTGTGCGAAAGACGAGGGGCAGGAGGGTCGGCGTGGAAAGCTTCGTGTACGCAAAAATATTTTGCTTTTTTAAGTGGAGAGCCGGCAAGTTTATAAAATATGTGGTTAATATTGCACGGGATCGGTTTTCGGGTTTTCCTGAGGTATGGTCTTGTAGAATAAAAGATGTGAATAGATCGGGGTGCCTTATCAGTTTCACGCTTCGAAAAGTCGACGCGTCTCCCTCATTTATAGATAAGTGTTTATTTGGCCAACTTCTCGTTTTCACCAAAAGTAAAATCGAACTTCAGCTGCTCGCGACAGCCGCCACTATCAAGTAAGCGAACCGCACTTCTTTACGACCAACCCGAACCGTTAATAACTTTTTTACACCTTTCCTTAAAATACGCCCAAGTTTTATTCCTCAATAAGACGAATCGAGAGAAACGCTCCTTTCAGCCAGCCCTTGGCGGCGCAATATTTTTCTTTCCAAAATGCATTCCGTAAAAGTGGATACTTTATTTGAAAAACAACTGTTAGTATTCTGCGTTATAAATATTAAAGTATTTCAAAGTTAGAGCGATATTTTAGTCTCGCGGGATCGGCTTTACTCTGGTCTTTTAGACTTAAAAATTGCAAGCATTTCCATCACAATATATCTATATTCTTTCCACTCACAAAAGGAAACTTTTACCGGGCCATATATGGAAAACTCGGACAATTCCATATGGACCGCTCCCGTTCCTCCGCAGGCCCGCTTTAATGCTGTTTTTTGCTTTTCAAATAATTAATTAAAAGATCGAGCTTCAATTTTCTTAATGGAAAATTTTAATTTGATTTCACATTATTAAAAGTATTTTGATTCATCGTTCAACGGCCCAGCGAACCCCTAGCAAATTCTATTTGATCAGGATAAAACAAAGAGAATTTCAAGGTCGGAAGACTGAAAAGTTGGAGAACCTGAAATGTATTTTACTTTTTGACATATTATGTAGTTTTAACTTAACGTAATTAATTGATTCGGTTCGGACTGTGAAGCACCAACAGTGGCCATATCTGCAATTTAGAAATTTTGTGCAATTTAATTATTCTAAAAGGTCTCTAGTGTTTTGTGTTGGTATTGTCTGACCTACTAACGTTTATTATTGTTTTTCAAAAATAAACTAACACGTCTGGCTAATTTGACAATTCGGAATATGGAAATCATGTAATTTACCGGTAGTACTTGGATGGGTGACCCATTTAAGAACGCCGCGCCGTGTGGCACTGTCGCCATTTCTCTTAGTTTTTGCTTTCATTATAGATTTATGTGTATAAAGAAATAATACACTATTGAATATCGATGATATAGGTAGTATCGGTAGGTTATCTGGTGCGTTAATATTACACATGCAATTTAAAAAAGAATGGCGCGTGTCTTTCCCAATAACTTCGGAAACATTACCTCTAAATATAAAACTCATCTTTTAAGCCGCTTTTAAAATAAACTTGAAGAACTTTTTCTGTAAAAATGAACAAAAAACTTCTTTTGAACATTGTATTAATAAAAATTGTTGCTCAAATAAATAACACGCACTCTTAAATAAAAAAAGAATTCGTTCAGTTTGAGTGGGATTTTTATTTTTTTGCATTATAATAAAAATAATAATAAACTACTTTCAGGCACTATTTAGATCCAAAATGGATGCTGGTTTATAAAAATCGTTTGAAGTGACTCGAAAAAAATTATTCTTACACAAAGTTGCTGAATTTTTTACCGCGAACATAAAGTATTTTACATATTTTACGATTTAAATTTAAATAAAGCCGCTATTTAATAAAATATAAGATTTATTCCTACGGTTTTTTAAGAAAATTCATGTTTATTTTAATAAAACTTATAAGATTACTTATTTTTAAAATAATTGCTAATGAGCTCTAATCAGCGGCGTAATAAGCAAGCGAGGGACCCCTGTGCGAAGTTGTTAACGGGGGCCCTGCTTTTATAAAAAGAAAAAAAAATTCCGAGGATTTCCATGTAATTCCAGTGATTTCCGAAAAAATTCCTTCCAAACTAGAGCGGATATAGAGATTTCTTTTTTATTTATTTATTTATTTATTACCCCCCTATTTATTTTTATTAAATATTTTTAAAAATATATTGATGAGTTTTTTTATTTTAAAATTCACAAGATTTTTTGGATATATTTCTAAGATTTTCTTAAAAAAAAAAATTTACTATAATTTTCCACATTTCCTAATTGTAAAATTAGTGACATTTTTATGGATTTTCTAAAAAAATTTAAAATTTCTTAAAATTTCTTCTTTTTTGTTTACTAATAAGTGGAAAAATGATGGAAATATGGAAAGCAAACGGGAAATTTGAGAAAATCTGGAATATTAAAAAAAATTTTTTGCTTTATCCATTTTCTAGCGTTTTCTGCATTTCTCTAGAGTTTCCTAAGATTTTCTTGAAATTTCTATGAAAATTCTATGGATTTTCTATATTTCTACCAATTTTCTAAGAATTTGTTTCTTGAGATTTCCGGCGATTTCCCCTTAGTTTTATTGATACATTAAATATTTAAATAACAAATAATAATAATTATATGCTATTTAATATATTGATTAGTTACAGAGAAGGCTCGGGCCTCCTTGCCCCCCCCCCCCCCACGTAAATATGTTACTGATTATTCCCCATATAATAATTACAGGGTTCTCACTTTTAAAAAAATTGATTTTGACAAAAAAAAATAAAAAACTGCGGCGGTTTTAACTTTAATTTGTTTTTTCAACAAATACAATTGCTGGTGCACTGGAGGGTATTCCATACCCCCCAGACCCCCCGGTTTGAAAGCCAAAAAGTGTGTGTATACATTTTGTGATTTATTTTTGTAATAAAAATTTTTCATTCTGACAGAACAAATACATTTATACGTCATTTCTATACAATTCATACTCCCATTTTTATAAACAAAAGGTCTTAGTGCATATTCACACATCATGTACCGTAAAAATTCGCACCGGGGGGTCTGGGGGGTGTGGAACACCCCTCAGAACATAGTAATTGTAAGACCTCTTAGAAAGTTAAATTCCTGAAACGGAAACTCTTTTAACTATAATTTCTCGTGCACTGGAGGGTATTCTATACCCCCCAGACCCCCCGGTTTGAAAACCCAAAGGCGTGTGTGTGTACGTTCTATGATTTACCTTCATATGAACACTTTTTATTCTCTTAGAACAAATACATCTATGTATTCTATGCGTCGTGAAAACTCTCACCGGAGGGTCTGGGGGGTGTGGAACACCCCACAGAATATAGTAAAATTCCTGGTACGGAAGTCACAAGTTTAATAGCATGGCAATCATTTGAACATAATTGCTGTTGACCTGGGGGTATTCTATACCTCCCCAGACTTCAAATTCTAGTTGTGCACCTCCTATTTTTGAGATTTTTGTTAAGATTGAAAAGGTCACAGTTCAACTGGGGGCCCTTTTAGCAGGGGGGCCGCGTGCATCGCACCCCGGTAGTTCCGCCCTTGGCTCTAATTGAAATGTTGGACAAACAAGCAAAAATTTCGTTAATCTATTCGTGCGCTTCACAAATTAAATGATTCTGTAGCTTTTTCATGATCAAGCAGGAACGAATTCTAGTTTTATCTAATATTATATTGCCATATCAAACTATTTATCAAATATTTCTCTTTTTATGCCGAGCAAATTTACGAAAGTCTAGGAAATAACAAAAGTTGTATATAAACAGAGATTTAGTATAAAGTTGCCAAATCTTGCACGGGATTTGTTTCGTACAGCAAGTAGTGTTAGGTCTTAAGCAGCATTCACATAGAGATTAGCAGCTGGATCATAATATAAGGGTTTCGCGGAGCCATGTCATTTAAAATTCGAACGGTATTTTTACGTTAACCTAACGTTTATATTACGCGTTTATTGGGTGCGCATTTAATAATCAAAATTTTAATCTTCGAAAGAGTATTTAATACAATTACTAAGTCCCCGGTCTTCCTGTTGTGACATATAAATTTATTTCTTTTTAAAGAGCGGAAAAATCAATACCCTCAGTACTTCAGTAGATGCGTTGAACATTAAAACTCCTAAAGCATCAAGCGAGTTAGCAGTAATAATAATAATTATATGTGTTTAAAATATTCTGTTTTAAAGTGACGTCTCATCGCTCTTCTCTTACCAGCCGCCACTAGTCGCCAAGCAGATAATTTAATTTAATTGGTCCAATTATCTGGGCAAAGATTAGATAGTAGATATCGTCACTAGCGGATTTAGGAGGGGAGAGATAAGCTATTTTACTATCGAATCCTATGGCGAATCCTAAAACTTCTCTGATCTGCCCCTGGATTAGTACTAGGATGCCTTGTTTCTCTCATATGAAATCAATAGCCGATCGATCGTATATCATTATTTCTTACTGACTGATGACGTCATATAGCATTATTTTAATCCCCTCCTCCTGTACACTTTTTTAACTCAGTGTATGTATGAAAATTAGCATTTAAGGGCAGCCGGAAGGACTATTCAGCAATTTAAATGAAGGACCGGCGGAAGATACAAACGTCCGTTTGATATATCGATGAACAAATTCGTATGATCAATGATATTTTTATTCATCTTGTTAAATTTTTTCGTCATTGTGATGAACTTTTTTTCAGTGTAGTTTAAAAATTCAGTTTTTAGCAGTTTCAAATGTTTCAAAAGTGTAGGGCGCATGAGCTCTTAGCTTGAGCGTTCGTCCGACAGTTGCAAACCTTTTCAAACTACTGCATAAACAAAACTAAAGCTTAAAAGTAATGATTTTCCGGTGTAGTATACTTTGTTTAATTTTGGAAAAGAAACGAAAATTTGTAATTTAAAAAAGTATTTGGAGTGAAGTTAGGGAAAGAAGAATGTGGATAAGTATTGCGAGTTTCGAAGGTGAGGGGAGAAACGTCTTCCATTTCCTCGGAGATTAGTAAGGACCTCTATCGATCTAAGCGTCTAATCAGCTTATTAAAGTTTAATAGTACACGAATCCACACTTCACCTCGTCTTTCACTTTACCTGAAATGCGTTGCCGTTTCGTTACACAAGCGTAAAATGTTCTTTCTCGGGTACCCAAGTAGAACCCTTGAAGGAGCGAGCGAGCGTCTTAAGGTTAAGTTACCCTTCTCGGTCTGATAAAATCTTTCTTTTTAACCAACATTTCCTTACTCTCATCAAAGAGTTGGAGAGATATTTAATTATGAAACTCGAGCGTATAATGTTAGAGATATTTGGTTGATCCTTAACAATATATCCGAGGATTTAATTTGGGTTGTTATATTGTAATCAAATTAGTTAAGAGAGACTGCCAACAAACTTTCGTGGGTGTAATAAAAGAAAAGAGCGAACTTTCAATTAAAATTTATGGGTATTTTACTCGGGAGTAAAAGATTGCCTCGTAACTGAAGAAAATGCATTCTCGAAATAAGTTGAGTTATGCAGTGGTCGACTTGCGCCCACCAACGAACTCCGGAATGCCAATAAAGCAACGAATTCTCTTGACTAACTCGTAAAGGCCAAATTAATATTGTCGGTTTGGTTTTGCTGTTTCTTTGATTAATTTTGTACACAAATCGACAGACATATTTAGCCTGCCACTTCTGCAACTTATTTATCACGCGATTTAATTTAGTCGGAGAAATGCGTCTTTGAGCGATTTATTTACGAAAAAAAAGGAAATCGCATGGTTTTGAAAGCTGTAATCAAGGAGAAATATAAGGGGAAAAGTGTAATTATAACAGCGCCAGACGATAACAAGAACTAACGAGCGAACCAGCCGCGAATAAATCAAGCAGAAGTGAGAGATAAATATTGGTCGCGAAATATGAGCAGAAGCTTCTCGACCAAGTTTTAAATGTGCTCAGCACTATTGTTCTCCAAAACGGCTTTTGTTGAAGCCAAATAATTCAAACTACGAACAAATGTCACTCGCGTTTCCTTTCCGTTTCCTCCAAACTATTCCATTCAATACGAATTTGTTCGTATTAATTATCTCGGCACATTTTCGTTCCAACTTATTTTAACTAATCACCAAAATCTACTTACACTCCAACTGCATTAACTTACAAAATCTTATAACGCTTCAAATATAGTCGTTTTTCAAACCGCTACAATTATTTTTTCCTCTCTCATAAGAAATTATTTTATACTGCCGAATGCAAATTTTTTTTGAAAAGATGGTGCGTTTGTACAATTTGATTACAAAAAGGTTCTTTTCGTGCAAAGAGAATTGTTTTCTTTAAAAGGGGCAATTAAATTACAGCCGTTTGGAATTACTTCTGCGAATACTAAGCGTTAAATTACTCGTTTATTTAATATAAATTAGTTTACATTTTAATATTTATTTTGGAAATTTGCAGATTTTTTCTTATTTATGCGCGACAGAGGGTTGGTATTGTTTTAATAAAATTAAACTTTTGCCGAAGCATGCATAAAGGTAATTAACATAATCTTGTAACTCGGCTAATTTACATGCATTTGACTTCGAAATTTTCTTGATACGTTTTGAAAAACCCCGGTGTCTTTATTTATGGTGGAAGCAGAAGATGAAGGTATAACATTAATCCGAAAAGAGAAGCGAGAACAACAAATGGATTATTTTTTTGGCATTAAACCAACCGCTTGGTCGTTAGTGACACTGCACTTTCGTGAAAATGTAAATCCTCGCAAAGATTTCCATTCTGCCGTTGGAAAAACTATACCTAGTCATAGTCGGGCAACGTTTAATTGGTTAAAAATATCTATTGTGCTAATTTAAAATAGAAGCAAGTGCATTCTCCCATATTTCACGAGCTCGAAAAATATTTGGATGGCCGAACATTTAAAAAGCGAGCAATAATATTTCATAAATATTTTAGCTGCAATAATTACGGCATAAATAATAACGGAAGTTGTTGTAACAGTGCACAGTCTGCATTTTTAAAAACTTTTAACAATTTATCGCTTGTCGCTGAAAAATTTATATTTTGGACTTGTGTTTGCTGTACCAATTTTTGTATACATAAAAAGAAAATTACGACTCGAAGAATATTGATTCTTTAATCCTTCCAAGTTTTAATTTAATATAATAGTGTACAAGGACTATCATTATCCTTAGAAGTCACATTTTATAAAGCTTTTAAGTTGCATAAGCTTTTACGACTTGCTACAGCAATTAAATGAAATAAATTGTTTCGCTGTGATGTTACAATTTAAGACTTAAGGTGTCACTTCCTTCTTCAATCTTTTCAAAAAATTAAACAACTCCAGTTTTACTCGTTTACTCATCTTTCTTGGTACGTGATTACAATTTTTTAATATTATTGAATCGATACCCCCCAAACCTCCCGGTCGGATGAGGTCAAGTTTGAAAATGCTGAAATACTGCTGACGAAAGCTTATGAAATAATTTGAAGTTTTCACATTCACTTTCATTTTTTATAATTTTCACGAGAGAATAATTAATTTTCTCTGCTATATTTATCCTATATTCTGTATAATTTAATAATTTTTTCATAATTATGCGGTTCATGACATGGATTCCACTAAATCTCCCCTCGGTGATGACTGATGTATGGGATTACACCACTCATTCTTTATTATAAAATTAAAAACATTCCGTAATTTGAAAAAATAATTCAAGTTTTGAAAACCTTAGCAAGCCGAAAAAGAAAAAAATCTCTCAAATTTGTTTGTTATTTTTTTGCTTTTCTCCAAAGTGGGGCAATTGCCCCCGTTGGCCCCTTTCGATTAAGTGTGCTTTTATTCAAAGGAAAATTAATATACATTCCTACATAACATACAAAGGGAAAATATAATACTAGTAAATTTTTAAAAAATGAAACCTGAAGCAGTTTGTAATATTCCAATTAATTTATCGAAATGCTTTTTGTCTCTCAACATAAAAAGCTTTATTTGGAGTCAAAAGTTCGACGCTTTCTAATCAAACCAAATTATGAAGGTATTTTGTGTTATATTCGAGGAAGAAATTGAAACACATTCAAAATCTAAATCTGTCAGCTTACCTAATTAGTAGGCACTCGATTAAAGCGTTTGCCATTGAATAAATCAACTGCCGGGCTTATTCTCAAGATAACACTCAGGTAATATTATTTTGATTTCGGATTATCAAATTCAGCAATGGCGCCAGCATTTTTGAAATGTGGGCACAAATTGGGCCCAATATATTTGGGGTGGGCAGGAGCACACAAAATTTATAAATAAACTTTAAAAAATACTTTATTGAAATAGACACCTAAAAAATTTGGGTGGGCACTTGGGTGGGAACTCCAATCAACAGGGTGGGAAAGTGCCCACGCCTAGCACCGTCACCGGATCCGGTTACCTCGGCGATGATTCCAAGAGATAAAAATTTTTTTAATTTTTTGTACCCACCTTGGCCCACCCCTGGCGCCGTCACTGCACCTGTGTGCTTTACTCCACACTGCTGCCTAGTTGTATTTCATTATCAAGTTACTGGGTCAACAAATTTCGAGTGCACTGGAGGGCATTCCATGCCCCCCAGACCCCCCGGTTTGAAAATCAAACAGTTTGTGCGTATAATTTTTGATTAATTTCATTAAACAAGGAACTTTTACTCTTTTAGAACCAATTACATTTCTGGGAATCTGATGAGGGAATCTCTTTCTAACGGGTGTTTCATATTCCTTGAACTATTTGGTTCGGAATCAAATTCATAAAAAAAATATGGCAATAAACTGTTTGTTACTGAAACCGGGGGGGGGGCTGGGAGACATTGAAAGCATAGAATGCTTTCCAGTACATCAGTAATTTATTGACTCAATAAATTGATAATGGAATACAATTTAACCCAATTACTAACGTACTCTGAACCCCCAGGTTTCAGAAACGGAAAGTTTGCTTACATATTTTTGAATTAATTTTTCCAAAAAGAAAACAACTTTTACTCTTTTAGAGCCAAATACCTTGCAGTAACTTGAATTTGGAATACAACATAACACAATTAATGATGTATTGGAGGGCATTCCATGCCCCCCAGACCCCCCGGTTTGAAAAACACGAAGTTTCTCAATCGCTTCTTACAATTAGTGGGATACTGGAAGGTATTTTATTATCCACAGACCCGCTGGTATGTACTACCGCGACCTGAAGATGTATTTGATTCTGAAAGAGTGAAAGATCTATATTTTTAAAAAGATTTTGTTTCTCAAATCGGGGGGGTTTGGGGGGCATGGAATGTTTTCTAGTGTACTCGTAATTTGTTGATTCAGTAATTTATTATGGAATATAACTGAACACAATTAATTCTATGCCCCCTAGCTTTACAAAAACACAAAGATTCAAGATTCTAAATTACTTCATATAATTACCGGAAGTCATTTTCACACTTCACAGACCCTCCGGTGCGTCCTGACGTCGTCTGAAAATGTATTTCGTTCTTAAACCAAAAAATTAAGGACCGAAAGATCCTTATAATTTATGCTCAACAACTTTTTATTTTTCCAACCGGGCGGGGGGGGGGGATATTTGTGTTAAGTTGTATTCCATAATCAAGTTACTGTGGGAGGGTACATTGGAGGGTATTTCATACCCTCAGATCCTCCGGTGTAAATGTTCTGAAAAAGTAAAAGTTCCTTGTTTAATAAAGCTAATCAAAAACTATGCATACAAACTTGTTGTTGTTCAAACCGGGGGGTCTGGGGGGCATGGAATGCCCTCCAGTGCACTACATTATGGAATACAACTTAACACAATTACAGATGTACTGGAGGGTATTTCATGCCCTTTGTCTTACTGTTTTATGTCTCTCAGACCAGTTTCAGAAACGGCAGTGGCAACAGCAGTGAAACGTACATGTCAGTCCCCCAATATATTAGGTTGTCAAATATCTTCCTTCCGCCTTTTTGTCTTTTGAATTTCGCGGCTATGTACAAAGCGCTACAGAGCTCGTATCTGGCAATACTATACATCATTTGACAGGTCTTGACATAACCAACAAAACGACGCTATGCATGATTAGTTTGGATATTGCGTTCAACAGTTGTAGACGTGTAAACATGGAGTTCACTAACTCCGAAATTCGCACTATTTTAAAGTTTTCCTTCGTTAAAGGCAAATCCGCTAGAGAAACGTTCCGTGAGATTAATGATGTTTTGGGGGATGGTACTCTATCACTTCGAACCGCGGAGGAATGGTTTCGACGATTCAGAGCCGGTGAAAACGACACCATGGATAAGCCAGCCGGCGGAAGACCTGTGACGACGAATCATGGAAATTGTCGTGTTAGACCGGCATGTGGCAAATTGGGCCCAATATATTTGGGGTGGGCAGCAGCACACAAAATTTATAAATAAACTTTAAAAAATACTTTATTGAAATAAACACCTAAAAAATTTGGGTGGGAACTCCAATCAACAGGGTGGGAAAGTGCCCACACCTAGCACCGTCACCGGATCCGGTCACCTCGGCGATCGGTTAATTCGGCGATGTTCATCTCGGCGAACGGTAAACTCGGCGACACATCAACTCGGCGATGATTCCAAGAGATAAAAATTTTTTTAATTTTTTGTACCCACCTTGGCCCACCCCTGGCGCCGTCACTGCACCTGTGTGCTTTACTCCACACTGCTGCCTAGTTGTATTTCATAATCAAGTTACTGGGTCAACAAATTTCGAGTGCACTGGAGGGCATTCCATGCCCCCCAGACCCCCCGGTTTGAAAATCAAACAGTTTGTGCGTATAATTTTTGATTAATTTCATTAAACAAGGAACTTTTACTCTTTTAGACCAATTACATTTCTGGGAATCTGATGAGGGTTTAATTTCATTGAATCTCTTTCTAACGGGTGTTTCATATTCCTTGAACTATTTGGTTCTGAATCAAATTATTAAAAAAAATATGGCAATAAACTGTTTGTTACTGAAACCGGGGGGGGGGGGGGGGATGCTGGGAGGCATTGAATGCATAGAATGCCTTTATTGACTCAATAAATTGATAATGGAATACAATTTAACCCAATTACTAACGTACCCCGAACCCCCAGGTTTCAGAAACGGAAAGTTTACTTACATATTTTTGGATTAATTTTTCCGAAAAAAAGCAACTTTTACTCTTTCAGAGCCAAATACCTTGCAGTAACTTGAATTTGGAATACAACATAACACAATTAATGATGTACTGGAGGGCATTCCATGCCCCCCAGACCCCCCGGTTTGAAAAACACAAAGTTTCTCAATCGCTTCTTACAATTAGTGGGATACTGGAAGGTATTTTATAATCCACAGACCCGCTGATATGTACTGCCGCGACCTGAAGATGTATTTGATTCTGAAAGAGTGAAAGATCTATATTTTTAAAAAGATTTTGTTTCTCAAATCGGGGGGGTCTAGTGTACTCGTAATTTGTTGATGCAGTAATTTATTATGGAATATAACTGAACACAATTAATTCTATGCCCCCTAGCTTTACAAAAACACAAAGATTCAAGATTCTAAATTACTTCATATAATTACCGGAAGTCATTTTCACACTTCACAGACCCTCCGGTGCGTCCTGACGTCGTCTGAAAATGTATTTTGTTCTTAAACCAAAAAATTAAGGAACGTAAGATCCTTATAAAACAACTTTTTATTTTTCCAACCGGGGGGGGGGTACTGTGGGAGGGTACATTGGAGGGTATTTCATACCCTCAGATCCTCCGGTGTATATAAATGTTCTGAAAAAGTAAAAGTTCCTTGTTTAATAAAACTAATCATAAACTATCCACACAAACTTTTTGTTGTTCAAACCGGGGGGTCTGGGGGGCATGGAATGCCCTCCAGTGCACTTCATTATGGAATACAACTTAACACAATTACAGATGTACTGAAGGGTATTTCATGCCCTTTGTCTTACTGTTTTATGTCTCTCAGACCAGTTTCAGCAACGGCAGTGGCAACAGCAGTGAAACGTACATGTCAGTCCCCCAATATATTTGGAGTGAGCAGGAGCACACAAAATTTATAAATAAACTCAAAAAGATACATTATTGAAATAAGCACCTAAAAATGTTTTGCTCACCCTGGCCCACCCCTGGCGCCGTCACTGATCAAATTTGATAAAATTAAAATCGAAATGGAAGAAGGCAATTTGTTTTTTCCCGTCCAGATTTAAACGACTATCACTCGGGTTAATCTTATAGTTGGTCGTTAATTTTGGATAGCATCTCTGCTAAAAGGTATTTTTTATTGCCTCAAGGGTTTCTTTGTCTTTTGTTACTCCGTTTATGTCCAATTTATAAAATACGTGACGAATTTAAAGGACCAAAGGATAGCTAGTAAATGCGAAATATTGTAAATACAGGTGTACGATTCCACCCTTGCATGTAATTTTATCCCCCAGGAAAAGTTTTTTGGCAAGTAATCCATTAGTCTCTTGCAGTAGATAACTAAAGCACCTAACACCATAATCTCTGTATGCAGATATATTTGGATCATTTAACCATCACTAATGAGATAAGTTGGATAGTTATAAGTCTAGTTGCATGGCAGTGTGAATAATAAATGCAGCAAGTTTAATTTAAAGTTGTGTCAACAACCAATTACCCTTAAATTAATAGGGGTAAATTTCTGCTCTGGATTTTTTCTTGGGCCATTTTTATCAATTGCGAAGTAGTATATTACGAGATTAAAATTGATGGGGATCATTACTTGCTTTTGAAATAAATTAATGCATCATACTATGGAAGGGGTGGTTCTTAATCCACCCAAGCATTCGAACGCGGAAGGGAAGTTGGGGTTATTAAATTATTCTTTTATTCAAAAGTTTATTGCATGTCGTTTATTTTATAGTTCGTGTAAAGTAAGAATTATTGAATTTTTATTTTAAATGTTTAGCGATCGTAAAGTTTTCGAGTTCCTTCGTGCATCCATCCAACTATTAGTCCCCCGGTGCGACATTAAAATTGCAGAACAATGGACGACGAGTCGTTGTTGTATCGCCTTACCAAAGTATACAAAGTCTAGCCTGCAGGATCCGGTTGCTTTTGATCTTCCACCTCCTTTAAATTAGTACACGCAAGCATCGGGCACCATCCGGAGCTTTTAGGTACAAACCTAGTTCTTTTTTGGTTTCTCAAACGAAAATAAATGTGTTTCGTGTAAAATTTAAGCTTTATCGCCGTTTTTTGAAATTTTATCATTTTCGAAGTAACAAATGGTCGGTATCCCTCGGGAGGTCTAAAGAGCCGACGCTCGTCGTAAAATTTTAAATAAAAGTTGTCAAAATTGCATCCTCTTTGTTTTTTGTTCTAAACGTTGCTTTATATAGCAGTCGTAGCATCTTCCTTAACAAAAATATTTTTAAGGAAATGGGATCAAGTTGAGCTATAATCCTTATCGATAACTGCAGATCCAGGGTGCGCTGCCACTTTCTGATACCGCTCTGCTTCGGCATTATCATAATCCCAAATAACAAGGTCTGGAAGGCTAAAGAAATAAATGACACCCGCGTAGCTTTGAGCTTTTGTTTGTTTTCCTACAACAATTTTTCATTCGTTCGGATTTATAAAAGTAATAGTAACTCCACTTATATTCTAGTTTCAAGATGAATCACAAAACTTGGATGTGCGAGATGTAGGTAGAGGTATACGTATTAATCTTTTCGGAAAATAATTTCCTTACCTTGATCCCATTATGGAAGCCATTCGTCTCTTTCATCTTCTTGGATTTCTCCAATTTTTGTTAAACTAAATTTATTGCCGCTTTAATTGTACTAATAGATTAACGCACTAGGAAGTGCTAGATGCACCATGTAATCCATTCGTGAAGGAATCCAAGCGATAAAAATAATTCTAAACATTCACCAACGACTAACACGTTTACAAAATGTCTAACACTCTCACATTTACATTCTGTAAAATTAACCATTAGTTATATTGTCATCCTCCATGTTTACTTCAAACGGACGATTAAATAAATTTCTTTTGAGCAGTTCTATTTAAATTCAAGCAGGAGAAGACGCATCAAACTGAAGAATTTTTATTCGAGTTAAGTGTGTCGTACTGATGAGTTCGAGACGCCGAAAATAATTTCAAAAAACCTCTGGCTCGGAAGACTTGTCGAGATATCGGCTTCAGTTTCTCTCTTTGCCCAATTTACCGAAACGAATCGGTCAAGTGGCGGGCGGCGTCTCGGCAACTTATGAAAAAATTACCCTCGACTGAGTAAAATAATTGTTTTTATTAAAATTCATTGTTCGTAATAATTCAAATTTTGATTATCTTGTCTTATTTGAAACGGAAAGCATGTTTTGAAAACACCCATTTGTTTAAGTGCGTCGTAACATCTTAAGTCATATTTATAGTGTTGGGTATGTAATGGCTGAAATTTACATTTTTTATGAAACAATTTCATTAATATTCCTTTTGCGTAAGCTCAAAACTGGTCATGGAGTGGAACCTTCTTCGGGAATGATATTCGAATAGAATTTCCACCTTTTCATCTTGTAAAATGGCAACATTTACATGAATATAAACATAAAAGATGTACAATTTTCGGTAAATATTTTATTCTAAGTACGGTCCTGACTACAAGTGCGTTCGTACGTTTTTAATGAAACGAATTACATCCGTTGTGCTTGCGTAAAAATTAATGGCATGCAAATTTTCCGAACATTTTAAATTAATCAATCGATAAATAATATTTTTTATGTAATTGCAATATTTTCGTCGGAAAGCGACCGCTTTTCGCATTGTTTAAAAAATAACGAAAGCCGAATTAAAATGTTGTAATTTATGCAAAATACAATATTTAAATGTAAATTTTTCGTTATTTTCAGAAAATTTAAGAATTAAGCTTTTAATTTACTTGGGCATTTTTTAAAAAGCTTTTGACGAAGCAAATCGATTTACGAGTTTATCCAAAAGTTTTTTTTCGAGGAGGCATCACATTAACATATGGCGAAGAAAATCAAAGATTTACAAGAAAATTTGAAATATAAAAATTCAACAAAAGTAGGAACTGCTTAACTTTATAGCACTTGAGGAAATATAAAAATACTCCTTCTCATTCAAACCGAAGAAAAATGTTCAATGCAAACTAATACATTAAGTTCGTTCACATGCATGCACAATTTAAGAGCAGAATGTACAAAAAGACGATTACAAGATGAACAAGTTTAACTACGAATATTGAAGTAAGAAAACAAATTAAATTTGAAAACTTTCAAAACTTACAACTCAACTGCTGCGAAAGAAAATTAAAAGCTCGCAATATGGCCTTTCTCGTGCTTTGTGTTTACGATTACATGTTCGCAATCCAATAAGATGATTACGTGCAATACACTGGAGTGAACTGGCTACGTGAATAATGCTTTCACCCATCCACGGTATTCAGTTTGCCGAATACTTGCTTGCTCTCCCAGGAAAACTGAACACCAACTAAATATGATTAGTAAATATTCAATAGTAAATATTGCTCCAATAATTGTAGATTTCAAACATAAACAAGCTTCTTTTTAAGGCTACAAGCAATTTTTGAATAAAAAAGTTTGCCTATTATGTCATTTAGATCTTTTGGCAGTTTTTTAGTTTGAGATTAAATTACACTCGCAGATTTATGGAAAGAACATAACAGTATATAATATCCTGCTTAACAAAAATATTTTTAAATTAATTTAAAACCGAAAAAAATTCCACGTGGCCTTTCATCCAAATCGCTGCAACAACAATTACATCTGTAATTATGTTAAGTTGTATTCCATAATGAAGTTACTTAGGTCAACAAATTTAAAGCGCACTGGAGGGCATTCCATGCCCCCCAGACCCCCCGGTTTGAACAACAAAATATTTGTGTGCATAATTTTGATTAGTTTTATTAAACAAGGAACTTTTAAAATATCCCCCCCCCCCCCCGGTTGGTAAAATAAAAAGTTGGTGAGCATATATTTTTTGGTCTAAGAACAAAATACATTTTCAGGTCGCTTCAGGACCTAACGGAGGGTCTATAGTTTTGAGTTTGTTCGGATAACCGAGTTTTCCGGATTAACGAGATTTTTTTTTACTTATTTTATTGATTAAAAACCGTTGATACGTATGTATTATTCAATTATTTTATTTTATATAGTTTACATTAATAAAACTAAACCAAACAAAATTAACAAATAATAAAAAAGTCAAAATAAAACTTAAAAAAAAAACAATAATTTTATACAATCAGTTGGATACTGGGGTACTCGGTACTACTCAGTGCGTATAGCCTAAACCTACAAATGCACACTTACTCTCAAAAAGTTTTCAGTTTTTGAAACCAGGGGGGGGTCTGGGGGGTGTTCTGAACACAACTGAATTTACAGTTGTCTATCTTTGAATAGCAGTTTACAAATCTGAATTGCAGTTGACAATTTCTAAATATATCAGTTGACAAATCTATATTAAAGTTGACGATGCCTGATTGCCTAGGTTGTGCGGCCTGAAGGCCGCACTGATCCATCACTCCACGTTAATCACTTAATATTTTTAGGCTGGTAACTTAAAATTAACCAATTCTAAACAGAAAAAATTCTGGAACCGCCCCTGATCGCAATATGGATTAAGCAGCGACTTGTAGTTTGTCATATTAAGGGGCCAGGGGGGGGGCGAAAAATTAAAAATTAGACCAAATGTTTAAGCAGGATTTTCACTTGCAAAAGTAAAGGAATTGAGAATTACACAAATTTGGTCAGGAAAAGTCGAGGAATTTTTTATTTTTAAGGAAAAGTCGCCCAAGTAACATTTTATGCTGAAAAAATTTGTCAGCAAATTATTTGCTGCCACTGCGGTCTGTGAGCTTAAGATTCTGCCGCTTTTCAGCGTCAGCAAAGTTCAAGCTGACGCTTCGCTGCGTCAGCTTAAAATTCAGCTGTTTTTCAGCGTCAGCAAATTAGCTGAATTTTGAGCTGACGCTTTGCTACGTCAGTTTAAAATTCAGCTGTTTTTCAACGTCAGCAAATTAGCTGCATTTTAAGTGGCGTTCAGATAATTAGACCAAATGTTTAAGCAGGATTTTCACTTGCAAAAGTAAAGGAATTGAGAATTACACAAATTTGGTCAGGAAAAGTCGAGGAATTTTTTATTTTTAAGGAAAAGTCGCCGTGAAATTAATTAGGAAAATTTCTTGGAAAATTCGACAAATAAAAAATTTACAATTTTTAAAATTTGTTTTTATGAGTTTTGAAAATAAAATACCTAATAAAATTATTAGGTAATATTTGTGCGTGGACCTGGAGAGCTGCATCTCGACATCAAAAGAGCCGCAGGTTGCCGACGCCTGATCTAGGGGAAGACTTGGAAAAGTTAGGGATTTTGTTTTTGAAAGTTTGACAGAAAACATACACAAGTTTTCAGTTTTTGAAACCGGGGGGTCTGGGGGGTGTGGAACACCCTCCAGTACACCTAAACAAAATTGGTCCCACAATCTAGCTTTATATAGATTTTTCCAAATGTTTTTTGTAACCTAGATCCAATAATGCCCAGTGGAATCATAACTTTAAAACTGGAATCGAAATCTGTTTGCTATTTGTGTTTTTTAACACACTTACAGGTATACTGGAGGGTGTTCCACACCCCCCAGACCCCCCGGTTGTAAAAACTGAAATATCAATTAAAACAGAATTCGTGACTTCTCGTTCAACGTTTTCTTCTTTTTATTCAAAATTTAATATTTTATAGAAAATTAAATTAAAAACGCTCAATTTTAGAGCCTTCTGAATTTTGGCGCTGGGTGCGGCCCTGAGTGATGTCATAGTTTAGTCTTATAAAAGAGTACTGATGAATTGCATTAATTTGAAATTGCAACTAGAAATTCGTCCGGATTGCAGAGATAAAAAATATAATGTCCGAAGAGCCGGAATGTCCGGATTACTGGAGTGTCCAGAATAAAGTGTGTCCGGATAAGCGAGGCTGTACTGTATTTATATATAATAATTTTTTATTATTTATTAAATTATATTTTTAAATAATGTAAGTTTTTGACCACGGGTTTATGAAGGTTAAGCATGCCAAAAACAAAATTTTTTTTCAAACTGCCGCCATTTTGTGAAAACATTTTTGTTTTACTTTTCCGAGGTTTATGCTATAGCGGCATCTATAAAGAACATTCACACCAAATTTCAAATAAATCGGTTTATTAGAACTTGAGATATCGTGCACGCCAACGCCAGCACACCCTTTTTTTAACCTCCTACTTTGCCAGCTCATAACTTTGTGAATTTTGAGTTTTTTTTTTCGATTAATTTTTTATGTAATTTTAAAATATCAGTAAAGAAATGATACAAAAATGGATAGTAAAAATATTTTTTGTTTCGGTTGTACAGAGCTTCAAAAACTGCACGAAATTCATGCCTCTAGACTAGAATACCCCCTTAAGTTATTAATAAATAACTAACGTACTGGAAGGCATTCCATGCCCCCCAGGCCCCCAAACTTGCCCACCCAAATTTTGTAGTTGCTTATTTCAATAAGGTATTTTTTTAAGTTTATTTATAAATTTAGGAAATTTTATTGCCTACAAAAGTAACTTCTCGTAAAACATATATGTTTTAATGTTATCGTATTATATTTTTATAAGTTGATGTATCAAAATTGTTGTCTTATTTCTTATAAATAATATTAACAATTTGTTTTATAAACATCAGTTATAATTTTTATAATCATATAATAATTTTTAATATTTTTATATTGATAACTTTGCGTTTTTAATCAAATATTAAATAAATTTTAAGTTGTCGCAGCGGATTTTACATGCATTTTATTTTTGCGAGGGCGCTGCGATAAATTTTTACACAAATACTTTATTATCAGTCCGTCCCTGGTAATATAAAATTTTATTAGGCCATCACGTATGATAGGAAAACTTTTACGAAGTGTTAGTGTATTCTTCCCGAAGAAAATTCATTTTAATATTTTATTTACTATTGGGTAAAATTTATTGTATGTTTGTTTAAATGGAATCGTGAATACCATACGGTTTGATGTGTAAACCCGAAAGTCGTCGATCGAAACTTTCGCCGTATTTATTTTTGAACTTGCAGTGCAAATTAATAAAATTTTATCGCGTTCGAGTTAATTCTGAACTTTTTTAGACGCAGTTGCACCCCCAGGGCAGCACATGGCCCACAACCGATAACGCACCCCATTTTAAGCGCATAAATCAATCATTTCCAATATTTTTAAACGCGCAGTTCGTGGAAACGCTCTTTTTGGACCTGGTGACACAGTAACGCAAGTCTGCTCATTTTTTTCTCATTCATTCGTCGGGGGGTAGTTCGTCTGGTTTATTTTTAAAAATAAAATATTTTGTTTTATCCGTTTTGCTAGACCAGGAGAAGGTTATTGTGCTTGATAAATGCAGCGCCACTAAACAAGTCGGCTAAAATTTAGCCTCGGGCGATATGAATCATTTAGCGAACCGGCAAGAATTCACCCCTAATTTAGTTGGAACGTTCTGGCATAACTCAAAGTTGAATAGCAAGTATGCTAAAAAATTGGGTTTGGATTGATCGTTGTACCAACAATGTTTATTCTGTAAAGATTAATTCATTCTTAAGGGACCAAAAGCATTAGTTACCGTAATGAGCAGGGCCGGACCGGATTTTAAGATTTCGAGACATTTACAGATTGGCGTCGGCTTCCTGTTTCGGAACCAGTCCTGGTTACAAATATTTATTATTAATATGAGATCCTTTAGGAATCCGTTTCGCTCGCTGCCGAATTAACAAGCTCTCTATGCTCCACATGTGCATGAATATTAAATGTTCCCTAAGAGCTCTAAGCAAATGTAGCATGTAACAATAAAATATCCATTAGTATTTACGTCTTTCCAGGTCCCTTTTGTAATAAATCTGTACAAAATAACTTTTTATCGGGCTTTATTATTTTTTGATTAGTTCATAAACTACATAGCAATAAATGGTAAGCACGGCATTAATTATATTGTATTAATGAAGTTATTTAACATTTTAGCTGAGCGAATAATACATGAAAGTAAGTAATGGTAAATATTAATCAGGCTGGGATTAGCTTTTTGAGAAATTTGAATTTATAATTTTGTTTGGTGGTTTTTGGTTAATCTCGTTTTAAATACGTCCCTGAATAGGTGGTAGGGACAAAATAATAATTAATGAAAGGAAACCTGGATACGTTAGAGACCTTTATATCTTTTTTATGTTCCCGTACGTATATATATATATCGTCTATTAATCAATACAAGTCCCATACAAGATTACATGTATACAATGGGGCCCCCATTCCCTCTCGCATCTGAAAATGTTATATTTTCATTTTAGAAATACAAAGATTATACGTTTGAAACGCGGAATGTAATAACAAAAGGAAATGGAAGAATTATGTTTGGATAACTTAAAGAAATGCGAGCACCACAACTATTAGCCGGTTATAAAGGCAAATTTTTTGTTTGCAAAAAGATTTTTAATTAAATTGCACACATCATTATCTCGGGGAGCGTATATTACGCCAACGTGACTCTAAAAAACTGCTATCCCTTAATCATCTCGTACGGGGAAGCTCAGATAAAAATTTTGGGAAATTTGTTCTCTCCCGCTAGCCATCCTATCCGGCCTGGATAAAGTGTTGTCCACTTGCACCTAGCCGAATGTGTAGGCGCCGGGATGAAAGTGAGCAGGAACAAAAGAGAGATTGATGCGCTCCCGAACGCGTATTAACGATCCTACCACCTGCGTCTCCTGTTATGTTCCACGACTCTACCATAATAAATAGATTGTTTTAGAAACAATATTCTAATTTGAATTACATCTCAAAATCGATACCGCCTGATTTAATTAAATTTGCTGCAATTTAAAACAGCGACCATAATTATTATTATACGCCGAGTGGAAAAGGATTGATGCTATCTCGAAATTCCATTGTCATTTTCGAAAAAGAAAGAGACTGATTTTGTTAATCCATCAGAGGCGCGTCAGAAGTAGATATGATATTATTATATTTTTAAAAAATATAGGTAAAAATTTTACCTTATCTACTGGGTTATAGTTAGGGGCGAGTTCGCTACTTTCTGCCATTTTGATTCTTAAGATCAATATGCAGAAAGTTATAATTTTCAAAGAACCGCCCGAGGCGCAGTTGAATTCTACTTATACTTATGAAATACATTCGGTATAACTTGGAAACTAATAATATTTTATCCAAACACTCAAACACAAGCTGATTTTGAGTTGCTCTTTACCGTTCCAGCTATGACTTAATATTTCTTAATTTATTTTAGGGGGGTCCGGGGTCCCCCAGATTGTTTTACAGTATTTATGTAAATATTTTAGTTAATCCTTAAATCGTGTGAATTAAGATAATATATTTATTGTAGTATTAATTTACAACTACTATATAAATTGTTTAAAATAGCTGCTAGCTATCAGCTATTCACGACACAAGTTGACGTGTCTAATTTATAATGAGGTATTTAATTAATTATAATTTTAATTAGTCAAAATACATAAGAATTTGGCTCTTTGATTAAAGTTAATTAATTGCAGCAGGTATTATAAAAGAGTTAAAAAAGCTGCTTTAAAGTGGGGGAAGCCGGGGAAAAATTTAAAAAGTGCGATTTAGAAATTTCTCATTTGTTTCTTTGGTTCTTGTGGGTTTGGAACTCATCAATCTACCTTTTTGTTCGCCATCGATTTTTAGAGTATCTTTTCTAATTTAGTGGTTTGTTCGCTTTAGGGGCGTTTTGTTTATTCGAAAATATTTAGTGCCTCAACGAAAAAAGCATGTTTTTTTTATTTCAATATAAAAGCTCACGTGAATATTTTTGGGAATTAGTTGGGGAAATTGAAATGGAAAGAATTTTATGAAGTGATTTTTGAAAAATAAGCGTACGAGTCGCTTTAACACCGAGACATGCGAATATGATGTATGTAGGAAACGGAACCGAAATTGCGTGCGATAAATCACTTTACTTAATTGAAGCACTCACTCTCCGTTAATTTTTTCTTGTATCTATCACTAATAATTTATTATTTATTTAAAATCGAGAAGGAGGGATTTTGTCCATTATTTGGAGACACTCGGCCCACCTTAAGAGTTGACTTTCTTTAATTTTTGCTAGTCTTTTATTTCTTAATTTAGTTATTGCGGATCTCGACAAACAAAAATTACTTTCACTTATAATTTTAGATTACTATTTGAGTTGTGGGTTGAAAATGAAAAATTTAAATATTCATACGGTGAGCGAAAGTAATTAACCGTTAAAAAAAACCACACATTTTTTTCAATAAAATTGGCAAACATAAGTTCCCGAGTGAAAACCTATTCCCATTAGGGACGAGATAACTGGAAAGTCATCCCTTGACTCTGCTGATTGTGAGTAATCTGCGTTGGAGCAGAAGATTAACTCGGAAATATGTACCTAATTTACTTTCCTTTTCCGAAATTTGCAGGTGTTGTTGGCACTTGATATCATCAAAAATTAGGACGTGGCGTAATTAGGCTTTCAAAATCTTTGATAGAAGAAAATTTATGTCGTGTCATTTTGCTGAAAGGTAATAAATATGTTATTAAAGAAAAGTCACTCACTCTTTGCGTTATAAAAATTCAGTACACCCTCGCAACATTGATTATATTTCAGCTTCTTGCTATATGAATATGCGTAGACATTTTGCGGCTCATAAAGTTTGAAACAGGGAATAAACGATTCATCTTCCTACTGACGATATAGCTTTTTTATTATAAATGCTCACCGCCAAAACTTTTCCTCAAATATTTTTGTGACACACTTTTTTCATGAAAATAAAAACGACATTCTTTTATTACTCAACCGTTTTAACGCTGCGTCCCGCAGGAACCCCTATTACCTGTCCGCCTCCTCCTTCTCCGCCCGCATCCACTAATTACACTTTCACTTTCACGTGAATTTACTGATGATTTTTTTTTTTTTCGTTTCAGATTGTTTACATCTGCAAATGTACCGCGACTCGAAGGACCGCTACAAGCAGGGTCAAACTAAAGCGTCGCTCTCTTTGGAACATTTTCTCGGACTCGAAATCGGATTCACCCTCGACAAGGAATCCAACACCGTCGCAATTTTATGCCAAGACGTAGTCGTGGTGCTGGCTTTCGACAATCGAGAACGACTAATGCAATGGCAGGTCAAACTTACCAATCATCTCGGCGACGGATCTCATTACCTGGTGCTGTTGTCGTCCGGACCTACGAAAGCTCGACTGCAACCGGGACCCGCACGATTGCACATACAAGAATTTGGATTTTGTCTAAGTACGGGGCTTCCACCGAGAGTCGCAGGTCATTGGTACATTTCGCACCTTCGACGGTACGGCGTCGTCGAAGGAAGGTTTTGCTTCGAGGGCGGTTCGCGTTGCGGATCCGGCGAAGGACTCTACATTCTTCTCACAGATCAGGGCGAAGAAATCACGGCCACCCTGAAGCTAGCATCGGAAGGTCAACTTTTTACCACGCGCCGACGATCGGTCATGCGCAACAACACTTCCGGTAAGTTGTCCCGAAAATTACCTCTCCAAAAATATTCTAATTCCTTTTATTTCCAGCGATGGACAGTCCGAGACGATCCGTAACTCGGGCGGAGAGCAGAAAGCAAGAACTGATAGATTCCTCCCATTCGAGAGCCGATTCGCCGTACACCGATTTGGAAAGCAATTACGGCGGTTGTGGAGAAATGAACTCGGAAAGTTGGAGCGTACCGCCGATCGAACGATGTTTGAGTTGCATTAGTAAATTAGGAGCTTTATCGCGATCGTCTACTGTGGCCACTACACCGGGGGTACCGTGTTGGGAGCATTCATGTGATAGACATTCGTTAAGTAGCGGATCCGATTGTAGCGGTTGGAGCCAAACAGTAACAAAACCACCCGCTCGTCCTCCCAAACCTCAAATCTTATCTCCCCAAAAGAAAGCCATATCATCGCCTCCACCTTCCTACGACAACTACGACATACCGAGAATCCCTCTTCCAATTACTAACACCACGGTCGACACAAAAGCCGACGACTATTACGATACACCAAAGAAAATTAAAGAATGCTTGGGTGAGGCGGTGCGTAAACCGTGCGGTTGCGTACTGAGGGTTCGTCAAACGGACCAAGAACGACCATGTGTGTGCCAACGTCTGTTATCTTGCTGGTCTAACCAGGATGACGTCCAAGCTTTATATGCAACCGTAGATTTAAGCAAAAAATGCAATCGCAATCATAACTACGCAAACTTTCAACCCCAATCCAATTCCAACTACGTGAACATGGAATTTGCTCAGTCCTTAGAATTATACGAAAACGCTAAGCAGGTAGCTCAAAATGCCGGTTTATGTAATAAGTGCGGACACATCCAAAGTGATTACCTCATGATGGAACCCGCTTCCAAAAAAACCCAATCAACCACTTCCTATTTGCCCATGTCCCCTGCCATAAAGCAGCGTTTAGATAAAATGATTTCCTCTAGTAATCCAAATTTAGCGCCCGCGATCGATCGGGGAGGAAAGCCTTCCGGTTCGGCTATGCTGCAAGCTAACGTTTATCAACGAAAACAAATCCTCGATTCGACTGATAACTTAGAACAACGTCGCAGACGTTCAAACTCCGCAGATTCTAGTCGTTGCGAAGACAGCGAAACTACGGTTTGCAATTGCACGCAATCGGTAGTCCGTAGATCTTCTTCAGTTCCTTGCAAGTCTAATCGTGATTCGTCCAGTTCCAACGATTCGGGCGTGTTCGAACTTCCGCGCCGAATTACTCACTGTGTAACAACATTACCTCGCCGTTCGAAATCGTCCGATCCCCTAGGGGATTTAAGTTTTCAATTCCAAAAGACAAATAACGGAAAATCGGCTAGCGCCGAAGCGGAAGTTCCCGTTTGTCCGTCGGAATCTACCAGTAGTGCTACATCTGATATGTCCGATTACATCGAAACATTATCTCTTTCCTCCCATAGTTCGAACGAAGCGCCACCTCCTAGTTGTACTTTACGGCCTCGGTCGGGAAACGAATACTGGACTTTACAAAGGCTCATTGCTCCCGTTCCAGAGGAGCTCCATAACTAGTCGATACACCAAGCAATAAATATTTCTATATTATGATTAATAATTATACTCTTCTAACATACTAATTAACTTAATCTATAAGTTCTGTATAAAAACAAACAACGACTTTGTTAAATAAATTATTATATTTAGTACATACTACACACACACACACGCAACACACAAATTTTGTGTTTTATGATTTACAGAAAATTAATTTAATTGTTAATGTGTAAAATAAAGTGATGTCTAGTAATACAAATTGGTTTGTTTATTGTTTAGCCTTTACAGGGTCGAGCTTGGCGGCGCATCACGACACTCTCGACACTCTCGACGCGTATGCCCCTATTTTGAACGGCTATTACATTTTACTTTGAATATTCAAAATATCATTTTAATTCGGTTTTGGTACAGTTATTTATGTACTTGTGTATAATTAAATTCGCAATTTTCTTTTCGATATGCAAATCAACTTTCTTTTTTTAATAATCCAACATTGCTACTACCTAACAATTTAATTGTTTCTTGCGCTATCAATTTCGAACTTGGAGCATTAATTGCTCAAATCGGCAGTTTTGAAAAAATCTTGAGAGAGAAACGTCCGAGTTCCGCGGTTTTTTTAAAATTACATAACAAAAAGAATAAAATTGCAAAGACTTTCACGTGACTTTCAATTATTGTTTTTTTTTGTTAAGTAGGCTAGGACGGCGAGAAGAAAGTGAGATGATTATTCGTTTTTTATGAGGCCAAGGTGACATTATCTATACAGGTCGATGCGCAATTTACTAACTCCTAAAATGACGCAACGATTATCAAATACGAATCCACGACCTCCATTGCGCCCGCAGTATTGAATAAATTTTTTGTCAGCCGTCACACACAGACGAATCATTTTTTGTGAACCATGGTTTTATGTAGTATGTAAGTGTAATTAATTTAACTTTCTGCTAAATCGATATACATAAATAAGTAAGAATTCCGGGTCGAATTTTGGTAGTGGGTGCACCTATAAGAGCGGCGCATCAAGATTTATTTGTATTCCAGTATGCTGTATATAAGGTTGTTGGTATTGTGTTATGGAGTGGTTGGAGTGTGGGCTCTTAAAGAACGAAGCGGTGGTTATCAAAAATTTCCGGCCAGCTCTTGCGGAATACGGTCGATTTCGTGGAGTCCGCAAAGGGAGCCCCGCATTATCGGCGGCGAAGAGCCGCCCCACGGTGCCATACCCTGGCAGGTTCAATTGAGACGCGGTCGCGAACATCAGTGCGGTGGTGCTCTCTTGGGTTCGAGATTAGTGTTGACCGTTGCTCATTGTTGGACAGAAGGTTTGGTGGCAGTAATTGGACGCGGTCAACCAGGAAAAGGTTACTTGGAACAAACGGTTCGAGTGGAACACACTGTAGCTCACCCGGATTTTAGAAAGTACGGACCTTATAGTAACGACATTGCCGTGATTGTTTTGGCTAAGCCTGGATTTAAACTCGGGTCGTTTGCTCAACCTGTATGCGTACCACCAAAGTCGCCTCCACCGGGCACGTGGTGCGAAGTTTCGGGTTGGGGAGCCACAAATTCTTCCGATCCCGAAAGGCTATCGCCCGTGCTACGTTCGGCCGCGGTGCCCTTAATTTCGTTGGAAAATTGTCGCAAAGACGGCATTTACGGGGGTAGACAACAAGCGATTTTAGACTCGATGGTGTGTGCAGGACATTTGAGTGGCGGAATAGACGCTTGCGGAGGCGATTCCGGCGGACCTCTTGTTTGTGAGCAGAACGGCAGAATGGATCTAACAGGAATAGTATCCTGGGGCGACGGCTGCGCTAAGCGAGATCGACCCGGAGTTTATACAAGGGTTTCCAGCTACATCTCGTGGATAAAGCAGGTTGCAAGGCAATATGGAATTGAATATCAATAACATAACAATTTTATTGCATATTTCTGTGGTGGCACAAAAAACTTTTAGTTTACTTTTTTTTTGTTTTAAAAGATAAAGTTTTCTATATTTTACTATAAATTCATATTCTACTTAATTAACCAAAGCTTGTAACTTATAAAATATGTTTAATAAATCTAGTGGAGTTTTTGTGTTTTTTAGAATTACGTCGGATTAGGATTATGTGAGCGCGGAAGTAGTTGGATGCTTAATTGTGGTGTTTCACCAGGGAATCTTGCGTATATGCAGAAAGAAATTACAAATTTAAGTTTGAGGAAAAGTTTGACATAAATTTGAACCGAAGTGTGAATGAAATGTTTGCACGAATATAAGAAATAAGACGTCTCTTGTTATGGAAGGGTTCACTTAATTTAATTCTTAAGGAGGAACTTTTGACAATCCATAAATCAGGATAGTAGAACTGTGGGCAGATTTAATTTAAAGCTGCGGTGGTTCTTTGTTTCAGTTGAATGAAGAAAATTACGGATTTATCATCAAAACTTTCCGAGTTGAAAGAAGTATAGAATTGGTCAAAAATTTGGAATATATAGGGAAAAATTGTTTTTATTTGTCAATTTTTGGGATAGGAACAAATTCCTGGATTAGAAAATTTAGGAATTAAGAAAAATATTGAATTTCTGCATCAGGATTCTAGAGATTGAGGAAGGTGTTTGAAATTTACACTACTACCAACCTTGGAAAAATTTGCATTAACTGTTTGTTTAATCATAAATTTAAAAGTTATCTAAGTTTTTTTGGAATTTAAAATAAATAAATTAGGTGAGACTCTAAATTATCCCCTCCAGCAATCCCAACATTACATTTTTTCATCCTCGTACCATTTCAGTTGGGTGGACCCAGCTCTTTCTTTTTTCCCAAGTGGGACTCCAGAACGGTTTTAGTATTACTGTGGTAGGTACCCGTTTATCTCTCTTATGTAAATTAAAAAAACAAGGTCACAGTCACGTTCCCCAATTCTTCTGTAAGAGAAACAGGCTAAGTATACAGCAGTGAGCATAAGAGCTTTTGATAGTCCTTGGCCCTTAAGTCAAGTATAAAGATTATACAGCTTAGTTTTGATTCCGAACGACAGCACTAGATATTTAAAGCATTTAGATCTCAGAACTGCTTACATCGGCTTATGAAATTGTGAGAAGTTGCTTGTTTGGTTTACCTCCATTACACCCCCCCCCTCTACAGACTTTGACTAATTTTGGCACCCGAACCTGTCCAATTGTTACAAAATTCCATTAGGGAAAAAAAGGTTTCTGTTCACTTCATTCTAAAATTCTAACATTGGACGATGTCGTTAAATTTTAATTCGCCGAACGTTAGTTTTGCATTCTACGTAAAAAAATTCGATTTTTGTATCAGAATCGTAGAAACTGCAGAAGTGCAAATGTTTACATAGTCTAAGCATGAAAACTGTGAGAAAAAGTATTGATTTGTGGATCAGGATAACAGAAACGTAGAAACGCAGTTATGCTAACTTTAGAACAATGGAAAAAATGTTCAATTGGCTATCAGGATTTTAGAAACTGCAGATGTCGAAAGAAAGTTTGCCGTAAATCCGATGCAGATTGCAAGGATTTGTCAACTTTTTTTATCTAATTTTTTAAATCGCGAAAAGTCCAAAAGTAATCTTTATTATTTTTTATTGTGAAACAATTTAACTTCGTTTAGACTCATCACATATAAAAATTTGAAGGCTTTGGGAAGTCCCTAATCTCGTTATTAGAATTACATCAGTCAAAAAGGCAGAAGTAAATTATTTGTTTCAATAATAAAATCATCAAATGTAAACAAAATTACGTAACTTCGTTTGCAGACAGCGCGGAATGGAATACCCTAATTATTCAGTTAAGAAACAAATGAACCGCGAAATAAATAAATTTATTTTTGTTATTAAATTGTAAAAATCATATTAAAAATTTTAGTATTTTGTTCAATTTTTCCTCGATTTATTTAAAATTTTAGTACATAGATGTTAATTATAAACGACTGAATAATTTAACACAAAGTTAATTTTAAGATTTCGATGTTAATTAATACATTTAAACATCAATAATAATTAAATTCATTTAAAATTTAAATGCGACCCTTTCGGCACGAAAATAAAACTATTTATGCGCGTTTCGCCATCTATCGGTCGATAGCAAGTGCACCGACAGAGTTCGTTATCAAGTGACAGTACAAACAATCAATATTCAAACGTCAAAACTGTGGTTGTGAATGTAAATAAACTTTTAATGTAAATTGTGTATTTCTAAATAAGTTTTTCCAATGGAAACATCGCAATCTTCCGAGTTTTGGTGGCTGAAAGGTAAAAAATCTTCGCCTGGTGGAGTAACGAACGAAGATGAAAAAATTAACTTAACCTCAACGCCCAGACACAGCGAAGATCCTTCGATTTCAAGTTCTTTGCAGGAATTTATGGACAGAGAACGGGCGTTACAAAGCATCGCCGAAGAAGACAACACCGACATTGCTAGTATAATTGAAGAAATTAACAAATTAGCGGCACAAAGTCCGTTGGGACCCTACGAAAGTGACCTCAGTGGACGTAGCGTCGATGAGATCATGAGAGAAGCCGAAAAGATTTATCTGGAGAGTTCTAAGAGCTTTGAACAACTTAGTGCCAGGTCCAGAACATCCGCAAACTTATCGCTTAGTTTGAACGATTCGCCCAAATCGACGCCCACCCCGAAAAGTGCAAGTCCCCTGCCTTTGGACACTAAAATTGCGGAGGTTTCGGACAAAAATGATGACGAACTTTCGTACAGTGACGATTTTACGGAAGGCGAAATCGAAGAAAGTGTTTCTTCCAGTCCAGATTCCGTACCAGCACCGTTGGATTTTACGCAAATTAATGATTTGAAGATAAGTGAAAGTGTGGTTCAAGATTTAGTGACTTCAAATTTAAATGACGGGCTGAAAAACGACGTTGGCGAGTTTAGATCGTCCACTGAAGTTGAAAATTTGGATGCTTCGCGCGTTGGTGCCGCAAAATTTGATAATATGTTTGAGGCGAGGGAAAACGACATGGTTCCAAAAAATACTGACAGTTGTCATTCGGAAAATATTCAGAGCGACAAATTGGTCCTTAAATTGGAAGAGGAGAAGGCGAATTTGGTGTCCACGGTGAATTCACTTACGGTAAGTTTTTTCATATTATTAGAGGAGAGTTTTGATGACAAAGGCAATAAGGAACGTGGGGTTTTGGATTTTTACTTTTATTTACTTAAAATTGAGATTATTAATACAGAGCACTAACAGCTCCGGCGACTACTTTCACGGCAGCTAAAGTTTCCTTGGCGGTGTAGCCGATGTAAGAAGCGGGTAAAACGAATCCATATCGTCCGCCGTCTCTCAATTCAATCGTGTAGACGTATTTGATCCCGACAGTTCCTTTAGCCCAGTCGTCCGATCCTCCTGCTGCTGGGTACAGCAATTTTGCTGCTGTTCCTACCTTATAAATGCCACCCCCCGATTGTCTCATAGCCTAAAAGTTGATAGGTATTGAAACTTCAATTTTGTTTTCTGTTAGCGTTTACTTACCGCTGCCATTTTGTTTCCGACCGCGTGTAACTCTTGATAGTCTGGAGGTAAAACGCTGTCGTATCCCCAAGGGTAGAGGATGTATTGGCCGTAGGAGTGCATGGATAAGTACGCTTTCCACGAAGCACCTTCGCTTGTTATGTAGTCCTTGATGGCCGACGATTCTGGTTCAGAGAACGGGGAATTACCGCGGTATATTTCTTGGCAAGGTTGCGAACCCGATCCTTTTCCGCCCCATTCGTAACTAAAACGAAAAATTAGTGGAATCTCTAATGTATTTCATGTTTGGTTACCCAAAATTGCGATTCAAATCGGTTCCCTCGCACCGTCCATTTATTGCTCTATTTTTTCTCCAAAGTCTGTCGTGAGTGTGCGAGTATTCGTATCCGTCTGGATTTGCAACGGGAAGTATATGCCAATCGATGTTGTTTATTGCTTTGGCTTCGGTTTCAAAATTTTGTATGAGATATTCTATGAGGAAGGTGACCGTAGCTGGGGAAATCCATTCTCTTGCGTGTATTCCACCGTCTATCCAAATTGCCTTATTTCCAGGGTTGCCGTTGGAAATTTTGATTAGCTTAAGAGGTCTTCCTTGTACCGAATTACCTATACTTTTTACTGTTACCAGGCTAGGGTAAGAAGTTGCCAAGAAATCTAAGTATCCGTAGATATCTGAAAGCCGATGGTAGGCTTTCCACGTGAGACGATGACCTAGAACGAGATGAACATGGCAATATATGAGATGAAAGATTGTTAATGACAACGAGGAAGGGTTAATAAAACCTGACCTACGACCGGAGTTAGACACAATCAATGAACTTCATGCTTATTATTTTACCGCAATAGCATTATTGATCAAACATTTAGTTTGCAAATTTTTGAAATTAATTCGTTTTAGTGATTTACTATGTACAAGTCGGTTGAAAAGGTAAATTAATGATTTAATATTGCTTAAGGGTCGAATTTCGGCATGGCAGTGGCGTAGGTCAGGACACTTGACACACATAATGTGCAAAAATTTTCAGAGTGCAAAAAATTTCATGCCTTAACATTTTAGTATCTACGGACCCCAATTTGCAAACGGTCGCAGGTCCATTTGATTACCTAACGAAATTAAACCTCTCCGTGCCATCACATAATGTAACGGTAAACGTCGAGCTAAAATTATTTATTCAAATAGTGTCTGATAATGCGTGTCTGTTTGAATTTGTGTCACCTCACAGAAACTAGATTACCATACCTGTTCTGTCTTCCAATTCGTCGCTGTCCTCTTTAATTGGCGGATTTCCCTCGTCAATAGCTTTCTGCAAATCCTCGATCATAACCTCATAGTTCATCAGGTTCTTTTTCAAAAAATCAGTGACGTTGCTCACGTGATCCGGATTTATCAGCACGTCAATGTTGGTGGTGTTTCCTCCCCAAGTCGTTAGCGCTAATAACAAAAAATTGGAATTATTACTTTTATTTCGACAGCACATCCTCACCTTTATGGTCCCTAAGAAAAGCTATGATTTGTTTCTTTTCGTCACTCTCCACATCCACATTCCATAGCTGACACCTCGCGTAGGAAACCTTCGACTCTTGCTCATTTTCCGAATCGTTTTTGATGTCTGGAACGTAAGGAACGTCTTTAATCTTTGGTTCCGAATCTTCTACCAAAATTTGACTCCTTTCGGGAAATGCATGCGCTAGCAGGCCTATGGCGCTTATGGCTAATACACTACAGAAGAAGTTCATGGTGAATAACAAAATCTCACCACGAAGAAGTCTTTTATAGCTTCGGTTTGACCTGTTCGAACCGACGAACGGTATAAAAATATACTGCAACTTTTAATGTCGGTGGTGTATTTGCTGAAATGATTATTATTTATTCCGTCATTTTTATGGTTCATGAAAATATTTGTTTTTATAGTTTTTCGGTAACTTGACTCCTAATTATTATTCTTAATCTCCAGGTTCGTTACCATTCCCGTTGTGGTAATTTTTTATAAATTACAAAATATCAATTCAAATTCTTGGCTACAATCAGGTTTTGATACAAACTAAACAAGTTTATGTTGTATTTGCCGAAGAGAACGTTGACTTTGGAAGCGACTTTATTTTAAAAAAGTAGCATAAAAATTACTTTATTTTGTCAAGGGTAGGGATAACTATATTGTATTTATACAGGTATCTTGTGTATTTTTTATGATGAAACGAAAGCTGGGGTTGGGGCGAGTTCAACGACACGTAACAGTGTACCAATCGCGTCACTGGTTATTGATAAATCGCCGGATAAGCGAGTTCAAAACCGAAAATTAAAACAGGGATATCTCGAAAGCGATTGAAGTAATTGGTGTCGTGTTACATATCGTTTAACTCGCCACAGCGACCGCTTTAAAATGAAAAGTTTTAAAATTTTGTATATTTTACAGTCCCGACTGGAGGAAACCAAAAGTAGCCTCTCTTCCGAATTAGAAAAAGTCCCCGTACTAACCAATCGGCTGGAGAAAGCTCTGGAGGATTTGAAAGACACGAAGGAATCCAATACAGTTTTACAGTTACAATTAGACGATTTAAATAAGACTCATCAGATACTGAAAGCTTCTTACGACGACGTCGTATCTTCTAGTAGCAATTTAGAGAAGCGCGTGCTAGAAATCGAGAATATTCTCGATAAATACAAAACAGAACTTGAAAATGTTCAAGAACATCGAGACAAAATTCTACAAAATGAAACCAACTTGCAGAAAATGCTGGAAGTGGAAAAATTGCAAACAAAAAACTTAAAAGTGCAAAACGAAAAAGATGCCCGTTGCATTCTGGATCTGACCAGACAAGTAAAAGAAATGGAAAGAATTATCGCTCGAAAGCATCCCGATTCCGTTTCTGCCTTAATCGTTGCAGCCAAAAAGGACCAAACCGACAATAATTTAAGTGCACGGAAATTATTAGAAAACCGAATTAAAAATTTGGAAGAAGAAGTTACGGTGAGGGACAAACAATCGTCGAAGGTTTTTATGGAGGTTCAGGAGAAATTTACAGAAATGAAAAATAAGTATGAAAGTCATATAGAAGATTTAGAATTACACGTGAACGATCTGAAAGAGCAATTGAAACGCAAAGTCGATTCGTTTGATGTTTATACACAAACAATTTTCGAAGATCAAAAGATACCCACAAAAGAGGCCAAAGACGTTTACGTTCAAACGCTAAATTTAACTAAGTTACCAGCGACAACCCCAAAAAACGTTAAAAAATCTGATAAAGTTGACGATGCGCATCTAATCGCTACGATTCGAGGTTTTCAGACCGATTTGATGAATAAAGAAAAATTAGCGATTAAATTACAAAAGGAGTTGGACGAAGCTCGCAAAACTAATAAACGTTTGCAAAGGGAGCGCGAGGGCAGCTTGAAGAATGTGCGCGAATTTCGTTCCTATCCCGAAAAGTTGGTTGCCGAAGTTGAAACGGAAGATGTTGGCTCGCTTAAATCCGATCGAGATAAAATGAAAATCCAGATGTGTCGAATCGAGGAGGATTATCAAAACTTGAAAACCAAGCGTCTTTATGATGTAAGTATTTTCGTTTAATTAAAGACTTAATGGATGTTTTGCAATTTGTTACAGTTGAGTGCCTTACAACAAGCTCACGAAGACGAAATTTCCACTTACGTTACGACCGTGAAAAGTCTGCGCGAACAGTTGGAAATGCAACAAATTACCATCACCACTCTACAGGAACAACTTCAAATTGCTAAAGAACATTTAGAAATTTTGACTGTTGAACGGAACGATTATTATACCAAGCTGAAGAGTTTGCAGCAGGTCAGCTCGAATGGAAACGAGAGCGGCGATTCCGTTTCTCAGCAAAAGGTTAGGCTTAGTCTTTATTTAATCTGTTTTGCTCTAAAAATATAATTGGTCAACAGGTGGACGGAGTAGAGCACCACAAGTACTTTGAAAGGGAACGCCGCTTGAGAGCCATAGTGCATGGACTGTCGCAGAAACAAAACTCCAATATAAACTGTCACCACTGTGCGGCGAGGCATCAGGAGCTAATTTTGTACAAAAATGAGTTAGATCAAATTTTAGCTACAGTTAGAACGTTAAGTTTTTCGTAGTGTTGATATTTTGCAAGTGGCCTGATCAGTGTTCGTTCCAATTTGACGATTCTGTCCATGCTTGACTAGATATTTCATACTGTTAACGATATAGTTATATAGTTACAAAAATATATTTTTTTAGTGATTATTATATTTTCCTCTTTCTATCACAAGTCCTTCCGGATAATTGACTCCAAACTCCAAAGTTGGGGGAAGTACCCAAATTATTTTGTTCTCGCCGAGGTAAGATATTCATTAATAACCTTTTTAAATTTGCTTTATTCACAACATTTACATGATAAAATTTATAATATGTAATAATAAATTGGAACAAAATTTGCTACATTTACAATCTACTATAATTAACGTTCGCTCTAATTACAAAAAATTTAGCGCCTAGGATGGCGTGCGCGCGGAGTTGTTGCATAGAGAGAACGTCGCTACAATTTTATAAGGTTTTTCAACTACAGGAATGATGGTTGCTAAATTTTTTAAACATAAACGATTTTACAAAAATATGATTTTTGTATTTTACAGCCTTCAAAACACCTTCTCTTTTTGGTAGGAAAATAAGCTTGAAAAATACTTCACTGGTGATCTGAAAAAATTAAAAAATTATTTGTTATATTAAATATTGCACGAAAATATTTACTTCTTAGTATTTGATGAGGTGCTCAATACGTGCGCCACGAACAGGATCCCCAAAATTGTACTTAATGCGTTCGACCAGGAGGATAATTTTCCGTTTAGAAATAGCAATCGACTTGAATTGTCATCGACGTCGTTATTATTTTCGTCTTTTATTAAAAATCTTGCGTTTATTGAACGCATCTCGAGTTCGGGCCGACGAGTTTCTGCTTGATTTTTTCTCGATTCGAAATCGATTTGACGATCTTTTTCTTCTCTTGTATTTTTGGTGATTACCACGAACTGCAAATCGTCGCGAATGTTTCGTGCTGAACGAATGGAATCTCGCTCCAACGGCTGAATGTTTCTCGAAGTTTCTCGAGAAAGTCTCGCGTTACGTTCCGTTCTGCTTTGGGATTGTCTGAAACCGTCTTCTCGAACTCTGCGATCAGAAGTTTCGAAATTTTGATTTCTTGCGTCACGATCTGTCCTGGTAAGTCTTTCATTTTCTCGAGATTTGCGAATTGTGCGTATTGAGGCTTCCAAACTTTTGGACCTAACATTGTCCATTCGAATTAAATTTCGAGAATCGCGTATAGCATTTCGGTCTACACGTTCGCGAGAAATTCGAATAGTTCTGTCTTGTCGGATTACATTATTTCGAGAATCGCGAGCCATGCGGATTAAAACTTCTGGATCGCTTGGAACTCGAACCATTCGGTCTTGCCTGATTAAATCTCGGGAGATTCTTTCATTATTTCGAGAATCGCGTACCATTTCTGTGTTTCGGTCGCGTGAAACTCGAACCGTTCGATCTTGTCTGATCAAGTCACGAGAAATTCTTTCGGTATTTCGATCGTTTCGAACTTTCCCTGTTGCTCGAAGTTCTGCACCTTTAAAGCTTCTAGACTGGCGATCATCTGGAGTTCGGTCTACTCGGATTAAATCCCTTGAGATCTCATCTCGAACTCTCTGTATATTTTGAATTCTTCTGTTTCCATTTTGGAAACGGTTTTGTCTGATCAAATTTGGAGAAATTCTTTCGCGAGCCAAACGAATTAAAGCTTCGCGATCTTCTACGCTTCTGGATCTGACTTCGTTTGCATTGCGGCCTACTCGCTCTCGGGAAATTCGAACCTGTCGGATTAAATTCCTAGAAAGTCTTTCGTTAGTGCGAGAATCGCGGTTCATACGAACCAAAGCATCTTGATCTTCTACGCTTCTGGATCTGACTTCGTTTGCATTGCGGCCTACTCGCTCTCGGGAAATTCGAACCTGTCGGTTTAAATTCCTAGAAAGTCTTTCGTTGGTGCGAGAATCGCGGTTCATACGAACCAAAGCATCTTGATCTTCTACACTTCTAGATCTGACATTGTTTGCATTGCGACCTACTCGCTCTCGGGAAATTCGAACCTGTCGGTTTAAATTCCTAGAAAGTCTTTCGTTGGTGCGAGAATCGCGGTCCATACGAACTGAAGCATCTTGATCTTCTACGATTCGAACCGCTCGAACTTGTCTGATCAAGTTCCTGGAGATTTTTTCGGTAGCCCGAGAATCGCGAGCCATTCGAATTGAAGCTTCTCGATCTGCTACGCTTATGGACCTAACATCGTTTGCATTACGGCCTACTCGCTCTCGCGAAAGTCGAACCGCTCGAACTTGTCTGATTACATTTCTAGAAGCTCGAGAATCACGAGCCATACGAAGGTCTTCCACGATTTTGGATCTAACATCACGAGAAATGCGAACAGTTCGGTCTTGTCTGCTCAAATCTCCAGAAATCCTTTCGTTTGTTCGAGAATCGCGAGCCATACGAATATTTTCGACGCTTCTGGATCTAACATCACGAGAAATGCGAACAGTTCGGTCTTGTCTGCTCGAATCCTGAGAATTGCGAATTGAAGCTTCATCTTGTACTCGGTTACGAGAAAGTCTGCTAGAAATTCGTACATTGTTGTGGGAATCGCGAACCACACGAATAGAACGTTCTAAATCGTTGAATCGGGAAACATCTGGAAGACTTCTTACACTGCGTGACCTTGCAAAAGAATCTTTTGGATCGACGCGTGAGTTTCGATCAGTTTGTCGTGAGGCATCTAAATTTCTAGATCTGACTTCGTTGCGAGTAACCCTGTTGTCACGTGAATCTGGAATATTTCTTCGCTGGAAGGTAGTGGGATTTGACGACCGCGATTCTGCATTGCGTCTGGTGTATCTCGATTCCCTGTCATCTTCGCTTCGAACATTGTTTCTGACAATTTTCGGGTTATTTTCAGCTCTCGAGGTGTCAATTCGAGAATTTTGAATCCGGGCGTTTGTGCCATCTCTAGCAGGAAAATTGGTAATACGCGAATCGCTATCGACAATACGCCTGTTGTTGACGAGGCGTTCGGTTCCTACACGTTCGCACACGTTAACCATTCTGGGTTCTCGTCTTAAAGCGTGTTCAAAGAAAATGCTACGAAAAATATTTCGGTTATTAAAATTTTCATCGTTACCTTGATGAGTCGACGAAAGAGAGTTACATGCGTCAGCCCAAGTAGAATTAAAAATGTTGATAAAACAAAATATTAATACTGGTAAACTGTAAACCATGTTGACCTGCCCAATATTGAATGGAAATGGATTTTGTAAAATTAATTTTCTTGCTGTTTAACAATGCCTTGTATAGTTTTTCTGGATATACTAGATAGAAGTGATCGACTTGAGATGCGGAGACTTTCTGGTGCTGGGTAATAATAGCTGCTCATATTTATACTCGGTTGAAGTTCATTTCACGGTTGGTTAGATTTGCGTTCATTTAAATTCAATTTGTTTACCGATTCTATCTTCCCTTAATATAATTTTAAAGTTATTTACTGGAAGGTTTTGTCATTCATTTCCACCCTGTTATCGATACACTCTCAAGAACGACGGGAGCAGTTTCCGAACCTTCGACAACGTTCAATTCGCACCTGGAAACTTTTCTTGTTTTTCTAATTTATTGTAATTTATCAAACTTGTAAATTCATTAACAAGTCGAGTTGCGAAATATTATAATGTGAAAAGAAAATGTGCATCAGTTTTACAGTGTACTTTGAATTGCCGTCCAAGTGTGGTTGTGAGATAACAGCTTGCGGTTTATCGAATTCGCCAGAACACATGGATCCAATACTCTAATTTAATTTTTTTATTCCCAATAAAGCTTTTTACACGTTTTTGTACTTTATTGTTAAGCATTGTTGGGACAAAATTTCAAAATCGTGCGTCATACTAGTTCAGTAAATCCTTACAATGCACAATTTTTTACTTCGTTTAATTTTTCAATAATAAATTTAAAATTTTTATAATAATTAACCTAGATGTGTTTGGAGAAAATTCAAAACGGAAGAAATTTTGGTGTACGTTCCAAATGTGCATTTTTGAAGTCCAGACGTTTTGATTCCAACTAAGCGTCCGTTAATCACCAACGGAGATCCGCTGTCTCCTGATGGACAATCGTCGATTTTTGAACACAGCATCGTATCGGGAATTAAATCCGAACAATTTGTGTTATTCAAAATGTCGACTATTTGGTAATACAGTCCATTGTCGTTGGAAAAAATATTCCAACTCGATAAGGTTGCCAGACCTAAAAGTAAGACGTCGTCTTGTTGGTTTACAAAAATTGGTTGAACAGATAGGGTAGGTTTTAGAAGCCTTTTGAGTTTTAAAAGCGCAATATCGTTGTCCAGTTTTTGTCTAAAACGAAAGGAAGAAATTAAATTTAAAAAATGATAAAGGTACGGCCTAGGTATACTCTGTATAGTTTGGGTGAAGAATAATATTTTCAACAATTTCCCTTTGAATATCTGAATGTGTTTCGTCCTGCATTAGTAATCCAGCCACTACCCTATAAGTACCCTGTAATGGAGTTACGCAATAAGCTGTAGTTATAATCCAATTAAATGACAGAATTGTTCCACTTCCAATATGATTATAATCATCATTGGTATTCTGTTGTACAGAGATTTGATATGGAAACTGATATCTTTGTGCCTTACCGCCAGATAATTCTAAACTGTTGGAAATTTCAACATTTTCTGCCAAATTGATTATTTCCAATTTGCACCTAATTACTGCAAAATTTATTTCGTTTGTTTCGTATAAATTTCGTATAAATTTCGAGCGATGTGAAATATATTTTTCCTACAAACAAATTGTTCTCCCTCGCATACAAACACTCGTGTACTATACAAAAAAATGTTTACGCTCATAATTCGTTTATTGTCACTTAAAATTATTTATAAAAATTTTTATACAATTTGTGAACAAAAATAAATACAATTTCTTACACTAACTATACATATTTTGGGTCAAAACGGTCCACAAATTAACAACCACAGTTGGTGTTAGATTAAATGCTGCCTAAATTTCTGGGGTACGAAAATAAATAGATTTACCTTTGGCAAATCCCAGAAGTTTGAGCTGCTCTTATTGCAACACCCTGTATCAAAAAATTCTAAACTAATTCGTCATTCAGTCATTGGCATTAAAAACGAAGAAAAAATTATGAGTTCGTTGTTTAAGTTGCCACGATAAAATAAATAAATGTTACTCTTTAGCTAGTTCAATTATCACGCCTTGCCTTTTTGTCTCTTGATTCTCTTCTTAGGTCGTCCCTTTTTTATGGAACCTCTTTCGCTGTGCTTTCGACTACTTTTACTACCACTTTTTTGTAATTCGGTACACAAGGCGGCAGTTTGAGTAGCGATTTCGCTCGCGTTTGCCTGCACCGCAACGTCGATTGACGTCTTCGACTGCTTACTCGATCGGTTTTGCGTCACCGTCGAAGCAGCCGAATTTAAGGAACTTTGTAGAAGTTGTTTTAGCTCCGGACATGAGGAACCGTCACAACTGGAGTCACTATCACTGTAATAATCGTCAGGATTTTTCTTTTGAAGGGAAACACCACCCCCACTCGAATTTAGTTCCTTGATCTGTAAACCTTGTCGTAAAGATTTCATGATCAGTTGGTCGCTCAAATCCAGATTGTTGTTGCTCCTGTTATTAACCACCACATTAAATTTACTTTCGGAAATTGTAACAGACATATTTTCATCGTCACTTTGACTATGTTCCATGTTTTGCTCATACGGGATGACAAGTTTTGTGTTGGTGAGTAAATTTATGTTTTCATCCAAACCGGCATTTGCTGTTCTTCTCTTATCCAGATTGGGTTCCATGTGCTTGAAATCGCATGTATTGTTCAGAATGTTATTCAGCAAATGTTTACCAAATTGAGAGTCTAAACTAGTAATGCTGCCGCATTTTCTATGAGTTCTGGAACGTCGCGATCGGTTTCGTTTTTGTCGCACTCGATTCCTGTGCATGCGACTGTTGACGGTAACTTCGGAGATTTGGACTGAAACTTGACTTTCTCCCGAATTTCGTCTGCTTTCAATATTGATGTGTTGTAAACTGTAGCTCATTTCTGAGTTACTGGATGCGGTGTAAGTGACTGCTTCGTTAGGAACAGCTCCGCGTCGATTTACAAGACGTGGTAAGTTAGCAGCCCAGGTAGTGCTCACTTCGTTGCTGGCAGCACTATTAAGATCAAAATGGAGACCAACGGGGTCGGAATTATTGTTGTGACAGTCGATGGAGATTTTATGGCCTTCGTTGAACTTCTTTCGTTTATCAAATGCTTGTGCTATTATTTTGTGTTTTTGAAACTTCATGGGTTCTTCCACTTCACAGTTAAAGATTCTGCAAAAAAGAAAATTAGGTTTGGCAATGTTGAACATCGTGGAAATGGGGAACTTACTTTCTTACATAGCGCACCCAAGCACGGTAAGTGGATGCACACCATACCCAAGAAGCCACTGCTATTCCACTTCCAAACACGGCAAGAAGTTGCAGCTGTAACATAGCCACACTGGGTCGCGTTTCAAATTTGCAATGGGAGAAATCAGAACTCAAACTTGTTAATTTACATCTGAAAAGGAAAATAATTATTAAGTTTCAAAAGAGTCAGTTAGGCTTACAATATATAATTTTCCAAGTTCCTGCTCCAAACTCCGGCGTTGGTGAACGTGTAAATGTGGTACAAAAACGTAATAATATAGCAAACGATCATAAATAAGGCGAACATGCTCAGTCTCATTATATTGGATCGAATTGTTCTGTTAGATTTTTCAGAAATCACGTCCCTGCTGTTGGCTTTTACTTGGATCAAGAGAACCAGACCTGAAAATACCAATTTTAAGGTATATCCTGTTGTTGCAACTTTTACTTACCTCTGACGATGATATATCCAGCCAAAATCACAGCCAACCCTAATGGTGTCAACAGCAACCCAATCCTAGCAGCAGGATTGACGAATCCTACGAAACAAATTCCAAGCATGTAGTTGCCATCGATTTCGCCCAAAGCCATTGTTGTTATGGTCAAAATTAGGGGCAAACTCCAGGAAACCAAGTGGAAATACGCGTGCTTCTTATCAACCCTCTCTAATTTCTTACCTTAAAGTTAACGATTGTTAGTTATATTTGAATGAGGTATACAAAATGCAAAATGTTTACCTAAAGAGTTCATGATGTTCATGTACCAAGCGTAGGCAAATATGACGATCCACACTACCCCGGCAATTAAAAAATAGTAAACGATAACAAAAACGGTAACGCAGCTTAAATTTTCGTTAGCACTCGGTTCGTGTTTTCTCAAAATTCCATCCTTTTTACAAACGATGTCGTTTCGGGTTTCAGAACCCAAAAATTGTATCAACCATCCGCAGTAGGATATGAAAAAACAAATGTTTGTGTATAAAATCGCCAGAGCTGGATATTTATTTGCGGTTTTCCATAAAGCAACGATGGCAATCAAATTGAAAAACATGCAACACAAAACGCAGTAAATCATTAGTTTGTGGATTTGTCTGTGTTCGTCTTCTGTGTACAGCGAATCTTTGCATCTCAAGGCACAACCATCCACCCCTGGAATAGAAAATCAGTTTTAAAAAAAAAATTTTGAAAAATTTCCAAGGATTTCTCCCTGAATTGCTTTAAATTTTCCCTTCGAAAAATTGATCCCTCCACTTGTAACCAGATTTCCTCAGGGATTCCCCGTCAGGATATTCTATACAAACCGGGGGGGTTTGGGAGGTATGAATATCCCCTTCTACATAAACATAAACTACCCCTATGTTTGAATTTCACATTAAACTGTAGGTCTACTCCAAACTGATGTTTGATATTTCAGTTTTAACCCCACAGGGTAGTCCTCTCCTGTACATGTCAGTGTTTTGTTTAAATGAAAATCGACAGTTTTACATGAATAAATAGCCAAACTAAATTAAATAAATCATAAAAATAAAAAATTACCAGGATAAAACCAATCGGATTGTTCGATACGGACAAGTGGATCCATGCAAATTCCTGTGGTGTTAAATTTAACTTCATGGATGTCATTTTTGCAGGGAGAAGGAAACAATTTTTCGTCATCGCACTTCATAAATTCAGGAAAGACTGTCGTGTTGTACAAAATCTTACAGGGACCTAAAGTGATTCGGCACATCTCTCTCGAAGGCAGATGAACTTCTCCTTCTTGACACTTGGGCATGTAAAGAGCACACAAAAATGGTTGTATTACGGCCCAACATTGTGGCACGTAACGTAGGTACTGGTACAATTTCAACTCGTCTTGCACTTTCTCTTGCGAAGACAGCCCCGTTAGGTCCAAACTGGTGGAATAGTAAGGAAGTTTCGAACCCATGCAAGTGGAGTAATTTAAAGTTTGACATTTAGCAGGCCGTCTGCAGTAATCCAAATTTATATCGTCCAACAGTGAAATGCCATTGTATCTGTAATCGTGCAGGAAGATGTCCTTTGATCTGTAACGTTTCAATTCCGAATGTCTGGCATATTGCATATTTTCGTCTCGCGGAATTTCATTTAAGCCATCCCAAGTTTTATTTTCATGGTTCCCTGAAGTGAAACTCGCAATGGCCACAAGAGCAACAAGTAAAGTTAAAAGGATCATCTCGACGAAAATTAACAAAGAAAATCATCAAAACGAACATATTTCGAAGAGAAAAACTAAAACACTCACAAGTTTTCAAACTTTTTCATTGTAAAAGTTGAAACAAATTCAAAAACAATGAACTTGTTTGTAGCACATGCTCGCAGTGTTTTGTTATACACTAAATGAAATGGAAAATGATGAGTCTGAGTAGACCGAGAGAGATGCAAGATTTAAATGGACCACCCAGTCGGCGTGCATTCCGATGGCTGAAAGAAAAGGACGAAGAGCGGTTTTAAAAGTTTGACCACCCACATCAAGGTCGAGAAGAGTTTCAAATAGAGCGCTGCCGGTTCATAAAGTTATTTTCACATTTCACCGCTAGATGAGGGAAGCGTATAGTTTCGTAATTGTTGCGTAAAAATCATGTAAGCCAGAAAATTTATACGAAAACGATACAAACGTAAACAAAGAATGCTTCGGGTGCGTTTCCGTAAGAAATACAATAAATTGTTTTTGAATAATTTTTAACCTATAATAATTTAAAAATTTTTAATTATTATAATAATTAATTTACAGTGTAAATTCCACATTCAATGAAAATATAGTAGTAGTATTATGGATTTTTTTGGAAATAATGTTTCGAAAAATATGAACCCAACTAAACAAAGCGCATGTAGACGTACCTTTATTATAAATAAAACGTCATTGACGTCATTCGACTGTCAATGGTTGCTGTGATTGTTCTTGTTATTTACCGGCTAATTCATAAAAATCTTGAAATATCCTCATTTCGTTATTAAGTTTTATAAAAATGGATTCGTTAGAAGGTAAACTTTAATTTACTTAAATGAAATAAGTCGAATTCTGCAAAAATTAACTCTTGTTATTTTATGACATTTCAGATTCATTTCCTAATTTTAAAATTCCTCGAGTTAATAACGTAATTAATGAAGAATCGCAATATCAGGTGTCGAGTATTCTTGAAAATTCTTACGAGCAGCCAGTCACAGGTAATTCTCGGTATGCGATAAATCCAGCGGCTCAAAATGGTGTCAAGCGACCGAAAAATAGCATTCCTAAAGAAGAAAGTGAACCTAACCAAACTCAAACCACCGCTACTATGACATGTAAGAATACCGAAAACTTGGTTACGAACTCAACATATTACAGTTTTAATGTTTTAGATAAAGATACCTTTCAACCTCCCATCGATCCATCCTTGCCGAAAGAATTGACGGATAAGTTTCTTCCGTTGTGGTGCAAATTGTGTGAGACCGAGTTTAACAGTGTGTTTATAGCAAAATCGCACTACTTCTCTAAAAATCACATTAAAAAAGTTAGAAAGTTTCTCGTTGATTTTTCGAGGAGCACAGGAGAACCTTTAATCGAATTTGTGCCGCCAATCAAAAAAGCGAAATTGGAAATTGAGGTAATTATGGACTTTTTGGATGTAGAAACTAATTGTTGTAATTTTTAGAAGGAAGACAAAAATTTCTATTGCGCTGCATGTGATTTAGCTCTAACTGGGAAGCTTCATGCAGATTCACATTACATGGGAAAGAATCATCAAAGGTGCGTTATAAGCTTGGAGAATTAAAAATACTCACACGATGTATTTTAGGGTGATTGCTCAAGGAGCAAGACCTTCAGGTCGTGGTCATTACGATATCGACGGAAATTGGGTAAGAAGGTAAGACAAACTAAAACTTGACATTTTTTGAAAACAAACCAAATTTTGTTTTGTCTTTAAAGCATCTGCAATAAATTGTTTTTCTGTAATGTTCATTTTAAAATTGAAAGTAAAAGGTTATTTTAATGATTTGCTTTTTTAGAGTTGCATCTGTACCACAAGAAGGTGATACTTTTGGTGCTGCCTTTAAAAAGCCAAGCGAAAGCGTAGAAACGCCGATAAAAGCAGCTGTTAAATCTCCGATTAAAACAGGTGATAAACCGTTTTGTTCCATTTGCAATGTGCAGGTTACGACCCTGGATCAACTGCAAGCTCATTTGAACGGTGAAAGGCACAGGAAACAGAAAGAAAAAATGGCAATTTTAAAAGGCGGTCTCGAAGGTAACTTTTTCATAGTTAAAAATCAATTTTATAATCAACGTTTTAGGGATTGCTGCTTACAAAACCCCATCGGGATCGTTTTATTGCAACACCTGCAATATATCGTTGAATTCTGAATTGCAGTTTAGTCAGCACCTAAATAGTAAAAAGCACATCAAAAAGTTGACAAATAAAGGCGAATAAATATGTTTTGCTTTTAATGTTATATTTGTAGCAGAGTTAGATATAGGTGAGGAGATGATCGATAAGTTGTTCTTGTTAAATGTGATAATTTGTTTTTATAAATTGTATAAAAAATTAATTTTAAAAATTGACACTACGTTTAGGATTAAGAAATCCATCTCGAGCAATAAAATATTATAATTGTGTATGCTTATAAATGATAAATAAAACCGCTAGGGTCACATGAATATAATGTATTTCTCTTGATTAGGCGGCAGCTGGTTGAGTTACACAATTGAAATCCTGGATTAGGAATTTTGAGCTTACTTGTAATTTAAATCAGCTGTCGCCAACCTTTCGGCCCACTAAACTCACACTTCCAAAGCCTGCGGACTACTAACAAATTTTTATAAAAATCGCGACGCCCTTTTAACTCGAAAATATTTTTTTTTGAGATTATAACAATTAAAACAATTAGCATTTTGAAAAATATGAAATTTTTATAATATATATTTTTTAGATATAAATTTTACCTGTGTACCAGATGGACATGGGGCGCAATTAAAAAAAATTGAATTACTAAATTAACATTACGAATTTTGGAAAAAATGCAATTTAAGAAATAAATGTTAATGTTTGGTGGGAAATATAATACAAAACAACAATAAATAAAGTAGGTAAAATTCTGTAAAACAGTCTTGAATTCTTGGTTGCACAATATAAATGAACTTATTTTGAGTGCAACAATGTAAATAATTTTTATTGTATTATCTATTACAAAAATGTAATTTGGTTCTCATCTCGATAAAGAAATATTTCGGATCGGATCTATCGGCTGATAGTTTGGTTGGTTTCTTAATCAGTATGAAGATGTATGCAAGTGCGCAAATTATAACGATTCGATATCGGCTGATAAAAAGTTTTATGGGCTATATGATTGGTCGAGAAGAAACCGACCAAACTATCGGCCGATAGAAAGTCTGCGAGGGCTCTTAATGTATCTCTAATTTAAATTAGCTAGGTTTCTTAAGCATAAACATAATTTAAAAATATGACATCAAATTGATGAGTTGCTTTTGAAATGAACATGAGAAATTCACCAAGTTTCGATGCCGATTGTTATGAAAAATTAATCTCCCTATTTGTTATTTATTATTAAAATTTTAAATTGTTTAAAACCTGATAAACGAATAATTGTTATGACTAAAGTTATCAGGAAACGTACATCGTACAAATTTTTTTATTATCGCTCTAAATTTAAATTGTATGTTTATAAATTCGTTATCATGTTATTTTAATATTACAAGTTTTTTTCAATATTTTAGTTGCGAAATAGATGTTGTATCACAATAGTAATTTTGAAAGGGGTCAGTTGTGTTTTGACTTTTGTCGGTTACGGTTCGATTTTTGTGCTATAGTGAAATTTTGACTCTTTTGGAAAAATTTCAGTCAAGGTAAATGAATTTTTATTATTAAATCTCTTGATTTTGATAAAATTTCCGGTCATTCTGCTACGACTTTCCTAATTTTGAACCGCATTTATAATTTCGTTAGGTAAAAGTTTAATTGTAATTTGAAACGTTAAGCCCAATTAATAACAAATTTTTGAAAGGAATTGAATGAGAAGTCTAGAATTTTTTAATAATTAATTAGTTTTCCTTGTTAATGTAAAAATAATTTCATAAAAAGCAGGAGGAATTCCTAAAGGTTGATGGATCAAGTGCAGGGTAATAATTTGTGAGTAATTACATTTTAAAATAGATTAAATACTTTACAACTAACTACATTTTAGTTAACTTTCTTAATAAAATTAACTAGGAATATTATACTTTAATGTAATTTCCTTTAATTAAAAATTAAATTGAGATTTTGAAACTTAAATTTCTTTTGAAAATACTAGACGTTTATTCATTAGTTTCCTCGTGAGGACCAATAGAAAAATGTGGTAATAAATAAAAGTGAAAACTCCGCATTTTAGTGTAGGGGGGGGGGAGAGTTAATGTTGTTTTCATGAAAAACCACGTTTACGAGGGAGAGGAAAATGGATCGTAGAAGGACATTCAAGAATCGTAAGGTATAATTTTCGTGCGGGGGGGTGATAATAATAGACGAAAAAAATTGTCATAATCGAGAGCTTCTCTCTCGAGTGTCGTCATTTTTTCTTTCATGACAATCTCACACGCCTGTGTGAAAATTACAAAGGGTGATTTTAATTAAAACCGAATGAAATCTGTCCGTCAAATTTCGTTTATTGCATTTTTGATCTCATCGATGGATTTATGTTTTAAATTATGATTTATATTTTCCGACATGTAAATCTTAATAAGTCTTGTGTAATTTTCTAAAACGTACTTGCATAGGTAATAAGTTTGTATTCGTAAAATTTTGTAAGATAAACAAATAATTAATTCAAAAGGAGTTTGTTTTAACGAACTGGTATACGGGAGATAGAATTAGAGAAAAGTAAACTAAATTCTTTAACAAAATGGGATTAGTGTTAGTTAATTTACAGCTTTAATTTTCCTTTATTGTTCAAATATTTAACGTTTGTTTAATATAAATATTAATTTAGAATGGAAGTGTTGGCGAAGTTAAAATTAATTAATAATTAAAGAAATGGGTATATCGGTAAGACAGATATTATGTTAGAGACAAAAGTGTGAACATCAACAACAAATTTATTTGTCGTCTCTCTTATCGATATTTGCACCCTTTTTCAAATAAAGATTAGGCGAGTATTAAAATGAAATAATGGGGTGCATACAAATTACGAGAGGTACGGTACATATTGAACAGTTGAATGAAAAGTACAGCGCAATAACTTTCCTTTTTTCCTCCCTTTTTCTACATGTTTGGGACTTATATTGGCTTTCTTACTCATACTACATTTAACAAGATGAATTTTACTTTATTATTTCATTGGATAGGATACAATCCCCTTTACACATATTGTCCTCGACATATTGGAAATTTGGAAATTAAACTTCCCAACACCCCACGTCTGTCATTTGGATGTCGAAACTAATTTGATGAAGAATAAATCTAAACACTACACTAAGTAGGATGAGATTCTCCCAAATGTTTAATTGGACTAATTTCAGAATTTTTACGTAAAATAAATGAATAGTTCGTTATAAAATTTAATACAAAAATAACTTTGTACAATTAGTCGCTCACACCAATTATACTTGAAAGTTTTGCTTTGTGTTGATTTTAGAGAAGGCAGCTGGAAGAATTGTACAATTTTAAATAAAACTTCAAACGCTTTCACAATTTACCCAAAAAGTGCATGCTTTAAAACTTTGGATTAATTTTATTTATTTTAATAATCCTTGCAGTTTCTTCCTCGAGGAAATATTTTAAACGGGCTCCTCCAAAACTTAGCTTTCCAATTTAAAGGAAGTTACATTTTTCTCTAATATATAATTTTTTATGTTTCAAATATTAACGAACAAAATTCTTAAACATAAAACCTAAATTTGCAGTCTGGGGGAATACCCTTTTTTAAGAATTTTGTTTATTATTCAATGCTTTTCCTTCAAGGTTTTTTCATCTAGTTTTGTAGGTTGTCAGGCTCTGAAAGAAAGAGAATTTTTTTCGATCTCAAATTCAACAAGTTGCATATAATTTTGTTTTTGTTTACAAATATTGAAAAAATACTATGAAATGCACAAGGAAAACATTAACCGAAAGCATTTTAATTTGTTTAGGATATAATTTATGTAGTATGTATTTATGTACTTAAATTATAATAACATATTAGTGTAATTTATGTACACACTACATAAATCATAAAACTAAGTGTTTTGGTGAATGTTTTCGTTGTGCAGTTTAAATGTGATGTTTTTTATGATATTTGTACATGAGGTATAAAATTATGTCCACATTTACTCGATTTAACTATGTTGGAACGGTTACGCCAATAATCCAAATTAAAATAATTAATTAACAAGCATATAAACATTTTTCAATATTATTGATTTTACTTGCAAAATAACTGAAGAAACTTTTGCCCAGGAGGCTCAGTGCTCAGTGCTCTTTTAAAGATCGTGAAATTGTCTACAAACTAGATTCTTACCTTTTATTGTCTAAAATCAATGACTTTCAAGTTATAGATGTTTTTAAAAAATTGGAGTAGTTTTATTGAAAATTTACTAAAATAAATATCTAGTTTTGATTTTGAAGCTAGGTATTCTATGCTTGATTTTATTTACCCGATTTAAGGATGGGAGATTATTTCAGAAAAGGGAAAGGTCGTCAACAGGTGGCGCGATAGTTAAAAAACAAAAAACAATAATTAATTTACAGAGGGAAAACACATAAGTAGACAAATATCCATAGATTACGATAAAAATAATTATGATATTTTAATGAAATTATGTCGTTTTGTGCATTACTAAATGTAAAATTCAATTCCGGAATTTCAGGATTATATAGCAACGATATTTTGATTTGCTCTTATAGGAAACTTTTCAAGTTAAACAAAGTTTAGCATCCGTCCATCATCTTGACGAGTACCTAACTTGCATCTTCTAGCTTAAAATAAAATAAATAAAATTTAAAAAATGCAGGAATAAATTACTTTCCATGCTCCAATGGCGTAGCCAAAGAAAAAGACTGTAATCCCCGGAGGCGGCAAAATGCCAAATAAAAACCAAAATAAGGAAATATTTGCTATTATTTTTATGTGCAATTTGTTTTTCACTAACTTATTGATTAGTCCGAAGAAAAAATGCAGAAAATAAGACTATTCGAAAAGGGGGACGCGACGAGATCAATTTAATTTTTCTCGTTGAAAAAATTAGTTTTGTAATGGAAAGTTTTTGAAGTAAGAATTGAAATTTTTCGAAAAATCAATACCCAATCAACCGAACTATTGGCACGGAAGTACTCAATACTTTAGCACTCCCTTAAAATTATTATGGGGATGCTTGGAATACCAACGACTTGTGTAACTTTTGACACAAGGGTGGCAATAATTTTATTACCATCATTTTTTAAACATTTTATTTTCTGTCTCATCTTGGCTAGATAAATGCAAAAATTGGATGATATTTGAGTTACTCATCAATCTAAGTGGTGGTGGTGTTATCTCTACCACCCTTAACAGCAAACTAATAGACAATAACGTTATTTGTGGGGATAGCAGACGCTAAATAAATTCTGAGTTAAGGCTTTTCTGACAATAGCAATTAAGAGTCTCCAATTAGTGACCTAAAACTTTCTCAATCAAATTTAAAGTAACTAAGGTTTCCTTAGCTGACCCGAAAGTTACAAAATTTTCATTTTTTAATTTAATTGCCTAGTTTCGCAGGGCTGTACCACTAATTTGTAACATATAAATTTAGAAAAGCTAATTAAAAATGTAGTGGGAGCATAATTTAACGAAAGGCAAGTTTCTTATGTCTAATTTATTTGCTACCACATTATTTATATACTTTAACACATATTATGGTGTGATGACGGATGAGGGTGGGCTTAACAGTTTCCTGCTTTTTATGTATTCGCATTTAAATTAAGTGCCAACTTGCCTAGCAAATTATGAAATTTTTATTTATAAAATAAATTATGCTTTCATATCCACAGTGTTTTTAAAGTAGCCCTTATACGCAAAGGGGCGAGGGGGGGACACATCTTGAGGCTTCTCGTTTAAAATTTAATTATATAGTTTTTTGTAAATAAACATTTTTTAATGATTGTGAAGGCATTTTTGCAGGAACTGAGCTCCAGAAACTCTTTTCTCCACTTGATATCAAGGTCTCGTCTGGTATTTCGTAATTATCGTGTGATTCTTGATTGTATTAGTCGTGAATAACGGAGGGGGGGAGGTTAATTTAAAAATTATTGTTTCATAAAGCAGCAACCCTTTTTTTCTATTGACGAATCTAAAATTATCCTTAAACGTAAAATGGACAAAAATAGTGAAACATAACGCGAGATCCCATTTTGTTGTATCGCAATTTTACGGTTTACTTATCGTTCTTCAAAATATACGAAATAAATTGAATTGTTATTTTTGTATTGTATACACAGACATTTCCTTTTATTACTATCAATTTTGTTCATACTATACTATTATACTGGAGTGAGAGGATTTTCATTGAAATAGTTAACTAATTCCCGTAATGTATTTTCAGTAATTAATTTAAATTGTAAAATTTATCACTATTGCATTATTTATTACGAAATCGTTAAATTTATTACTGAACATTTAAACAGGTCAATCGATTAAAATTATAACCAATTTCAATTATACTGCCTTTAAAATGGTATTTACATTTTTTTCCTTGACAATTTTGAAAATATTACTGACGCGCTCTAGGACGAACGCCCGTGTGCTGAATTCTACTATTATGGACAGGCAAAATTAATTTATGGAAGAATAGGTAACCCTCGTGTACGTTTTACTTCTCTCGAAATCGCTATATGTATGTCTTTGTATCATTATAATGCTGCGATACAATGTTGCTACATGAGAGGAATTTTGCGGTTATTCGTATTAAGCGAGTTAGTTTCGATTAATTTATGAGAAATGGCGCAATATTTGCGTACTTAACGTGTGAGTTTCACTCATCAGGTGTATTGCAATGCATAAGTATGTTTTGTTCGTTTAAAAAAAATCCGATGCGACCAACGCTCGCTCGACTGACTTTCTTTATCCTATATAAATAATTAATGAATTATTTCAGGTACTTTCCATGCAATCCTTTTTTAAAAAAACTTCAAACGAATGTCATAGAAATGCAGATAATAGAGAAGAATATGAGTTTTTGAAATTTTGGTACTAGTCAAAAACGAACCAAGCAAAGAGTTTGTTTGTTTCTGTTTTCACTGAAGTGTTTTTCAGTTTTCAAGTTGAAAAAATATTATTTTGTTTATTAAATATTTTTATTTATGTTGTTTTTAAAAGGGCAGCGGATTTGGTTGACCCTGTTTCTATTTGATATTCCATAAAGCTATCGTTATAGTTATTCTTCATCTTTAAATTTTTCAAAAAATTGACAGCGACGTTCTTTTTATAAATAAATGACAGTCATACATTTTTAATACCTTCTGGCGATAACATCTGGGTCCCTTGGGAACAAAATTCCCGATGAAACAAACAACAACGATGATACAATAAATGAAGCAGTGGCGTTACAAATATTAGTATTGACAATATACGGTTACTTATTCATTCTGTTTATCCCAATTTGAGAAATTAGAATAATTATTTACATTGATTTAAATCAAAAATGAAAATTTTGTAACAATTACACAGGAAATATGCCAAAACTAGTCAAATCTATAGAGATAAAAGGAGGGTGGGCACTCTAGTGCCCTCGTGACGTTACGCCACTGCTGATGAGTGCTTTACACACCAAAATAATTATTCTCTTAGTGGCCACTTACTTAAAGTCTACAGTAAGTTAGTAGCCTGCTAAGGTGACAGTTATCTGTGTAAGTTCAAAAGCAGGATGGGAGGATGTCTTGAGATTTGGCTCGACCCCCTCCCTCCCCCTCTAATCTTACGTGAGATTGTTTGTTTCACTTAATTTAACCCAGTTCTCTCGCAATTTTACAGTTATTTTGCGGAAAAAAAATTACGTAATATTTGCGGAGACACTCCCTTTCCCCCACGTCAAATTCGACTAGACCCCCTTTCGCCCCCTAAACGCCTCACGTAATTAATGGAGATCCTCATTCCAAGAAAATAAGGAAAACTAACAATTAAAAGAATATAAAAAAAAATAATTAAAATATAATCAAAGGGTTTGATCATGATACTCCAAGGTATGTAAACATTCAAGTCAAATAACATTTATTAACTGTCCTGGGTATGACATAAAACTACCCGTGGTTTGGATTTCACGTCTACCTGTATGTAGTTTTCCAGGAGACCTGTGTGTTTAGTGTAGAGTTACAAATTTATCAACTTATGATTCTGCGTAAAAACTAGCCTGATGAAGAGGGATCGTCGAGAAATACGAAGGTCCAAGGGTAGAGGTCGGGGAGGGGAGCTGATTAAATATTTTATAAAGAAGAATAAAATGTTTGAAAAGAAAAACCCATTTTCATGTTGTATCCGCTCTATAATTAGCCTGATAGGTTTGGATCCATTTTAATTTCTTTGGTCTACTCTGGACTCATTGAAAATAATTCTGTTTTGTTTTACTTTTTTTTTAATTCGGGCCCAGTGGCATAACAATGAAGCTATTCTTCAATTGAACACATAGAGCACCAGTAGTTATGCCACTGTTTGGCTTTTTTTTAACTAATTTATTTAACTAATTCGAACCGGATTGGAATTAGGTTTTTATAAACTTTTTCGCTCTTTGGTTGTGCCCAGTGGCGGTAATATCAATAAGCGAATGTAAGCAACCAAAAATGAGATTTTTAAATAATATACGCAATTCAAAATAAATACATTGTTTTTTTACTCGATCGAATTCATCCTACAATGGGCTCCTAAGCATTGCTTACATTCGCTTATTGATATCACCGCCACTGCAATGGGCCTCCTATCTAAAATCCACAAGAGTGCACTGGAGGGTATTCTATAACCCCCGGATTACACCAATTATTTTTAGACTTTTAGCAGCGAAACCAGTTATTTTTCCAGTTCCAAAGCTCTAAACATATTATTTAAGTCACAAAACAATTGGTGTAATCCGGGGGGTCTGGGGGGTATGGAATACCCCCCAGTGCACTCTTCTGGATTCTGGATTTTAGGTAGGAGGCCCATTGCAGTGGCGGTGATATCAATAAGCGAATGTAAGCAATGCTTAGGAGCCTGGGACCATAAAGGGTAGTAAATCCCAAAAAAGAGATTTTAAAATAGTATGCGCAATTCAAAATTAATACATTGTTTTTTTAGGGGCCCGTTTTGTATATTTACTTAGGGGCCTTAGCTACTCTTGCACCGCCACTGGTTGTGCCACAGAGACACAATTTCAATCCGACTTAACCCTTTCGAACACAAAATATGAAGGTGTTGTTTGGGAAAATTTTCAAACCCAGCATGTGAATTTGTTTGATTTTTTTTGCCTTAAACTCAAGTCCTTTCCACAGGACCCTGAGTCTGAAAGGGTTAAGCAGATATTATGTGGTGTAAATGCTGAAGCTTTTCTGAAGAGAAATCTCTCGTGTGACGTCATAAGAGCAAGCATTCCACCCCGAACTAGAAAGTTAGGTACGCCGCTGTTTGCAATGTAAAATATTTGTTGAAATTTTAAATTTTGCAGAATTTTTATCTCGACCTGCGGTGGACAGAAAAATTCTGTTCCTGCAATAATAATTTGTAGCTATTGGCGCATATTTAGTTGTTTCAGAAAGGGGGGATTTCCAAATAGGGGGTAGCTTTTTAATTTTTTTTGCTCTCAAAAGTGAAGACTTTTTTTTAAATAAATATCATTAAACTATCCTGTTGTATTGTATTTTGTCATTAAATATAACGGTCGATTAATTAATGGGAGAAGCACCCTGTAGGCATCGAAAACCACAATTATTAAATTTTTAAGTACTAGGTAATAGTGAATTTTTTGTTAGAAAAAATGATTTTTTAATAATTTGCATGCTGGAAAAGAAAACAATTCCGCACTAACAACATTAAATTGAATTTAATGAATCATGTTAAGTTGAATACATCATTACGGTAATAAAATTTTATGTACCTATAAGAAAAATTAGACGGAGGTAGTACGAAGTTAGGGATGTTGGGTCTGATGGCGACGACGTTGGTAACGCGAACAATGGATAAGCTTGGTTTACAGTAGCGCAAACAAGTTTTACCCCTTAAAAGTGCCACCGTTTTAATTGTCACATGGAGTGGTCGCGTTAAAATCGACCACATAACGCAGATAAGAAGCAATCTGATTATTTTAAATATACATTTAGTGAGTAATTATCAAAATTCGAGGTAGAATAGTGAGCGGTTTAGTTTTTATCATGTGAACGTGCTTTCGTACCTAAAGATTATTGGCGAGTTCAGCGCACCAGAGATGCTGTACATTTCATACACAAGTCGAGTTCATGTCGGAACGTGTCGTTCGGGTGGTTGTGCGTTAATTTTTCCAAGTTTTACGTGTTTATAAATGAAAGGGCACTAGAAAAATTTAAAATAAACTAAAAGAAAAGGTTTTCGATTCGTGTCAGTTAAATAATTACCCCAAAGCGATTTTCATTTGTTAAAAAAAGAAGAAGAGTGTGGTGAACTCTCCAATTTGATTTTATTTTGTTTCTCGACAGTGGTTTGTTTAATTTTTTGTTTATATTTTTAAAAAGTGTGTTTGTGCTTCGTGGTGATTTAAATTTTGGTCCGGATATTTGGATGTACCGAAGAAAATGTAATAACGAAATTATTTTGTAACAGGTACGCTACTTGCATTTTATCACTCGGAATTGTTGCTAATTCGTAGCTAATTGTTGTTGATCGTTGTTGTTGTTTAATTCTTGGACGGTGGTCCTATTTGGGTAATTTTAAAGGCATGTGAAATTATTTTTTTTTGATTACTTTTATACCTGTTCCTTACAAAATGGCCGACTTTTATGTGTGTTTTATACCCATATATAAAAAACTAGAGGTGTGCAACTGGATTCCAGAGCATTTTATGAACTTTCTGTCGAGCTAAACTTATTTTACCTTAAACAATAAAATTAATCGCCCAGTTTGACTCATTAAAAAATTAAAATATATAAATAATTTAACGATTACGTTAAATTGTCCAGAAAATTATCACCCAAGGAATTTTTGTCCATTAGCATAAACGTTCACCTGTTTGTGTGTATCATCCAAACATTGATAACACAACAAAGTGATAAATGCCAGCAGATAAGGAAGTCACTTGCATTATTGCTAATAAACTGATAAGATTGCGCGAAAATTACTTTGTAATCAAATATAAACAACTCCGTATTGTTAATTTATAACAAAAGATTGATTAAACCGTAATTGCTTCATTTGTTTCTTTTTGTTTGTTTTCTAAATTTACACAACGCTTTTGGCTTCGCTTTGTTGTCGCTGCTGGTGCAGAATTTTCAAAATTCTACAATATTATTAGAATTGCGCCTTGTTGTTGGTAATAAAACCAAATACGAATGATTTATTATCAACTGTTTTGTTTTTCAAAAATGCAAACTGCCCGAGAGCCGTAAACCAGACCACACCAATGGCTTTTATATTATTATATATTGCGACTTTTCGAAAAATTTCTTACCAGCAGTAATTGCTTCGTCTTTTTTACTTATCAAAAAAGACCGATAAGGAGCTATTCGTTAAAATTCCTTCTAGACGAATAAATCATCGTGAAGTTAATGTATTCAAAACGGGAGATAATTTTTAAATTAATCAAGAAATTTATCCAGCATCTTCAATTTTTTTTGTTTGAAATTTGAACTTTTTTCCTAAAATAAAGCTATTTTCGGGTTTCGATGTAAATATTGTGTTACGCAAGGACAGACAAACTGCTTTTACTTCTAATTCGGACGTTTTAATGGTTGAAACTTGAAAATAGCTTCCACAATTTTAGAAACAGAAACTGGATCCCGAAACAATTGAATTTATTTGTTTATTTTGCCATTAACGTAGCTTACTTTTAAGTTTTCGAAAAACAAAAGTCGGTATTGTATAGACCTCCCCTGCTATGTATTTTTAGTGGAATTTTCTCATTTCTGCATATAAATGGTTGCTCTTCTTTCAGTACGGTGGGTGTATGTTTATGGTCGAATGTTATCGTAGGTTGCGAGACGTCGATATTCGAATGTTCTTCAGTTTGTCTATCACACAAATTTGTTTTTAAGACATCAAATTACGCGATGAGATCACGTCCGAGTCATCGCTTGATAGTTGGACATCGACTTTCAATCCTTCCCGATGGCCTCTTAAAATTTGAGAACTCACCCTCGAGTAGTCAGTCGGTTTATCTTATAATTGGCCTTCCAGCAGTGGCATTTATACCATCGAACCGGTTCTCTTGAAATCCAAGTCGGTAATGTAAGTAAAACCATACAAAAATTTGTGAGATTTCAAGATAAATATGATAGCCGAATCGAGAGGATCTGAGGTGGGGGGGGGGGTGCAGGCCCTGATGGGTGAACAACAGTGCCATGGGCGCTTTCTGGTGAAACATTAAAACCAAAAAAGGGTGGATAACAGCTTTGGCGAGTTATTTAAACTTCAGGGTTTTTGCATTCTACAATTTTCTTCTCGGAAATAATTCACTTTTATCGGCCTCTCCCACGTAGTTTGTGCACTGCAATGGTGTTACCTTCGGTAAAGTTGGCGTGACTTTCTTGTCATTTCTCAAAATTCCTCGATCGACTAAATTAGGCGTCGAAACGACCTCGCCTAACGATATTTCAATGATTGGATCAACTTGTAGACCAAAATTAAACCCTTTAATGTTTAAGGGTTTAATGAGACGTGAGTTGAGTGTTGCGAATTTTGTAAAGCATTTAATTTTCCTTTACGGCTCAGAATTGTTAATTCTGAAATTTTATCATATCGTCTAGAGGAATTTTTGCGTGGTATTTTCGTCAACTTGACATGTAACTAAAATGGGGTAAAGTAGTAAGTTTTCATTAAATTTGACGCTCGTAAAAGTTTGATATTACGTGTATTAATGTATACACGTTAAGTAAATTAACTTTATTAGGGAGTACACTTTGCAAACTAGGAAGTTACATGTCAAAAACACATATTCTGTTCTTTGATGAAAGAAACTGATAAGACGAATTTTTGTACATTAAGGGTACAAAATATGTGTTGGGAGCCATTACTAGGGAAGATGGTATCTTTTTTACGATGGCGAATATTGATTATTATTGCTTTATTTCCGCAATGAAAAATTGTCATATCAAATCAGCAATCTGGAAGTCTTGCTAAAGTCGTAAAAGTTTCACCCTTAATTGTGCAACTTTTCTCGCCAAATTTTTCTTTGTTGGTACGGACTAAAAGGATTACTCGGGTCCGTTTCGACGCCATAATCGGTTTACATAAAATTGAAATAATAAAAATTTTTATTATTGCTCTGCGTGCTGTGTTCTCCTATAAGGTAAAAGCTACACTAATTTAGATGTTTTGTATAACAGGAAGTTGTCAAGTTGTGTAGTAAATGTGCCAACTGTTGTAAAATGTTTATAAAACAAATCTTGGGAAGTATTTGCTTATTTAAAATGTAATTATGTTTAATTACTAATCTACCGTCGAAAATTTCATTTAATTTTTACGTTTTCGTCGTGGTGTTTACTTATCACCTTTTTAAAATCGCATTTGCTTTTCGTGTGGGCTAACCATGTCCTCGTTAAAGGAAACGCGGTGGTTTTGAACCAAACTCGAGATGGGCAATTATTTTGAAATTATACGCAGGTTTGTTTTGCATTTGCGAAACGAATGTCCCGGGCTCTTACAATGCGTACACGGCGTAGATAATTTTTTATTCGGTAAAAATTGCTTGCTGCGGGACAGCTCACTCCGAAAGTCGTTTAAATTTTATTTTTGCAGTAAAAACGTTTGTTTTGGCAAATTTTTAATTAATTCCTCGACTTTGTCGTAAGCTTTTACGGTTTACGTTCTAAACCTTTATTTTCATTAGGTTATCTTCTTAACTGCGGCAAATCGTAAGGCAAAAATGAAGATTCTTCGTTTAAGGTTCTCTTTGTTGTTTGTACATACCTTCTTGTTCTTTTTATAAAAAAACCGCTATTAAGCTGATTGAAAGATTATAAAATTATAATTATTAAAATTTATTACTAAGTGCCTTTTTCAAATAATAAAGCTTACATTTTGAAACGTCTCATTTTATTTAAAAAATTATAGATTTTAAAAAACCATATCAATTAAAATCTCTTGTATCATTAAAAATCGTCGTTAAAGAACCGGTTATTTGAAAATGCTGTTACTTGCAAAA